>JAJGRW010001290.1:0-269132 GCA_025461045.1 Carex parvula | reverse complement strand
GCCCTAAGAAAAGGAACTTAGCCGCGGAACGGCATTGTTACAATCACTCTCTCTTCTCTTTAATTAAATATAACCCTAATTACAAAGATGATTATTCCTTCCCCAGGGGCCTTATATAGAGTGGAGGGACGTGTAGAGGTTGAGTAGGGCTAAAACTGATCTGGAAACAGCTGACGGCAGTTATTCCCAAGAGATGCCTTCGGATACGGGCCGTATCAGGTGATACGGTCCGTATGAGTCTTGACGTTAGGTTTAATGCTTCCAGCACTATCTCCTGGTCTGTGCTAGGCCTGGTCCGTATTAGGCAATACGGACCGTAACAAGATTTAGTCGATGAGCGTCGCTGATTCGATTGACCCCGATTCTAGCTCCATTTGATGTAAATAGTCCCAAAACCTGTTTTTCTGCAATAAAACATAAAGAAGGGTGACAGTAGCCTTTTTCTCTAAAAGTAAACATAAGTGTGAAAAATATGCAAAACCTAAGCCAAACCCTACGTAAATCATCGTTATTTTGACTTGATCACGCCTCCCAACTTGAATTGTTGCTTGTCCCAAGCAACGACATCCTGTCAAGATCCGGTCTAGGTTAAACCATACAATCTCAAGGTCTTGTTTAAAAATTAAATTGGGGCTTAGGTTTGGTACAATTGGCATGACAATAAAATCTAGAATTTTAAAATATTCATGACCTCTCCCTTGAATAATTTCTTCACCCCATGATTGACCTCATTATGCTTACCCTAGAAAATTATTACCGAGCAATTTATTTCACAAATATCCTTAAAATTGAGAGTATTAATTTCCCCTTCGATTATAAATGGATCCCTTCCAATCAATAGGAATTCTAATGATATAAATTTTGATTTTCCTTCCCAATTGATTGGAGCAAAGTATGACAACTAAGTGTGTTGGTACTTGTGACTATTTTTGAAAAATTAAATATGTACAAAATTTAAAATTTGGGAGGTTTTCTCGAGCCTATTGGTAACCAGTCTTGCGTAGGCACCCGTACTCTTTTTATCCTCCATCTTTTATTCTATTTTTTCTTTTTTTCTGGATTTCTCTATTTTTTTTGGATTTTTCTCATTTCTGATTTTTTTGTATTTTTCTATTTTTCTGAAAAGTAAAATAAATATTTTTGTGTCACAAGCACCATGATTACACACAATTCCAAGTATTCATTCATACAAGGAATTATTGCATAGTTTCGCTAGGGGTCTATCTATAATAAATGGGTATTCTAAAACACTATCAAATTTAAAAGACTTTGCAAAAATGAATTACTCAATAAATAAAAATTCTAGGGTTTGCAATTTTTGATCAACTCTCATGGTTAGCAATTAATTGTTCACTTTGAGATCACCAATAATTTTAAAAATTCTGAATTTTTGGTATCATGGTCAATTGTCTAAACCAGCCTAATTCAATTAAAAACAATTCCTATTTGATTAACCTACATGCAAATTATCCCTAAATTATATGATCCTATCAATGCAAATGCCTATATGCATGATCAATCAAAAGAAAACAATGTTTCTTTTAATATTTATAAACTCGTAAATGCTATCGGTTCGGACTGCAAGCGCACAATCCTATCGGGTAGTATATTCGAGGTCGATCCACAGGAATATTGGTTCAATGTTTGAGCGATCGAATCACAATCTTTCGAAAGGCTAGATGAAATCTGTAAATTGAGAGATGTTGTTTTGATCAATGTAAATTAGGAAGCAATTAAAATAATTAAATAAAGATAGAGATGAGAATTCCTATTTCGGCACACCATTGCCACTCAATCCGCCTTGACAATATATTCCTGTTGCGTCTGATTCTGTTGTTGTTTAATGAAAGACACACATAGGTCATTGCGATTTATGTTACGCAAGAATGACAGATCTTTCACCGAGATTCTACATAGGACACTGCGATTTTCCTTACGCAAATGTCTGATCTCTCAAATACCCCAAATTACTACACAGATCACTGCGATTTACTTTACGCAAGTGATAGAATTTGGTACGCGTTTTGTTGGTCTGGTTTATGGTTTCCCCTAAGGTTTTCTTCACATAAACCTAATAGATCTCAACGAGGCTAATTCATACAAAGTTTCTCTTGCCATTAAAGTACTGTCACTACCCTAACGGTCTCAAACTAGATCATTGAAGTTAGATGAAGAGATAGTAAATCACAAAAGCATTTTGTTTCAACAACAAGAAATCATAATCAACAGAAATATATATATCAAAACATCAAGAGTAACAAGGTTTACTGCCTAGCCCTAAGAAAAGGAACTTAGCCGCGGAACGGCATTGTTACAAGCACTCCTCTCTTCTCACTTTAATCAAATCTAACCCTAATTACAAAGATGATTATTCCTTCTGCCCAGGGGCCTTATATAGGAGTGGAGGGACGTGTAGAGGTTGAGTAGGGGCTAAGAAACTGATCTGGAAACAGCTGTCGGCAGTTATTCCCCAAGAGATGCCTTCGGATACGGACCGTATCAGGTGATACGGTCCGTATTAGGACCTTGACGGTTAGGGTTTAGTGCTCCCAGCGCTATCTCCTGGTCTGTGCTAGGCCTGGTCCGTATTAAGCAATACGGACCGTAACAGAGACTTAGTCGATGAGCGTCGCTGATCCGATTGACCTGATTCTAGCTCCATTTGGTGTAAAATAGTCCCAAAACCTGTTTTCTGCAATAAAATATAAAGAAGGGTGACAGTAGCCTTTTTCTCTAATAAAGTAAACATAAGTGTGAGAAAATATGCAAAACCTAAGCCAAAAACCCTACGTAAATCATTATTATTTTGACTCTGATCAATGCACGCTAGATAAAAACCTCAATCGTTCCTCCTAACTTGTCTTGGTTAAGCCTTGAGAAGTGGTCCCGATTGAGTAAAACTGTTAGCGAAAAAATGAAAAATAAGGGTCCTACATGCCATGATCCTAGATACAATGCAATTCCTAAACTAATTTCTTACCCCTACCCCCCATGCTTAATTTTGTATTGTCCTCAATGCAAGAAAATAACAATTAAGAGAGGGATAAGAAAGATCTCACAGATTACTCGTCGCGAAGGGGTGGTGGTGGGGTGAATGGAATCGGTGGTGTGAATGGTATTCCTTTGGAAAGGCAATATTCATAGAAGTTCTCGTGGGCCTTTGTTACCTTATCCAAGTATTCCTCCAATGTAGCGTGTGCATTTCTTCAAATTCTCGAGTGTGTTGTTGGGCGTAACGCGCGGTTGGACCGGGTTCGCGAGGTTGAGATATGGTTGTCTCTTGTTCCCATTCGGTTGGTGCGGGCATGGAGTTTGCTTCGTTGGTGTTGTCGCGCGGCGGAATGAGGTGGCGTACGAAAGCCATGTCGTGATGGTGGATAGATGAGTGGTGTGATGCGCTATGTGTCTCCTCCATGGGCTCTTCGATTGGTTCCTCCTCGGTTGGTTCTTCCTTGATTGGTTCCTCCTCTATTGGTTCTTCCTCGTCGCTTCGTGCATCATCTCCATGTTCAGATTCGTATCCAAACTGGAATGACCCCTTATCCGTTCCGATATGGAGAGTCATTCCCTCGCCTATTTTCAACGTGTACATTATGTCTCCTGTGTGTGCATTGAATACCGCTTGCACGTGGTTGTTGTTCACCAGGTAGTTCATGTTAAGGCGGTTGTTGCCGAATACTTCAGTGCAGCCGTCGAGTTTTATGTTGTGGTGGTGTGCAAGGAGGGTTGCATAACAACCCACGGAAACCACGTGGTTATTCTTTGTGTCGGCGGCCACCGAGGTGAGGTGGTGCAAGATGTGGTGTCCAATGTGCGGTTGATGCTTATGGCTCTTCATGCAACGCATGAAGTAAATATCCCTCTCTCGCACTTCCGTTGTGTCCTCTCCTGTTGGAAATATGGAATTAGTCAAAAGAATATGAATATACCTTAATTCTATCGATGAAATGAGGCGTGAATCCTTACAGTATATTTTACGCTCATCAATTGCGATCATCTCCCAATAATTCATGCACTTTTCCCTCGTGCATAGTTCGGTTTCGCCATTCGTGGGGATGGACAGCGCCTTGCAAAATTCCTCTATAGTTATGGCAAATGGGCGGTTGAATAGGCAGTATTTGATCATGTCGCCATGCCATTGTAGTGTTGCTAGAAATTCGATAGAGGGTCGCAAATAGACTCTCGTGGTTCGTAGGCGGTCCGCCAAATCTCATAAATTGATATTATTAAGGGATACTCGCACATAATCATAGCATCCAAGGACTTTCATGGTGTTAATGCACATCGCCTTGTTGTTCGCGACGGTGCTGTCGAGCAATGTTTGAGCACGGTCGAATTCTTATTTGTTGCGGAATTCGATTCCCATGGCTGTTGCGCAGGTGTTTCCATTGTTGGATTGAGGGTCGGAGGAACGAGGGCTGTTGTGCACCATTTTCTTCTGTTTTCGGTCTCTGTTACGGGCCGTATTAGGTTGGTACGGGGTTGATACGGGCTTGACTTTGAGGAATTCTGTGGACATGATGCGAATTTTGATCTGAAAATTCTATGAAATGGTGCAGGAAAAAGGAAAGTGGATGAAGGGTTTATATGGCAGTGAAAAGGTGTGATGAATGTGCAGGAAGTGCTAGTAGTGGGAAGTTAAATTTGGTTAAATTTTGAATTTCTTTCTTGGAGCGTCAGAATTAGGGAGTTTGTTATTTCTGCTCATTGAATACGGTCCGTATCAACTGATACGGTCCGTAACCATTGTGCGGTTTTTGAGTTGAACTCTGCCTTTTCTGCGCCAAGTCCGAGGTAGGTCCGTATTGGAGTGTTACCCCGTATTGGACTGATACAGTCCGTAACAGAGAGCAAATCTTCATGACGGGCTTCGAATTTTTCGACCAAATTCTTCTAGCATCTCCTTCTGTAGGTAAGATTAGTAACCCTGTGAACAGTATAATAGTTTAGGATCAAATGAAATATTTTTTTTATTTTTTGAATTTTTATATGAAAAAGAAAAGTAAAAGTGGCCTTGGGTTGCCTCCCAAGAAGCGCTTGTTTAAAGTCATTAGCTCGACCTTTCGATTTCATCCATCGTTTAGCTGGTTCCCGAAGGAATATGTCTCATTATGCTCATCATTTGTTCCTGCGATGTAGTGCTTCAACCTTTGGCCATTCACCTTGAAATACCTGGTTTCTTGACTCCAGATTTGGACTGCTCCATAAGGGTACACGTAAGTAACCTTGTATGGTCCCATCCATCTGGATCTCAATTTTCCGGGGAAGAGTTTGAGTCGTGAACTGAAGAGAAGCACCATGTCGCCTTCCTTGAACTCCCTTTTTCTTATCTTTTTGTCATGGTAGAATTTCGCCCGTTCTTTGTACATCTTTGCATTGTCGTATGCATGGAGTCTCAGTTCGTCTTGCGCATTCAGATCTAGTAGCCTCTTTTTGCCTGCGTCCCGTAGGTCATAATTGAACGTTTTGATTGCCCAATATGCCTTGTGTTCTAATTCCACCGGCAGATGACAAGCCTTTCCGTAGATCAGCTTGTAGGGTGTCATTCCGATTGGAGTTTTGAACGAGGTTCTGTAGGCCCAAAGTGTTTCGTCTAGTTTGAGTGCCCAATTCTTCCTTGACCAAGACACCGTCTTTTGCAAGATGTTCTTGATTTCTCTATTTGAAATTTCTACTTGCCCACTGGTTTGTGGATGGTAAGGAGTTGCCACCTTGTGTGTGACGCCATATTTCTTCAGAAGATTGTTGAATTGATTGTTGATAAAATGCGATCCTCCATCACTTATCACTACTCGAGGGATGCCAAACCTTGGAAATATGATCTTTCAGGAACAGTCGCTTGACTACATTTGCATCTGCTGAGGGCGCTGGAATTGCTTCCACCCATTTGGAGACATAGTCGACTGCTACGAGGATATACTTGTTGTTACCTGAGTTTGGGAATGGTCCCATGAAATCAATTCCCCAGACATCGAAAATCTCTACTTTTAGGATTGAATTTTGTGGCATCTCATCACGTTTAGATATGTTTCCCATCCATTGACATGCGTCACAGCGGGAGACATAATCTTTAACGTCTCTGAAGATGTCAGGCCAATAGAAACCTGCTTGAAGGATTTTCAATGCTGTCTTTTGGAATGATGCATGGCCACCATATGGCGAGGAGTGGCAGTCATGGATGATGCTTTTCGATTCTTCGTGTGTGACACATCTCCTGTGTATTCCGTCTACACAAAGGCGGAAGAGGTAAGGATCATCCCAGTAGAAATGTTTAGCATTTGCTAAAAATCTCTTCTTTTGCTGAAATGTCATGTCGGGTGGAATGGCCCCACATGCAATGTAGTTGGCCAGATCTGCGTACCATGGCCGTTTGCTCCACAGAGTAAAGTTGTTCGTCAGCAAAAGAATCATCGATCGGTTGATCATTCTAGCTTGGTTGTCTCAGTCTCGACAGGTGGTCTGCTACCGAATTCTCTGTGCCCTTCTTGTCCCTAATTTCGATGTCGAACTCTTGTAGGAGAAGTACCCATCGGATGAGTCTAGGTTTTGCGTCCTTCTTGTTGATGAGGTACTTGATTGCTGCATAATCTGTATAGATGATGACTTTTGAACCTACAAGGTAAGATCGAAATTTGTTAATTGCAAAGATTACTGCGAGTAGTTTTTTCTCAGTTGTTGTGTAATTGCATTGGGCTTCATTTAAAACTTTGCTTGCGTAATAGATTGCATAGGGCTTCTTATCCATCCGCTGTCCCAGGACTGCTCCTACTGCGTAATCACTTGCATCGCACATGATCTCAAAAGGACGGTCCCAGTCGGGTGGTTGGAGAATTGGGGCTGAAATCAAAGCATTCCTGAGTGTGTTGAATGCTTCGATACATTTCTCATCGAAGATGAACTCGGCATCCTTCATGGTCAAGTTCGAGAGTGGCTTCGCGATTTTTGAGAAGTCCTTAATAAATCTTCGATAAAAACCTGCATGACCAAGAAAACTGCGAATGTCACGAACACATGTTGGTTGAGTTAATTTTTCAATTACCTCGACTTTTGCTTTGTCAACCTCCAATCCCTTAGAGAAAATGATGTGACCAAGCACAACTCCCTCTTGTACCATGAAATGACATTTGTTCCAATTTAATACGAGATTTACTTCTTCACATCTTTTTAGAACTTTAGATAAGTTCTTCAAACATGAGTCGAAGGTATCCCCATAAATTGAAAAATCATCCATGAATACTTCCATTATTTCTTCAACAAAATCTGAAAAGATAGACACCTTGGCTCTTTGGAAGGTCGCTGGGGCGTTGCATAACCCGAAGGGCATGCGTCGGTATGGAAAGTTCCGTAGGGGCATGTGAATGTGGTCTTTTCTTGATCTTGAGGATGAATTGGGATTTGGAAGAAGCCGGAGTATCCATCAAGGTAGCAGAAGTATGAATGCTTTGCTAGTCGCTCCAACAGTTGATCGATGAACGGAAGGGGGTAGTGGTCCTTTCTTGTTGCCACATTTAGCCGCCGATAATCAATACACATTCGCCACCCTGTAACGACTCTTGTTTGGAGCATTTTGTCGTTATCTCCTTTCACAACTGTGGTGCCTCCCTTCTTCGGAACGACCTGGACGGGACTTACCCAGTTGCTATCAGAGATGGGGTAAATGATGCCTGCATCTAGCAGCTTCAGGACTTCTTTCTTGACCACTTCCTTCAAGTTCGGATTGAGTCTTCTTTGCGGTTCTCGTGAAGGTTTGTGATCTTCCTCTAGCAAAATTCGGTGCATGCAAATGGTAGGACTGAGGCCTTTGATGTCATCGATCGTGTAGCCAATGGCTTTCTTGTGTTTCCTGAGTGTATTGACGAGTTTGCTGATTTGGGTCTTGTCAAGCTGAGAGCCGACAATTACCGGATAGGTTCGGTTTGGGCCTAGAAATTCGTATTGCAGGTTGGGTGGAAGAGGTTTAAGCTCGAGTTGTGGAGGAGAGGTTGCCTTTTTCTTCTTCTTCTCTTCGCTACTAACTGTATTGGGGAATACGGGTTGTAGGACTTGGGATGCGGGAATTTCTTCTCCTTTTTCTGTGACAGTAGTGCAACTTGCGCAAGTTTCATTATAAATCTCGTCAGGTTCAATGGTGATGTCTTGTTCAGGTTGTACTTCGTCATCTTCCCTTCCAAGAAGGCTACCCAGATCTTCTATACCTATGAACTCTTCAAATTCATCATTGATGCCCAAATTGAAGACACGATCGATGTCAGAAGGGTATTTTAAAGCTCTGTTTATGTCGTAAGTAACCTTGTCCTTTCAGACATTTAGTGAAATTTTCCCATTCTTGACATCAATCATTGCTCCACATGTGGCGAGGAATGGCCTTCCAAGGATGATTGGAATGTGTTCATCTTCTTCCATGTCAACTACAACAAAATCTCCAGGTATCCAAAAGTCTCCAACTTTGATCGGTACATCAAGCAATACTCCTTCAGGATATCGAATTGACCGATTAGCTAGTTGTAATGCCATTCGAGTTGGTGATAGATCTCCACAATTCAGTTCATCAAATACTACCTTAGATATCAAACTCACACTTGCTCCTAGATCACATAAAGCTCTCTTAAAATCGGTTGTGCCAATAGTGCATGGTATCGAGAAACTTCCCGGATCTTTCAATTTTGTCAGTAGTTTGCTTTGCACGAGCGCACTACATTCCAGATTGAGCGGAATTGTTGAGAGTTCTTGGAGTCTACTTCGGTTCGAAAGAATCTCCTTCAGAAATTTAGCATACGAGGGTATGCTTGCAATTGCCTCAGTGAAGGGGATTGTGACTTGTAATTGCTTGAGTGTCTCCATGAATCTCGCAAATTGGTGCTCTATCTTCTGTTTGGCGGGCCTTGGAGGGAATGGCAGAGGTGGCTTGTAGGGTGGTGGTGAAATGTATTCAGGTTCGGATTGTCGCTCGTCTCCACCTACGGTGTCATTCTGCTCCTCAATAAGGTCTGTCTGCAGTTCGAATACGGGCGGCTCCGGTGGTTGCTGCTCGTATTCTTCGGAATGCGATGGCTCTGCATGCATCTCATCGGAAGTTTGATCAGGCATGGGAGGTCCCTTGTAAGCTGTACCGCTCCTTAATGTTATGCATTTGCAAGTCTCTCTCGGGTTTTCTTCCGGTTGGCCCAGAAATTTGCCTTTTCCGCGTGTAATGCTCGAGAGTTCTTTTGTCATCTTAGAGACATTGTCTTCTAAGTCTTTGTTGCGGTTTGTTAAGAATTCGATTTTTTGTGCGATTTCGGCGTTAGCCTTATCTTGTTTCTCTAGGAATCTCTCCATTAAAGATGTGATATCAGGTTGTTGTGGTTGATTGTATTGCCTTGGTTGGTAATTCGATTGGGGGTTGTTGTATCTCTGTTGATAATTGGGTTGTGGTTGATAGTTCTGTTGGGGTGCAGCAGGCCTTTGATTGTTTGCATATGAGAGATTTGGATGGTTTCGGTTGTTCGGATGGTATGTATTGTAGGCGGGCTGAGGTCGAAAGCTGTTATCGATTGCGTTTGCTTGCTCTACTTCTTCCTCAGTTTCCGTCACATTCATACATTCGGTCATCTCATGCGCCCCTCCGCAATAGCCACATGCTGTTGCGGCATTGACTGCTGTACCGTTCGCTGCTTGGTCTGCTTGTTGAGTGCCATTTGCAAAGCATCGATCTTTGCGCTCAGCATGGATATATCATCTACTCGGTGCATGCCAGGTGTTGGACTTGGCTTCTTTCGCTCAGGGATCTAGTAGTGTTGGTTGATTGCAATCTCTTCAATAAGGTTGTAAGCCTCGTCAGGTTCCTTGTTCATGATTGCTCCTCCTGCAGAAGCATCAATAGACAACCTATCGGTAGGGTTTAGACCATTATAAAAAGTTTGGACAATCAGCCATCTTTCTAGACCATGATGTGGACAACACCTTAACATATCCTTATATCTATCCCATGCCTCACACAATGTTTCACCATCCCTTTGTTCAAAGTTAGTAATTGCATTTCTAAACCTCGAAGTTTTGGATGGTGAAAAATATTTTGCAATAAACACATTAAACAATTGGTCCCAAGTTTGAATGGAATTGGCCGGTAAGGAAAACAACCATGCTCTTGCTTTATCTTTTAATGAAAATTGAAATAGCCTTAGCCTGATTGCTTCATCGGTAACTCCGTTGATCTTTATCGTCTCGCATATCCCTAGGAAGATTAACAAATGAAGATGTGGATCTTCATGTGAGAATCCTCCAAATTGCTATTGCGAAACCATATTTATGAGAGCAGGTTTGATCTCAAAATTACGGTTCGTAACAGTTGGCAGGTTTATACTAGAATTAGGATCATTCGCGCGCGGTACGCAATAGTCTCGTAGAAGTTTGGGTCTTGCTGCATCGTGAACTTCATTATCACCATTGTGTCTTCCATTGTTGATCAGTTCGTTCGGTGGGATATTCATGTTGATCGAATCTGAGTCCTCTTCGCTTTCAGAATTACTCGATGAAGAACTATAATTGGTTCTTATCGGTGATGTGGAAGCGAATTGTCCTCTCCTACTAGCAATCCTCTCGGATCTTAGTACGGATGATTCGGCCAGCATGCAGTATCCTAAAAAGAAAAAGAAAATCTGAAAATTAAACTAAAACTGAAAAACAAAAGAAAAAAATAAAAAGAAAAATGAAATTGAAAATAAAAGAAAAATAAAAATGCAGAAAATAAAAAGAAATCTAGGCGTTTCTAGTTAATTGGATTCAATGGTCAAAGCAAGGACGTCTTGCGAGGCCTTGCACAATGAACCGTTATTCCCCGGCAACGGCGCCAAAAAGCTTGATCACTCAAAAGAGAGCAATGTTTATTTTAATATTTATAAACTCGTAAATGCTATCGGTTCGGACTGCAAGCGCACAATATCCTATTGAGTAGTATATTCGAGGTCGATCCACAGGGAATATTGGTTCAATGCTTTGAGCGATCGAATCACATTCTTTCGAAAGGCTAGACGAAATCTGTAAATTGAGAGATGTTGTTGTGATCAATGTAAATTAGGAAGCAATTAAAAGAAATTAAAATAAAGATAGAGATGAGAATTCATAGGGTTTCGGCACACCATTGCCACTCAATCCGCCTTGACAATATATTCCTGTTGCGTCTGATTTTCTGTTGTTGTTTAATGAAAGACACCACATAGGTCACTGCGATTTATGTTACGCAAGAATGACAGATCTTTCACCGAGATTCTACATAGGACACTGCGATTTACCTTACTCAAATGTTTGATCTCTCAAATACCCCAAATTACTACACAGATCACTGCGATTTACTTTACGCAAGTGATGGAATTTGGTACGCGTTTTGTTGGTCTGGTTTATGGTTTCCCCGCTAAGGTTTTCTTCACATAAACCTAATAGATCTCAACGAGGCTAATTCATACAAATAGTTTCTCTTACCATTAAAGTACTGTCACTACCCTAACGGATTCAAACTAGATCATTGAGTTAGATGAAGAGATAGTAAATCACAAAAGCATTTTGTTTCAACAACAAAAAATCATAATCAACAGAAATATATATATCAAAACATCAAGAGTAACAAGGTTTACTGCCTAGCCCTAAGAAAAGGAACTTAGCCGCGGAACGGCATTGTTACAAGCACTCCTCTCTTCTCACTTTAATCAAATCTAACCCTAATTACAAAAAGATGATTATTCCTTCTGCCCAGGGGCCTTATATAGGAGTGGAGGGAAGTGTAGAGGTTGAGTAGGGGCTAAGAAACTGATCTGGAAACAGCTGTTGGCAGTTATTCCCAAGAGATGCCTTCGGATACGGGCCGTATCAGGTGATACGGTCCGTATTAGGTCCTTGACGGTTAGGGTTTAATGCTTCCAGCGCTATCTCCTGGTCTGTGCTAGGCCTGGTCCGTATTAGGCAATACGGACCGTAACAGAGACTTAGTCGATGAGCATCGCTGATCCGATTGACCCGATTCTAGCTCCATTTGATGTAAAATAGTCCCAAAACCTGTTTTCTGCAATAAAACATAAATAGCATTTTTCTCTAATAAAGTAAACATAAGTGTGAGAAAATATACAAAACTTAAGCCAAAATCCTACGTAAATCATCGTTATTTTGACTCTGATCAAGTATGTGTCTATTCTTTCGTTCATCCACTCCATTTTGTTGAGGTGTATAAGCACATGATGATTCATAGATGATACCATTATCAGTCGTATATTGCACAAATTCTTTTGTAAAATATTCTTTGGCATTGTCACTACGAAGAGTTTTAATAGTGGTATCGAACTGAGTTTTCACAAAAGAACAAAAAGCTAAAATTTTGCAAAAATTTCTTGTCTAGATTGAATAACAAAGATCCAAGTTGCACGAGAGAAATCATCCACAAAAGTAACAAAATATCGAAAATCTGATACAGATGTAACTGGACAAGGACCCCATACATCAGAATGCACTAAAGCAAAGATACTGTTAGACCGATTAATGACTCTTGGTGGATGAGAAGCACGGACATGCTTTCCCTGGATACAGGACTCACAAACTAATTCTAAACTAGACTGAAATTCAGGACGTATCTTCTTCAACACCTGGAGAGATGGATGTCCCAACTGATAATGAACCTCCTTAGCACTACTAGTACTCAGGTATGCCACTTGCTAAGGTGAGCTCTCCATGCAATACAGACCTTTGTCCTTATATGCAGTGCCAATCAACCTGTTCGTCCCCAGTTCCTGAAAGATGCATTTAGTTGGGGTGAAGGTAACGGAGCAATATAACTGTTCTGTTATTTTGCTTACAGACATAAGGTTCTCAGGAAAAGAAGGAACATATAAGACATATGATAAGGGCATGTTTTGTGAAATTTGGGTGGATCCAATTCCTTCTATATTGCAGGTAGAGCCATTGGCTATTTGGACAGGTGGTTGTGAGGTAGTGGCAAGGCCTGACAGTATACTTTTGTTACCAGTCATGTGATCAGTAGCGCCTGAATCAACAATCCATGATGATTTTGATGCTATAAAACAGTTAGAAGTCATACATGGGTGAGCTAAAGTAGCCCTCGGAGTCTGTGGCTGAGAGGTCATGTCGGCATGAGAGAAGCCCAGCTGCTCAAGTCGCTGAACAAGGGTAGCAATTTCATCTGAATTGGTGCATTTGCTGGGTGATTGATCGACAGTGGCCACCTGAGCACGAGGAGGGTGTGGCGAACCTTTTGGGCGCTTTGGGCAGTCCCACTTCATGTGACCCCACTCCTTGCAATATCGACACTGCACATTCTTATTGTTACTAGAATTAGAAGTGCCCTCAGATCCTTTTCCTCCTTTCACAAATGACTGACCTATGCTCTTACCTTTGTAAGAGTTTGCCACTAATGCTGAGTTTTCAGTAATAGGTGACGAACCAATCCCATCAGATGGAAACATCTCCCGCAGAAGATGATAGGTAGCAGACAAAGATGGTATAATCATCTGACCAAGAAGGATCGGTCGTGCTGAGGAGTATCTGGATGACATACCTCCAATATATGTGAGTGTATTCACTCACATACTGTGGCTGAATCCGCACCGAAGGGAAATAAATCACTCATCTCACAGATAATTTCTTGAATTTGATGAAGTACTCGGTAAGAGTTGCATCACCCTATTCACACCTTGCATGTGCCTGAGAAACTATGTATGCGTGTGCCATGCTGGTTCTTTTAGAATACGTGGATTGGAGATGATCCCACATTTTCTTAGTGGTCTTAAAGGTGTGTACAGTGGACAAAATACCGGGTTCCATCGCATTCCACAGAATCATGCGAATAGAGCTATCCTCAGCTCTCGAATCTTCGGTAGCTTGTGATTCTTCCGTTAGATACTTTCCCTTTCGAAGCGAATCTAACTAAGTCACAACAAATGTGGACCATTGTTCCCAGTTGGAGCTAGAGAGGTTAACAGGAATTTTCAGTTGCTGGATGGATATCGATTGTGGAACCATAGGTGCAATTTGAGTGGCATGTTGTTTATCCATTAAAATATTTTAGAGAGAAAACAAGAGTGGCAGGTTGTTTAGAGAGAAAACAGATCCGAACTCTTTCCTTCTCCCGAAGAAAGAAAGAGAGAGGGGTCGGTACCGAGAGAGACTCCTCCTGACGATGGGCGGTGCAGAGCGAAGCGAGCGCGTACACATAGTAGAGTGGAGCGGCACGCAGCACGGGGCGGAGGGCAGCGCGGAGCAGAGCCGACTGCCGTGGATCTGATGAAACCCTAGCCGCCTAGGGTACAGAAGCCTGATACAGCTCTGATACCATGTAAGTATATTAGAAAGATTATAATTTCTGTATATTCCACTAATCAACGTTACATACATATATAACAAAAGACAAATGTTAAAATTAGGAAAGTAATGAATACAAATATTCACACAGCTAATCCTAAATCCACACAACTAATATACCTCCAACTTTCTATCTTTAACAGTTATCAACCGAATTGACAAGGCCAGGCGAAGGTTATTGTGGGGAAAATGTGATGACCATTCCCGAGGAATGCCACTTATTAATTGGCCCGCTGCATATCTACCAAAACGCTATGGGGGACTAGGAATTCTGGATCTCAAAATCATGAATCTCGCGCTTCTCTTGCGCTGGTGGTGGAAGGCCTACGCTGAACCGACTTGTCTCTAGTCTACTATTCTGGAACCCATCCGAAGAAAGGGACAGCGAAACAACAGGCCTAAGTTCTGGTTCACAACCGGATCTTTCTTCTAGCAACAATTACGGGCCATTAAGCGGTTTTTCGATCGAAGCACATCTTGGATAATTGGCGGAGGCTCTACTATTTCCTTTTGGTTCGACTCCTGAGATGGGATTCCAAAGGCTCAGGATCTAGCCTCCTTCTCTGCAGACCCGACTCTATCCTTACGAGATGCTTATATGACAGCCCCGGCCACCTACTCTCGGGTTTCTGAATACCAGCTGGATACTCTCACTGTGGGCGACGATGTCATTACCTGGAAATGGGAACGCTCCGGGGTATATACTTCTAAATCAGCTTACCAGATCTTGAGTCAAGGAGGTAAAACTAAATGGTACTTCTCTTTCATCTGGTCATGCTTGCCCCCCCCCCCCCCCCCCCCCCCGTCAGCCAAGTTCTTTGCCTTCATGCTTATCCAAAATAGGCTACTCACTAGGGATATACTGTGCCAAAGAGGTATGAATATACAATTGCACTGCGTCTGTTGCCAACAGTGCCCGTTTGAATCAGCGCTCTACTTGTTCTTTCTCTGCCCTTTTGCTGTGTCAGTATGGTTCCATGTGGCCAAAATCCTTAACATGCCTTTACTGAAGATTGCCAATACAGTGGAGCATATGGTAGCTGATTCATGGAAAATGGTGAAGCTACAAAGGAAAATGGGGAAAAAAGAATGGACATCTCGGTTCATTTGTGTTTGCTGGCACTTGTGGAAGAATAGGAATGAGGTGGTATTCAGGGAGCACAGAGTGGACGCTAAGAATTTGGCCTACAGATGTGTATATCACATGCAGGAGTGGCTACAGTTTTGCTGACATTACATATATACTGTTAACTCCACTTTAGATGGGTAGTGCAATGCTGTATAGGGAGTAGGGGAATACGTATCCTCTGCATTAACGCACCGTTTGAGTTAATTTATGAACCGTACGATCAGAATTTGGACCAATCCTGTCCACTCCTATAATTCACGTGCACTTTAATATTAGTGTGGATCTCAATAGAACGGTTTAGATCTTAACACAAAATTTGAGTTAATGCAGAGGATACGAATTCGGGAGTAGGGGGGTGGCTGCCTTTTGAACCCCTACCTGAGTCTAATCTCTTGTACTCTTATTTTGTTCAATAAAATCATACATGGCAGCTACTGCCAGGTTTTCAAAAAAAAAAAAAAAAGAATCTGAACAAGTAATTTCATAAATAAAATAAACAAACTGTACAGTAGGCATTTATCTACTCAAATGCTAAAGCAAATCTTCAAACCACTAATTCATACAGAATAGTCTATGCTGATACAAACTAATGAACAATCATTTATCCTTTTCCATTGTGTTCCTATAATTGAACACGTTGGCACGATGGAACAGGCTTATTTCATAGCTAAATGGTTCTTTATTACTGTGAGAAAAGAATTAATAACCATTTACAAATTTCAAATGAATATAAAATTTATTTCTTTTGCTATGCTTCCTTCGCTGTCATTGAGAACAGGATCTTGAGGATGATTGAGGCTGCAAGAATTTTGAAAAAATATATAAATAAAAGAAAATGAATGTTTTAGTTTTTATAGATGAGTAAAACAACCACAAAATATATCAATAAAGGTTAATTATATAACAGAATGTCTATACAGCAACTCCTGAGCACGGGCCAGTTACCAGCGTATCATTCCAATAGTATAAAATTACCAAGTTTAGGGTTTAGGGTTAGTGAGAATAGTGTGCTAACCCCAAATTCGGAATAGCTGCTAACCAACATTTCAATGGGTTAGCGGAATAGTGGCTAACCCGAGCTAACTCAAGTGTTGAGAATACCTATTTTATCACCCAAAAGTGAAATAGTCGCTGACCCGAATTTGGAATAGTCGCTAACCCAAACGCACCCATAATGAACTATCTTTAGACTAGAAAAAGTAGAGCAAATGTTTACCGAGCAAGAGAGTACATCATCACAACCACACAAAAGCCTTCCATTCAGCAAATCTGTTGATCCAAGCGCACCTCGTCCATCGCTTCTCTACACAAAATTCAATCCAAATTTTTCATTAAAAAAAAAATCAACTCAATCCCAATTTAAGGTAGTTCAAGAACCAAAACAAAAGGTTACTCGCAACACAAAGCCTCCCTTCGTCAGCTTATCAATAAGCTACCATACCACAATGAAAAGCTAAATGAAAACATAAGGTAGTGGTGTGACCTAAGGTCCAAAGCACTTCCCTTTATCCTTTCTTTTTCATTTTTCTTTTGCAACACCTATTATATTTGGCCTCTCATCTGTACATATTGGGGGAAAAGAGGAGTTCACTAACCATCTATAAAATTTATAAGAAAAAACTATGACAAAAACAAAACAAAAATATGAAGTTTTGATGGTGTCAGTGCCTTCAGTGGCAACTCTGTGTGGTGAGCTACAAGGCTAATGTTGCCTTGGTTCCTTCAAAAAGTCTTTCAGATGTTTCTAAAATCAACCATGCCATGGTTTGCTTTATCTCTAAAATGCATGATGAGATTAATATTGATCACTTATAAGGGATTATTGATCTGACCTTGTAATAATTGACAGCCAGAAAATTGGCCCATCGGTGGCCAGAAGCATCATAGCAAGTGTTGAGCATGTCATTCAACCCCATTGAATTTTGCAAGCATGAGGTCAATTTCACAGGAACAGTTGGGAAGTAATTTACAAGCACGAGAGATTTTGTTGGGTCGTTGAGAGGCTGGGACTCGTCTCGGTTGAAGCACTTTCCTTTGTTCATCCCGTCATCTCCATCTAAAAAAGAATGAACAAAGTTAGATCCCATGGTTCTAGCCCAAACATTATGCACAGAAAGCACCAACTGTATCGGTATGAAACAGGCATGGTACTGTCCTGTTAGACCCAATGCTGGCAGAAAGTAGTACCATCGTAAGGTAATTTGGTACATTTTTTATATTTAATACTAATTTATTTTGCTAATATTAACACCTGTGATTTAAATAAAAAGAACTTACTCGGGCCTAATACAAAATATTGAAATACAAAACAAAACAAAGGGTCTTTCCTTTTTACTATTTGAAGCATCTCCATGTGCTGTCCCAGAACAAAATATTGAAATACAAAGAACTTACTCGGGCCTAATACACCAGAATTTTTATTTGTAGAAATTAATTTAAAATAATATAGGATATTAGAATCATTGCCCCATGATTTTGATGCATAAACGGAACCGTAAAAAATTCGATCCTTTGGAGCCGAATTTTTTATGCGGATCCATTAAATTCATCACACACCACGGACGTTGCTTAACTTGGCCACATAGGATCTGAACAATCCAAGCATTGGATCCGTAAAAAAAATTCAGCTTCATTGTTTGGAGCCGATTTGTTTTTATGCATCAAAATCTTGGGTAATCATTATAATACCCTATATTATTTTTAAATTAATTTCTATAAATTAAAAATTATGCCAATACACATACTAGTACAATATGCATTAAACAAATTCCACCTAATGAGTAGGGAAAAAATAATGTGAACTTACATTGATTCTCAACCATATATTTCCACTGATATGCAATCCCTTCCGACAATTCTTTTGACTTGATGGATGTGAAAACAAGTAACCGATGGTTTTGTGCAACCATTTCACTGACCCTTGGCCAATCTTTACCATATTGGGGCATTTTGGAAACTGGAAACCAGTAATTCATCAGCCCTGATTTATTGAAGACCTTTGTTAGGCCATTTGGAGCTTTGACATAATCTTCTAGAATAATTGTGACAATTTCAGTTGGATTTTCCGATAAAAATGCCTCTATCTCCTTCAATGTATCTAATAGCGGTTCCTACAAGTCAATAAGTACAAGAAATGAAAAATATATAAGAAAACTGTAAATAGAAAGTGGAATTTCACAAAACAAGAGCAACAAAATGAACTTGATAGCTACTATCAAGCATTCAAAAAAAAAAAAGAGCAACAAAATGGAAACAACATAAACCAATCAGGATAAACAGCTAGTATCTTCCTTCTAATTAATTATCCTCTAAAAAGAAACAACAAAAGGCTTCCTGATTAACTATTTTTGAATGAAGATAACATTATGATATATCTACTAGAAAATAAGAACCAATTAAAGATCAGCTTACTCACAAAGGCAGTTGTATCATAGCATTTGCCTCCATTGGAATGGCACAGCCATACATCCCCTCTAAAATCATAAGTATCCAGCATTAGAGCTCTTACACCATTCTGTAAAACCATCATATATCAAAACTTCAAGGTTGAATAAGCAGGAAATTGAATTTTATATTTTGATCATGTTTAATTTTATATGACAGTAGTACCCAAAAGAGGGCAGGAACACATCAAAGAACCATTTAAATTAAAGGTGCTTACTTTGAGTTGTTGAGTAACAGAGTCTTCTTGGTTATCAAAAGTGACACGAGGCACGCCCGTATGAGATGGCTCGCCCACAATTGCAAAGGAATTGTGCGTGGTGAGATAAGCATACTTGTTAAATGGCAATGAATTATTCTGCAATTCATGTAGAGCGGAGAAAGATAATTTATGGCAAAAAAATCTTCAGCATAAAAAATTCTAGGAATACTTAATTTGTAGAGGGAGTATTAACTAAATATCTTTGACGGGTTCAAATCTTATTAATTATTATCTTTTTTTTCCCTGACTATGGCTCCCTTTAAACAAGTTTGATAACTCAAATTTTAAAATTCAAATATCAATATAAATTGGTAGATGCGAATTTTTTAAATTTTACTAATGTGGAGTTCAATGTTTTTTTTATACTCTTGAATCTTATCAAAATGGACCCTACATATCATATTTTTTTTCTTGTGTGCATTGACAAGGTGATAAAAAAATTATAAACCCACTTCTAACGCCTTTATTTATCATTTGAAATTTCATATTTATATTATATTTAAATTCAAAAAATTTAGACAAGATAAATACAAAAGAAATGTGGCATTTGAACCCACTACAAAATCATTTTGAATGAATAACTTGTCTATGCAATCTTGAATTTCAGTGGCATAATACTCAATTCATGCATAATTTTGCATATGTATCCAGTGGCTACCTTTTTTAATTTGCACTTCAGTCTGCATAAATTTTCCTTAAAAACACTAGCACAAAAGATTGAGAAATTAAAAAAGATTTTAAAAAATTCAGATGAGTAGATGATTATGACATTATCTTTTTTTTTTTTAAATCTTTGCGGAGATTGCAAAATATGACATTATCAATCTTTCAGTCCGACGCACTTAATTGACTAAAACACAGAATTTTTATTTATAGCATCCAAGCCCATTTTTGCGGTACACAAAAAAATTTTGGTTCCATCTAATACCGATTTTTTTTTATATCCTCAAAAAGTTAAAATTCCAAATATGCCCTCAATTTTGTTTAAATTGCCCTAACCGTTATGATTTCTGGCGGTTTTTATACTTACAAATTCCTAGCGACTCTTAAAGAATAGAACCACCAAGAATTATGGCGGTTCAATTGTCTATACATATGTGGAGTGGGTGCCGAATTTGCCTCATCTCATTCAATTTTTCAACCTCTCTCTACTCTCTCTCTTTCTCCATAAAATCTCCAGCACTTTTGCAAGCAAGTCTCTTAACTTTCTTTTCATCTATTTTGTAGTCCAAATTGTTAAGATATGTTAGAAATGACATATTATTTTATAAATGTTATATTTTGTAGTCCAAATTAATATATTCTGTTTAGAAATTGTTAAGAATTATTATAAATTATTAAAAATGTTATAAATTGTTAAATATTTTTAGGAATTGTTATAAATTATTATAAATTAATATAAATTGTTATAAATTGTTAGATATTATTAGAAATTGTTAGAAATTATTTAAAAAATATCAGACTTTGTTCAGATTTACAGTAACTTGGTATTAAGTCATCCAAACACCAGAATTTAGGTTTTAAAAATACCAGACTTGGGTCAGATTTACCGTACTAGTTATTAAGTCATCCAAACACCAAAATCCAGGTTTCAAAAATACTAGACTTTGGTCAGATTTATCGTAATTTGTTATTAAGCTATCCAAACACCAAAATTCAGGTTTCAAAAATAGCAGACTTTGGTCAGATTTATCGTGACAATGTTTAGGCACGACTACAAGGGTACGGGTCACGAAAACCTGAATTTTGGATGGCGTCCAAACAAGTTACGGTAAATCTGACCAAAGTATGGTATTTTTGAAACCTGAATTTTGGTGTTTGGATGACTTAATAACAAGTTACAATAAATCTGACCAAAGTCTAGTATTTTTGAAACCTGAATTTTGGTGTTTGTCTGGCTTAATAACAAGTTACGGTGAATCTGTCCAAACTCTGGTATTTTTTAAACCTGAATTTTGATATTTGAATGGCTTAATAACAAGTTACAGTAAATATGAACAAAGAGTGGTATTTTTGAAACAATTTCTAACAATATAACAATTTATAGCAATTTATAATATAATTTATAACAATTTATTGCATTTATATTAATTTATAATAATTTATAACAATTCTAATAATTTCTAACCATTTATAATAATTTATAGCAATATATAATAAGAGGAGGGTTCAAATGCCTCCATGTGTTTTGTGCCTCTATCGTGCCTCCATTTTTTAAATTTTTAATAACTCAAAATTTAAAACTTAAAAGTCAAAATAAAACTGTTGGATATGATCTATATTATTTTATCTATGCACATATAAAAAATTATGATATTTCAACTTTGTTTTGGTTGTCATTAAGAGCTTGTAAAAACGTACTAATGTGGATAATTTCTAGACGTTGATTTTTCAACTTATTGATTCACATAAAAACAAAACCGAGACGTGATAATTTTTTTATGAGCACATAGAGAAAATAACATAGATCACATCTAACGGTTTTATTATGAAGTTTATGATTTAAATTTTGAGTTATTAACGTTTTAAAAATAGAGGCATGATGGAGGCAAAAAAAAATAGAGTCATTTGAACCATCCTCATATAATAATTCCTAACAATTTCTAAACAAAATACACCAATTTGGACTACAAAATATACCATTTCTAATATATTCTAACAATTTGGACTACAAAATAGATAAAAAAGAAAATTGAGAGACTTGCAAAAGTGCTGGAGATTTGATGGAGAAAGAGAGAAAGAAAGAAGAGAGATTGAAAAATTGAAATGAGATGGGGCAAATTTGGCACTCCACCCCACCACATATATAGACAAAAGAATCGCCGGAATTTCTTAGCAATTCTATTCTGTATTCTTTAAGAACCGTTGTAAGGATAAAACAACTAGAAATCCCAGCGGTTGAGGCACTTTATAAAAAAAAGAAAATCAAGGACGTATTTGAAATTTTTTTTAATTATTTGAAGATAAAAAATCGGCATCTAATACACTATATTATTTTTATATATTTTTAAATATAAAAAATTCTGGAAACACTAGATAGGAGCCTGAAGGGCATTTTGGTCAAGCATTATACAATCTAGGTTTTTTTCGTGTAACATTGTGGGTGTGATTTGAAGAAACCCAAAACAAAATTATCAATATTTATACAAAAGAATCTTTGCCAACAAAATTTTTTATGCAATAAAAGACGGTTCACCCATTACTTTCAGAAAGATAATAAAAGCCGAAATTTTTTTAGTTACCACTCTATTAAATTCTAATTAAACAAATACCACTCCAATCAATTTATTTAAACAAATACCACCCACGTGGACTTGGGGAGCGCATCAAATTAGAATGGTGCGCACTCTGGGGAAAGATACCATTTGGTGCTCTAACTGGGGCGCGCACCAAGTGATACCCTTCCCCAGAGTGTTCACCAATCTTTTTTTTTCTGCAACAATATTTTAATTTGTTTTTTAGATGGAATATGTGTTATGTTGTAGTAGGCTTTATGTTGTGTTGTAGTAAGATTTATTAGTTATGTTGTAGTAGACTTATATTGTGTTGTAATAGAATTTATTTGTGTTATTTTTCAGTTAAAACTAGCTCATTTTTAATTTTTATGTCTTTCAAGGAAAATAAAATTATAAAGCAAATAGAATTCAATATTCAAAACAAAATTTATAATTCTAAAATTGCAAAATAAAAACATAACAAAATCAAAAAAGAAAATGTTGGTGCGCACTATGGAGAAGGGTACCACTTGGTGCGTGCCCTCGGTTAAAGCAACAAATGGTACCCTTTCCCAAGGTGTGCACTATTCTAATTTGATGCGCTCCTCCAGTCCGCATAGATGATATTTATTGAAATAAATTGATTGGAATGGCATTTGTTTAATTAGAATTTTATGGGGGTGGTAACTAAAAAATTTCGGTAATAAAAGAATATACTAGAGAACAAAAGATACTTACAACTACTTTGAATGGGTCAGAGACAGTATAGCGTACACACCTAGGACCGGAGAACTCCAGTCGGCAGTCGAAGCAATACAATCCAGTCCCACAATCTGTATTTGAGGTACACCTGTCCCCCACCTGAAATACCACATTTTAATAATTCCATTTAAAAAAATAATTAGTTCATTTCCAATTGCAATTAGCATAATTTTCATGGAAGGAGCATCTTTTCAGCATATCCTACTAAACTAAGAACAGTTATAGACCAACCAAAAGCTCCAATTGTAATACATATTTCATACAATTAAGCGTTTTTTAGAGAGAGAAAGAGAACCTGACATTCTCCATTGGAGCTAGCTGAAGCAGAGAAAAGCAGAGACAAACAGAGCAGTATAACTATGTGACAAGAGAGCTCCATTAATTCGAGAAAATACGGCGGCTTGTGGAAATAGAAAGGAAGTAAAGGAGAAAACCTATTATTAGGGGTATATTATATCAAACCCCATCCCCGTTTGTTTGCAAATTTTAAATTTTAGAACTTTTCTGTGAATGGTGGAAAAGAGAAAACGTGAGGGTTTCACCTTTTCTGTTGGTTTACACTTTGCAATGGAGAAACCCAAAAGCAATCATTAATAAAGAATTCAGATTTTCTGTGGGGATTAAAGACTTCGCTATTGTGTACCGAGTTAGATTATAGTAGGTAGAGGTAGCTAGCTAGCGCTACACAATTTGGCTCTCTCATTAAATTCTGGTTGTTAATTTGATGCCACATTTGATCAATATTAGGTTCTAGAATCTAGAGTACAGAACTGGTTGTGCATGATGTTACATTTATAGAGTAGAACTAGGGTGCTCCTAAGCTCACCAAGCCCTTCCGTGAGCGCGACTCTAAAACCTATCGAATTGACTTCAAACGACATTTTCAAACCGTTAGATGTTCAATCTATATTAAAATGTGCTTGGAGACCAAATTTTACATTTTTTGGAATTTTTTTACTATTTATTAAGATGGTTTGAAAATCGCTGTTTTTATTAAAATTCTGCACCATTGGAAAACAGCGATTTTCAAACCATCTTAATAAATAGTAAAAAAATTTCAAAAAATGTAAAATTTGGTCTCCAAGCACATTTTAATATAGATTGAACATCTAACGGTTTGGAAATGTCGTTTGAAATCAATTCGATAGGTTTTAGAGTCGTGCTCACGGAAGGGCTTGGTGAGCTTAGGAGCACCCTAGTTCTACTCTACATTTATATATTTTAAAAATATATGGTATAGTTAAAAAGTTTTAAGGGTTCAAATTTTATGAATTATTTAATTATTCATTAATTAAAAAATATTTAGACATGTTCTGTAGATTCGATAACTTTTTACCGTCTCATGAACAATTAATATTTAACCTGCAATGTATTATCTTTGAATTTGTTTGAGTTTCAACGTATTATAACCAAAAATAGTTTTAGTTGATGGAGAATAGGAGTTAAATATATATTTGCAAATCTCTTTTTAAAGCATGCTTAATCAATTTGATAAAACTTTAAATGAAAATTTACTTAATATATATTTTAGCTAATATAGTCATAAAGTTTATCTTCGTTGAATCTTTTCTGTGCATTCGGCATGAATCAACCATTCATTTAAAGATTTTTTTTTTTAATTTTCACAACATCGAAATTACAGCTGTTTTTAGTCTCTCTCTCTCTCTCTCTCTCTCTCTCTCTCTCTCTCTCTCTCTCTCTTTTAAGTTTGCACAACATGAATCGAAACTTTATGTTGAACAAAATCGTTTATTATCTTTTCTGTGCATTCGGTATAATCAACCATTCATTTAAAGATTTTTTTTTTTATTTTCACAACATCGAAATTACAGCTGTTTTTAGTCTCTCTCCCTCTTTTTTTTTTTTTTTTAAATTGCACAACATGAATCGAAACTTTATGTTGAACAAAATCGTTTAGATCTAAGCAAGAAATTTCCTACGCAATAGTTGATAATAAATCAATCTCAATAGACAAAATAGAGTCTGGCTAGTATGATATCAGTGTCATATCAATCTATATAACACCAACTCCAAAACCTATCGAATCGACTTCAAACAGTGAATCCAAACCGTTCAAACTGATCTATTTCATTAGTTGTGCGTTTACATGCAAAATTTATAATTTTTTGAATTTATTTAGTATCAAGTCAAGTGGTCAAATGTGTGAGTTTTTAAGTTAATTTTAATGGATTCATTTTTCAACATTTTTGACCGCTTGATTTGATACTAAAATAACTAGAAAATATAAATTTTTTGCATGTAAACGCATCACTCATAAAGTAAATCGGTTTGAATGATTTAGATTAGTCGTTTGAACTCTATCTAATTAATTTTTGTAGTTTGTGTCATATAGCATCGATGTCATACTAGCCTGTTTCTTTTAGAGAAAAATAGAGATTGATTTGACAAAACCATTTTAGAGAAAAATAGAAATATTACTTTTCAAATTTCAATATTTACAGAGGATATTACCATCTTCAACTCGGAAATGTTATATTTTGTCACGACCAAAGACTGACTTTTTTTATTTGACAAATTATTAACAATTTGACTCAAAATATGCTTATGTATGATCTTTTGTAGCCTTCAATATTGCCAAGCCATCTTTATAATAAAACAAAAATGGGATGATTTTTTTAAATAATGACAAAAGGTTAGGGGTGTCAACGGTACGATCATGTCGAGTGGAGGCATTTTCATATCCGTACTCGTTATAATAACGAAAAAGAATCTTTAACCTTATCCGTTTGTTCGAATACGGTACGGGTCAGGTAAACAAATAAAAAAGTGTCATTGACATCTCAATTTGTGATTTCGATAAAATATTTTTCAAAACAAGAAAAAAATAATAATGAATACAACTAATTTGTATTATGAAAATTTAGTAAAAATACAAAAATTTATTGTATCATGTATTTTTTTCATACATATATATAATTTTATTTTTAAAAATTATCTTATAGGATAACGGGTAAGATAACGAAAAAAAATCGTTACCCTTACTTGTACCCGATAAGCTAACGAAAAAAAAAATCTTACCCTTATCCGTCTTTTTGAATACGATATGGATCGGATAAACGGATAAAAGGGTGTCATTGCCACCCCTACAAAAGGCATTTGAATAAAATAACTCTTTATTTTTTACAACATGACAAACAAATAATGAGTATCTCCATTTGTGCTCCCAACGGAGTTATGAGGATGTCAACTCCAGTTTTAATTTTTATGGACCGTGGATCTTTTTTTTTGCAACAAAAAAATAGTGTTGATAAGTATTTGTTTTATATTATACTATAATTTTTGTATATCCATACACAGATATTTCTGAAAAATTTGTTGAAATATAAAAAAGAAATCATTTTCATCCCTTAAATCTATATCAAAATGAGCAAAACATAATAAAAAAATATAACAAAATGATTCCATAAATCGAATAGAAATGAAAATAATTTCGATTCTCAATCACACACTTTTTTTAGTATTATTTTTGTAAAATGAACAAAATTAATAAGATTATAAAATTTATTGCGGTTCATGAACTGAAAATTGAGCTCATTGCCTGTGAGTTGTTATGAACTGTAAATACAATCTAATATAATTGAGCTCATTGCTTGTGAGATGTTATGATTTATTAAGGTTCAAACGGTCCATGAGCCACAAAAGTTCATTACAATCCATAAATAAATAAATAAATTGCATTATTATTAATTATTATTAATTGTAAATATTTTACAAAAATAATGCTAGAAATTTTATTTTTATTTTAATGCTATAAATAAAAAAAGTTTGTCTCAACCGAATCGAGTCTAACTCCATACTAACAATAAATGGCGTTGGTCCTATCTGCATGATCGCATTACTTGACCTAACCTTTTAATTCATTATTAACAAAAAAAAAATTGTTCCCAGTCGACATCCTCTCCAGCTACCTACCAGCCTACGGGCATTTTTTGTTCTTCCAAAAAGACGGTGAGACAAAATAATCTGAATTACACGAATCTTGATGCGATCAAATAGGTTGGATCTTATCTAATATAAGACGGTGAGACGAAGTACTTGACTGTGATTGTCTAATGATAAATTAATATATTTTTTAGACTGGTCAGTCAATTCCCAGTGCCATTTGCTTATCGAATTAAAAATTTGGGCGAGTTTTAGTACACTAAAATATGATTGAGTATTTGATTTGACCGATGATAGTTATTTAATAATAAACGTTTTAATAAAAATCTTATAATTATATTTATTACGATCTAACGAGAATCATGTATTACCAAACATAAAAATTCACTTTTTTCATTTTATTTAAGTATTCAAATAATATTTCGATACTCTCTGTATTATCACAATTTAAACAATAAGATTGGGTATAGGGATGTTCATCGGTTCGGTTCGGTTCAACCGAACCGAATTAGGCAAACTAAAGTAATAATTCGGTTTCTAAAATAGAACTGAACCGAACCGATTTAGCATTGCAACCGAACCGAACCGAACCAAAGTTTTATTTCGGTTTGTTCGGTTCAAACCAAAATATATTAATTTTTTTATTTAAAGCAATTGATTTATAATAAACCAAAGTATATTAAGAAATAAACCGGATATTAAGAAATAAACCGAAGTATTTAAAGCAATTGATTAAGAAATAAACCGGGGTATTAAGAAATAAACTGGGACGGTCCGGACCAAATTTATAATCTATAAAAGTTCGGTCGGTTCGGTTATTTCGGTTTCGAAAATTTTCAAACCGAACCGAACTGAAATTATAATTCAGTTTAAAAAGTAAACCGAACCGAACTATTAAACCGAACAAACCGAACCGTTTAGTCCAAACTAATTCGGTTCGGTTCTAAACTGACTAAACCGGACCCAATGAACACCCCTAATTGGGTTATCAGAAAAATGGAACATTTTATATTTATCTTTTCAATGTTGTCATTGATATTGAATGGTCAAAACTAATCTTATAACTTTTTTTCTGGAAAATGATATATTAATATTGGATAATGTTTCTTACATTTTTTTGTTGGGGGGAGCCCTTCGACAACATAATAAGTACATATTTTTTTAAAGAGAAATTTAGATAACCCATCATAAATACTTTTTAGATATTTACCCATCTAAATTGAAAAATTAGTTATTTCCCCATCTTAACTTAACTAATTTATAAATACACCCATTTCTAAATTTTAATATTTAAAAATATAATTTATAATACAAACAAACTAAACAGACTATTTTGACCTTAATCAAAAATTCTGTATTGCTCACTCTCTCCCTCTCCTTTCCTGCCCGCCATCTCACATTTCTATCCATTCCCACGACTTCTCCCTGCCGTCCACTTCTTATCCCTTTCGCCTAGTTCTTCCCGTTCCTTCAACTCAGTTCTTCCTCTCTTTCCCTCTCTACCGTGTATTGTTGTTCTCTCACACTCACACTATTATTTTCTCTTTCTTCCTCTTAAAATACTTGTCTTTATTGTTTCAAATTACAGTGGGTTGATTTACTTGTAATCTCCTTGTTTTCAATCACCGCACATTGTTCATGTCAAGACTCAAATGGATACGTCCATTCCAGTCTCAATTGGAGACCAAGTCTCTCTAGTGCCAACGGTTGCTACAGCAAATTATTCCTCTGTCAGAGAGTCATGCTTATCAACAAATGCTTAATTCATCATTTACCTTAATATAGAATTACAAGAGTAAAGTGGTAAACTGTAATTAGGTTTTTCATCATATGCAGCTATATATACATCAATTGTATTCTCTCTGTAAACATTAACGATGAATGAATATGTTGGATCTTTGGTGTAATAAACCCCGAATGTATGTCTTAAAACTTCCCACCACAGTGTAGTGAAATGAATATTTTTTGCCAACAAACTATATTTTGATATATGATAAACATGTATAAGTGATCTACTATTCACAAAATTAGATTATTAATTTAAATAATTAAATAAAAAAATTAAATAATTTTTTTTTCAAAAATCGTTTCAAATTTCGCCTGTTTTTTCCTCCAAAATCGCCTATTCTCTTCCTCTTTCTCTTCTTCTTTTTATCTTCTGTCGATTTTGAGTAAGTTTTGAGTGGGAGGAGAGAGAAACATGACTTATATAGCTTATTTCACAGAAAAAAAAATGCCTCAGCCGCCAAGTTTCTGGACGGCCCAATTATTTCTTGGCCGCCGAGTTTTTGGGCTGCTTGGGCATTTTTATATTTTTTCCAAAAACTTGAATATTTTTATTTTTTATTTAATGTTGGATATTAGAAAAAATTCGGTAAAAAATTTGAGGAACAAAATCAGAACCTGAAATTGAGGCCAGATTCAACTAGCGATCGAACAGATACATCATAAGTTCAATATTACGAGAGGTGCCATCTACTTCTCGAATTTCACTTTTTATCATTCCATGAACCTCCAATATTGCGCCTGTTCCTATTGACTTAGACTGGAATATTTCTTGATTTTGCTTTCCATCCATTTTCTGCATAACGTATTGACAGAACTGTTTGACTTCATATAACACACGAGTTATATGCTTTTTTATTTTGACTTTATTATTTTTGTGTTATAAGCCAAAACAACACTGTTAACATCTTTATCATATTTTTTTCAATTCTTAAAAATTATTATCAGAATTTCAAAAAAGTAAGAAAAATAAGAACCCCTCTTCAAAGTCTAACTTATTTATAGGCCAAGAGGGACCTAAAACTTACATGCAATCAAGAAGAAAATATATATACTCAGCAAATCTTTTCTAATAAGCAAACAGCCAGTACAATTTAATACTTTATTCATTAATTAATATTGCATTCAAACATGTATCACGCGTTAATATATATATTTATCTTATTTTTCAGCACGAGCTTCTGCTATGATCTCTCTCAGCGGCCCTCGACTGAGAAGGAAGTCACGCACTGCATGCTTGTGATATTGTTGCGCCTTCTCGGCGTTATCCAGGATAGCAGTGGTTCGTTGCGATTTCATAATCCTACAATTAATTGCAAATTGTAATGTTTTGGTTAGCTTCAAAACTTAAAATCAGATGAGGTACGTGCTTTATCTTGTATATATATATATATCCTGGTGGGGGTACTGAATCTATATTGAAACTATATGTATCGGTATTATTAGAAGGTGATTGAGGTTTACTATTTTATGCATGCTATTTTTATAAGATATTGACGATGATGTTTTGAGTTCATGTAGTATACAAACGATCAATAGAGTTATAATATATATAAAAAAACATATGACTCATCCGCTATATGAAATCAAAACAACGCAGTCAATATCTTTACCTCGCTAATATCATGAATTATTTGAAATTTTACTATTATGTCACTCACCTGACATCTGGGTTCAAGACAACATTTCTTGCAAGCTGAAACATACATAAGCCACTGGCAAATGCCATTGCAGCCAAAAGTGGGTAGACCTGAAAAGCAAAACAAAAATAAAAATATATATAGTTAAAAATACCATTATATGAATACATGAATATTAGTTTACTCTCTATGATTTATCCTAAAGAAGAAAAAAAAAATTTACAAAACCAAATTTTTACATACATCTGGCTTCAACCAACGAAAACCGCTCATTTTTATCAAACTTAGCTGAACTTTGAAACTTTGGTGTATATTATATTTCTTGCAGATAGAAGGAGAATGCAAATACACTTATATATAGAGAGGCAATGGAGAAATTTGTGTTACCAAGTTTGTTCGTCAAATTAATTTTGGAAATCAGTGGGCTGAGAATTGATCTAGAGACTTTAAAAAACCAGCAGCTATGCCTCCGGTTTTGAATTTTAGACGACTTATTTTGTTATTCTCTCGGCTGGATTTTCGTTGACTCGGTTGACGTTTCCTTTAATAAATGTTAAGTCTTGTGCCAATCCGTGCGTTCTTTGAATTGGATTTTGTCAAAAGATTTTGGAATTTTTATATTTAAGTCGGATTCATACCATCCGATCAGTTTTGAAATTTGTGCAAATAATTTAAAAAGAAGAGAGTTCAAATGCCTTTATATTTTGTGCATCAATTACGCTTTTATTTTTAAATACTTTAATAACTCAAAATCTAAAACTTAAAAGTCAAAATAAAACAGTTAGATTTGATCTATGTTATTTTATCTATGCACGTGTAAAAATTTATGACATTCTAATTTTGTTTTAATTGTCATCAAGAGCTTGTAAAAAATGTACTAATGTGAATAATTTAGATATGTTGATTTTTCAACTTATTGATTCACATAAAAAACAAAATTAAAAATGTGATTTTTTTTATGAGCACATAGAGAAAATAACATAGATCAAATTTAACGATTTTATTTTGATTTTTAAGTTTTAGATTTTGAGTTATGAAAGTATTTAAAAATGGAGGCATGATGGAGGCAAAAAAAATAGAGACATTTGAACCCTCCTCATTTAAAAATTAATAAATTTAAATAGTTCTTTGAATCTAAACTGTTTTTGTGAATTTTACACCGATAAGACAATTTAGTTGTGACTTTAAATAAGACTTTATCCCATGTCCTTTATAAAAAAAAACCCCATCCAAATACAAATACGCAAGTACAACTTAATGTACGCTTTAAATTGTCAGCATTTAAGTAAATATTAAATAGATATGGTGGTATGCGCTATTTAATTAAAATTTAAATTCTATTGTTGCATAAAAATATTTAATAAAAGCCTCTGATAGAAACTTATTCTGACGCTGACAACGCCAAAAAGGGCTTCAATAGAAAGTCACTGTGGTAATGATCACAAAAAGAAATTGATATTGTATTAATATATAACAAGTTAGATACAACAAAATTAAAAAGAAAACAGCAAGGTGTGCAAACAGAATGAATTCAGAATGAAGAGCCCTGTATGCTTATTATTTTAATGAGCAGATACAATTATACGTACGGAAGGAACCGAGAAGGAGACAGGATGGTAAGAATCAAATGTATGGGATTTACGAGGGCTTTCTCATGAAAAAATTTAGAGGCAAGAATATTTTGTTAGAACTTTTATATATAAAAAAAATACAAATATTGTAATTTATTTTCCTTTTATTCGCTTATTAGGTCACGACAAGCAGTAGGTTTTCGTTAGCTTATGTACAGGAGACAGAGTTGCTTCATACTCGTGGCCCTCAAAAACTTAGAAACTTAGAAATTTCATGTAAACCTCAAAAACATAGAAATTACGTATTTCCCCGTCTAAAATTCATAATATCATATTTACCCTTCTAAATTTGAAAAACTCTTTTAAATTTATGAAACATCCATTTTACCTTCATAAAAAGAGAAAAACTACTAGCATGTTTCAGAAAAATGTCAGTTTTCCAATTGGTCGGTTTTCGAGAACGAATAGGTAATTTCTCTACTTTTGACACTTACACAGCGACTATATATCTAAATGACACCGTGTAAGCGTCAGAAGTAGAGAAATGACCAATTTGCTCTCAGAAACCATCCAAATTAGAAGACTGTCATTTTTTATTTTTTAAGGAAGAATAAAATGGGTACTTCATGAATTTAAAATGAGCTTTAACAGAAAAGACATTAAAATGGATAAATTTGTGAGTTTTTGAAGTTTAGAATGATAGATATAATGAATTTTATGTGAACAAAAAAATATAGTATGTATAATAATTTGTCATTGTGCATGCTGTTACTAATCTTAACGTTATTATAAGTAAATTATTTAAAAAAATACATAATCAGATTTTGAAAATTAAATTTTTAATACTAAATATCTGTTGACCACTTGAAAGTTTTCGGCCAAATGTTATATTTTTTTTGGAAGAAACTTTTATTGTTATATGCCAATACCAAGAATACCTTATCGTGATTACGATGATGTTTTAGATCGTAATGTTTTAGATAAAAAAACCGATTTGGATTGACATTTACGAACGACTTTACATAGACAGAACACTCTTTCTATGCAAAGAAATTACGACACCTTTCGCCAATCGGTTCATCGCTCTCTTGTTACTGCTGAATGCGGAAACTAATGATTATAATGATACTGATATATATATATATATATATATATATAAACTCTCTTGGTGGAGACGCACACCAATCAATAGCCATTTATGATATTATAAAAGTTATGTTACCTGATTTGTGTACAATAGCTATGGGAATAGCTGCATCAGGAGCATCTTTGATTTTGGCCGGAGGAACAATTACTAGACGGGTAGCATACCCTAATGCTAGGATTTTGATTCACCAACCTAGAAGTGTTATGACTGGCACAAATAAAAATATAGATTCCTTAATGATGGAAGCAGATGATATGCTTGAACTTCGTAACACAATTGCAGATATTTATGCAGAAAACATAGGTAAACCTGTAGATGTTAGGGTTTATTAATGATCGTGTGCAATTTGCCACCAAACTATCCGATTTTGTTTATTAATATCCAATATTAAATAAAAAAAAAAATATGTTCACGATTTTTTAATATTTTTAAGAATGCCCAAACCGCCAGACAATATAAGGCATGTTGGGTTATATATAATGCCCAAACTGTCAGGCTATGTTTCAGTCAGACGCGGCTCCGATGGACTATGGGCGTTATTCATAGAGAGTTTCAGTACATTATGACAAGCGGGGAGGGCAACAAAATGGAATGTATATGCAAAGTGATCCAATTAACTGCTATTATGTACGTTCATATCTTGGCAGTTTGTCGTCATAGAAACTGGAACGAGAATCAATTTGTAGCAGACCACTATAGTGTGAACTATCTTTTAAGTACTTAGAATGCAATGTTTGTTCCTTATGACAATTAGGAGGATTGACCTCCTTGCGTTGGTCCTAGAGTACTTCCTTCCAGGTCATGGATTAGGGTTGGGAGGAGGAAACACAACCGTCATATAATGACTATGGACGAAATGCAAGTTAGGCGAATGGGACATCAAGCTTGCCGTTCCACTTTCAACAGATGTAGGGCAGGTATGTAACATTCAACAAAATTAATATTTCTCAATTTTACTAGCTTACTAGATAACAAATGCAATGCAGAGGCTACAAATGTTGCCAATGAAAGAGAAAATGAGCGAGTTATCGCAAAGACAACTGGGTCACAAGGGACACGAAGAAGTACAACTTGCCGTTTATGTGCATTTGTTATGTATGCAGAGGCAATGGGTATGCCAGGAGAGGCATTGCTATGCAATGAGAGGCATCTGGTAGCCAAGCAGGGCGATCTGGTGACCGACAAGCATCGGGTAGTCGACAGACATCTACTGCATCTGGTCGGTTTCTCCAAATTAGGTTCAGACGTAGTTGATTTAAACTATGTTATATGCATGTTGTGAACTTATTTATTTAGATGCAACTTTGTAAATTATTTTATTTGTAAATTGTGTGAGCTTTATTTATATGATTTGTACTACTTGATTTAGACTAAGTTATAAATAAGTTGAAAGTCAGTTTTTATAATTTTACTGTTTTGTATTATATTCAAAAATTAATTCTGAGATTTTTAATAAACCAAAAAAATTGGTTCTTTTTATAAAAATGTAGAGAAAAACTACCATCAACTATTGCGCAGAAGCTTGACAAGGATAGAAAAATTAGCCGCAGAGTGTCGCAAGAGAGATTGAGAAAGTTCCTGCATGCAAGAATCACGTATGAGAAACATAAAAAAGTCCCAAATTGACATTCATGGGGTACGGGTGGTATGAAAATAGAGTGTATGTGGGGGCTTAAAATAATAGTTTCAGGCATAGATTGTCTGCCACCTAAAGGAGGATACTTTTGTTACTAGGCACTATTTCAGAAACAAGGAGTCTAAATGCATTCCAATAGTGATTTATTGATTTTTTAACTGGATGAAATGCTTGTCCAAAGGCAGGAGAGAAAAAAAAAGTAATTTTCCATTCTGAAAAGATGAACTTCAAAGATATATTAAAATTCAATTACAATGTTATATCCAACCTACAACACAAACCCTAAATTCATGAACTTAAAACTCCAATACAAAATTCTAAAACCCTAATTCATCCAACTTAAAACCCTAAAATCATAATTTAAGCACCAATAATCCTACTTCTTAGTAGGCGGCTCTGGATCAGTGATAGCAGAAGAAGTGCTAGCCCAGTATAAGTACAAGGAACAAAGTCATCATCCGATGTTGACAGCTCTAGATCAACAATTTTTTTTCAAACCATAGGCATAAGGATGTTTCACAAAGTCATCGACTGAAATTTCATACCTAATTGTCGGCCTACAAAAATACCCCCATAAAGCAGATACGACAAGGGCATATTTTTGCCTCATTTCTACCTCAACCCCTTATTGACCCTCCTTTCGCTATGTCATGATTGGATGATCTACCTCGGTTGTTGTTGTTCATCTTTTTCGCCTTAAATTGCCTCTTCTCTTCCTCTTTTTCTCTTATGTTGGGTTTGAGTGAATTGTGAGTGTGAGGAGAAAGAAACAGGCCTTATATAAACCTGTTTCTAGAAAAAAAAAAAAAAATCAGAACTGCTAGGTTTCTGGACGGTTTGGGTATATTTGAAAATATTAAAAAATTGTGAGCATTTCCGTATTTATTTATTTATTGATGGATATTAATAAAAAATCGGCTAAACTATGCACCTTTATCTATTATTTATGCCATAGGTAGGGTAACTTTAACATATCAAGGTTATGGTAAGAACAAAAATTTATCGTAACAAAGTAAAATTAGGAGAACAATTAATAAAACTACTAATCTTTCATACGTACTAATATGAAAACATTTTTATTCGACCAGAATATATCCTTACCCCGCTGATAGTCTTGGTCTCATGGCCCCAGTAACAATTTCCTTAATTACAAGGGAGAAAACTATAATATATTTCAATAGTTTTGTGTCTCCATAAAAAAAAAAAAAATAAATAAGAAGAAGAAGAAGAAGAGAAAGATGCAGGAAAGTTAGTGTATACGCCAACGAAACCTTGGTATTTTAGGGGTGGACGATGTATTGGAAGATTCCAAGAGAACAATAAAATAGAGAGAAGGTAAAAGGATAAGCTAAATTGGCATTTTTTCAATTACGCTGGTCCTTTCTTCTCCACAGTCGAGTCCGGATCCTCTTCATTATCTTACTCGTTTGATTTGAATTCAGACCGTTCGATTAAAATCTAAGCAAATTCAGTCAAATCTGTAATGCACAAAGCTCTTCAAGATTAGTGTCAATGTAAGACCGAATTCAAACTAAAAAGCTAAGGTACCTGAGATGATATCATTTCGATCCACTTCTATAAGTACCAAAAATATTATGGCATTTGAAAATATAATTTTATTTTATTGTGCTTACAAAAAAGGCATGATTAGTACTCGTGAAGCTACATGAGATCTGACTCAAGAAAAAAATTCTAAATTATGTTTTGTTAAGTTTCTTTTTAAAAAATTACAAAAAATATGATTGTGTTTAAAATAATTGTAAATTATAAAATCGGAGTATAATACTGTGGGAGTCAATTAATTCAGCCGGTTTCGTTTCTTGCCAAAAAAAAAGAAAAGAAATTGCCTTTTTTTTTTCCGAGAACATCATGCTCACATAAAGGTGGATAGGGGCGAAAACATAGTAGATAATCTGTATTCGAAAAATTAGATATAGATATCAGATATTCGAATATATGTGTGGATACAGATACTGATATGATTTTATGATTCAATAATTTGTATCGGAATATATAGTAGATATATATTATATAGTTTAATATATATTCTAAAAAAAATTGTTATTCATCGTTATAATTAAAAAATATTATAAATTTTAATTTTTTTTATATCATATATATTTTTAATAAATATCTGATATCCTTATCTGTATTCATAATATCCGATCCGTTAAATAAAAACGGATATAAATATGGTTTTACCATTATCCGCTCCGTATCAGATCGAGATCCGTTTCCCTAGGTGGATGTATTGTGATAGTTCTGGGCTGGACTTATGATTGTCATGGCCCATGTCAATTGAGGATGATGGGGTTCGTATAAGGCTTCAGGGCTTTTAAATAGGATAATTTTTTTTTTCTCAAGAATGTCATTTGTCTGGCGTTAGTTAAATGTATAAATGACAACATCTAAAACACGTCAGGGTGTTGATAAAATTCGTTATATCAATTATGTAATCCGTCTATATTTGTTAAGGTAGATATTTATAAGAATTTTCTTTCCGTTAATTAGGAATCGGGAAGAGAAATTTTTTTTAATTTTGATTAATATATCGGATAAGGATATGAATTAGAGCAATTTCATAAATGTTGTCCTAGTAATTAATGAGGTCAATGAATGTATATTTGTTTATATTTTTATGATATTACGTACAATTATACATGTTCCATTTAAAGTAGTATATTCATTCGTCTCATTGTTTTTGTAAGTTAATTGAGCTAGCTTATATATAAATTACTTTTTCATTCAATAATAATCTATTAGTTATTTAAACAAATAAAGTTCATTTAATTTTAATGGGTAAAAGTAGTGTATAATTAACGGCTAAAGTGGAAACAAGGAAAAAAAAAATTTTGAAAAGATATAATATCTTCATTTGATTAATATTGATTTTTTTATGTTTGATTACCTTAAATATTGTCAAAATTATTAAAACTTTTATTATCAAGGACTCAAGTCTCAAGGTATCCTACTCTAATAGTTAGGAAATCCATCTTTTCTTGATATAATGATAAGAGAATGCTCCTATCATAATAAAGCTATCACCATCTCTCTGGACCAAAAAGAAAAATGTAATTGTGAACAAAATATATCGGTCAGAGCCAGGTCCATCGAGGCCACCGAACATGGGATCCATATCCTCTGTATTAACGCAACTTTTGAGTTGAAGGGTTTGAACCGTTGGATTTAATTAGACCCGATCGAAGACCCCGTTGGATTTAGATTTAATTAGACCCTATCGAAGACCCCGTCTAAATTCGCCCTTCTCCAGTTGCGAAGTTTGAACAGCACTCTTTTCTCAAGTCCGTACCCTTCTCCTGCTTTGTTCTTTTCTTCCTCTTCATTAGAGCAACAGATTTGGTTATTAAGTTCGGACAATCTTACATCTAACAAACATGTCATTTCTGTTAATTAGGAACATTCTATAATTCATTATGGGGAGGGTGAGGTTGAAATCGAAGAGAGCGATCTTCTCCATTTGCGCGGCCCAAGCAGGGAGAGGAGAGGCAGCAGCGAGCATGGCAATGGAAGGGATGGAGAAGAGGAGCTTTGGGTTCGGAATTGCAGTGGAGGAAGGTTTGGATTGGACGCGGAAAGCTTGAGCTTGAGCTTGCATGGGGAGGGAGATGGAGAGGTGATAGACCTGGTGGCCATGATTGTGCTTGCTATGGCTTGAATTGGGATTGGAGAAACCAGTTTTCTCTCAAACTAAGTGGAAGAAAAGAGCAAAGAGGGAGAAGGGTCGAACCAGAGAAGAAAAAAAGCGTTGTTCAAACTTGGCAAGTGGAGAAGGACGAATTTTGACAGGGTCTTCGATAGGGTCTAATTGAATCTAAACCCTAGATGAAATCCAACAGTTCAAACCCTTAAACTCAAAAGTTATGTTAATGCAGAGGATATGGATCCCCAAACATGGAGGTCATGTCCTTTTGGAACCCAGAGGCGGATCCATCTTAAGTGACTGGCGGTCAATTCATTCATTTTAAAAAAAATAACAATTATACATAATTTTCTATATAGTTTAGAGTACTTCGAAATTGACCCTTACACTTAATATGATTAATTTTCATTCACGTTTAATAACTTGGTCTGACTGCATCCTTGCTGGAACCCATCTGTTTCATGAAGAAAGACTGAAGACCACCCACACCGCCCATCTGCTTCAACACCTGAGGCGGCAGTGCCTTGCTCATGTGTTGCGCATTCTTTGGGATCTTGCCCTTCAACTTGGTGAAGGACTTAGCAAACTGCTTGTACTGCTCGATCATTTCCATCACATCCCGCACTGTGCGGCCCGAGCCACGCGCTATGCGCATAATGCGTGACTCATTCATCTTCGGGTTTGTGCTGTCTAGCTCTGCAATTTTGGACAGATAGTTGCCACATTTAATGATTTGCTTTAGAGACTATCGTATAGACTACCTCCTTTAAGAATAGGGCAGTTTATAATATTAAACTGACTTCCGAATGATAATTTTGTACAACTGAATGCTAAATACTTCAAAAACAAAAAATACACGAATATTCCATACTCAAATAACTTACAAAACATATATAGTAACTACCCAAAGTACATGCCCCTACCACCAGAGATAGCACCACACAGGTGTGACGTACAGGACCACACATCCTAAGAGTTTTACTACAATAATCAGATATTATTAATTACTCATTAGGGCTATGGAAAAGAGTCATTACCAGCATTAGTCATGGAGTCCATCATAATCATGTATCGCTTGATCTTGGCCTGGTTTTCCTTCTCATGACCTTTAGGCATCAATTCTTGATTAAACCCAGGAAACATGGAAAACACCTGAAACAAAAGGTTCAACCGAGGAATACTAATCAAGCAAAACAAAAACCAAGTTGCATACCAGAAAGTTCATACAAGTTTTCAAAATATCCGAGCATTTAAATTGAAAAGCAAATTACCTGACCAATTGGCCCCATTTTCATAATGTTCTGGTACAGCTCATACATTAGTCTAAGAGTAAAGGTCCCTTCTGATAGTTTTTGAACAAGCTCGGGCTGTTGATCGGTTGGCACAACTTCATGAATTTTGTCCATTAATCCAGACAAATCTCCCATACCTACATAGAAAAATATAATGCTAACAAAGGAGAAAACAAGAAAAACGGAGGAAAGAGCCGAAAGAGAGGAAATAATAACTCTCAGTACTAATACTTTACCCAAAAGGCGGCTAACAAAAGGTTTGACATCAAAAATTTCAAATTCATCCATGTGCTCTCCTGTACCAATGAATATCACTGGACTTTTTGTAGCTGCAACTCTGCAAGTAAATCCAGCAGTCAGGAAAACCATAAAAAATTTAGACAATAAATCAACAACATACCAACTTTAATTTTTGCAGCAAATCATCTTTTAATAGTATTCAAAAACCATGAGCATTAAGTTATAATTATGGCTTTGCATATCCAAATATATCCCTTTTTTGCTATTTTTTTCCGCTTAATTATGTGCAAGCAATAGCTTCCAAAAAGCCATGACATGCAAAGTGAATTGGTAAACAGGCAGAAGTATAACACTAACGAACAAGAGACAATATTATAGGTTAATAGCACAGCACAAAACAAGGCCTCAAAAAAATACACAAAGCAACTTAACCACTTACGCACTAAGAGCGCCGCCACCTTTCGCATGGCCATCCATTTTTGTGACAATCACAGCTCCAACCGCCACACTTTGTTTGAATGCTTGTGCCTGATCAAAGGCCGCCTGACCAATACTGCTGTCCATGACAAATATTACAAGATCGGGTTTCTGCCAACAAATTAGAAAACAAATGTCAGTGTTTGTTTTGTTTCATGATTTTGTTTTCCTGAAGGAAAGGAAAATTAGAGAAACACTAAAGAGCATCGTCTTGTAAAAGGTTTGTTGGAAAATAGTAGCTTTTCTTTTTGGTATAATCTTAGGATATGAATCTGTTTTATAGGTTTTGCAAAGAAAAGAAGAGCGTTTTAAAGCAGAGTTAAACAGGGCCTATGAAAGGTTAGACTAAAATAACATACCTGCAGCAACGATTCCATAATGTTTTTAAATGCGGTTTTTATGTGGTATGCGGCCGCATATGTGGTATGCAGCCGCATATGCGGATTTTCATGCGAACTTATATATGCGGATTTCAAATGAGAATTCGTATATATAGAGAGAGAGAGGGAGTTGGCTAATATCAAAATGTTTGTTCCGGAGCCATGGTGCAACCAATTGTTTTCCAATTTTCAAAGTTCAAACGGTTGATTCAAACCGTTATATGTGATCTTTATATTAAAATGTGCTTGGAGACCTAATTTTACATTTTTTAGAATTTTTTTACTATTAATTAAGTCGGTTTTAAAATCGCTGATTTTACAAAACAGTGAAACTTTTCTGGATCATTGAAAACATCTATTTTAAGTCTTAATAAATAGTAAGAAAATTCTAAAAAATGTAAAATTTGGTCTCCAAGCACATTCTAATATAGATTGAATGTTAAACGGATCGACTGTTTGGACTTTGAAAATGTAAAAATCGAAACGTTTGTTCCACAGCCTAGGGACAAATGTTTTAATATTAGCCACTCACTATATATATAGAGAGAGAGTTGAGCTATGGTGCATTGCAATGTATAGTCCTCTTGTACATTGGACTATAAATCGATAGTTTTGATTTTCAAACAACCGATCCAAACCGTTCAATTTGATATCCATATTGAAATGTGCTTGGAGACCAAATTTTACATTTTTTGGAAATTGTTTGCTATTTTTTTTAGAATTTTTGAAATCATTGTTTTTCTATGGTCCAGAAATTTCTGAAAAACAATGATTTCAATAATTCTAAAAAAATAGTAAATAATTTCAAAAAAAATATAAAATTTGTTCTCCAAGCACATGTTAATATGGTGAATAGGTTGAGCCATTTAAATCGACTGTTTGAACTCCAAATCCAACGATTTATAGTCCAATGTACAAGAGGGGCGATACATAATATGCGGCCGAATATGCGATAATAATATGCGGTAATAAATTTCATCTTGGCATGAGACACTTGCCCTTTCAAAGCGTGATAACCACGAAGTGATCTTGTTTAGGATGGTTTGTACAAGAATTCCAGGGCACCTGGATAAAGGAGATATGCGGCCGCATTAACGGAACCACATATATAGACTGCATAAGAATTTCTATACGGAATCCAACCGCATACGCATATGCAGCCGCATAAACCGCATTTTACTACCACCATACACTCTTTTAGGAAAAAATCCTTTATATTTTCATTTTTCCATTGGTCTCTTGTTTTGTTAAGTTGCACTCTCTCTTGTGTAGCCAAATAGGGCCATAGCATATTTGTTTAATTCAAGGATTAAATTCAATATTTGAAAACTTGCACAACTAGCTCATATTTCAGGCAACATGTGTGTTCATTGGCATAATATAGTAAGTACTTCATACCATCATATTCACAGCCATACACGCATGCCCACTGAAGTCGGTTAAATCATAATTTTACAACCTACACCTCAAACTAACACAATTTAGCCATATCAATTTTCTAATCTATCCCTAAAACAAGTGTTAAAAGATCAGTTAAAGCCATTTCTGCTGTAACCCAGTAAATAACTCTGCATTACCTGATCCAAAAGCAACCAGATTGTTTATTACTATAATGATCTTTCACTTAATATGTTATGTTAATAACTAGGTGTCAACTGAAATTATATCTATACCGTAGCTTCTGAGACTTGCCACATTTCTTCAAACAACGCAGCTTCTTGCTTATGTCGACCACTAGTATCCACAATAATAAGATCACAGTTTTCTTTCTTGAATCTTTCCACACCCTCAACAGCAATTTTCACAGGATCTGATTCCATGTAACTGTAAATAATGCAGATAATAAAGAAGAAGAAAAGAAAAATCTAGTCAAATCAATGGCTTCAATGTCTTCAATGTTGGTCAAGATTGAAAACCCAGCAAAAAGCCTGCCCATGGACGACCTCAGCAGTACAGTAACAGTGCAGTATTGAAGCAGCACATTGTACTTTCTTTTGGTTTTGCTTGTTTATATATTTAATATAAGCATCAAAAACTCTAATTAGCCTTAACTAAGCATTTCCAAAACAACAATACAATGGAGATGAATTGCGATTCAACCACTATGGATCAAGTTTACAATCAGCACAGATCGGCACCAGACTTGACTAAAAAAATGGAACCGACACTGAAGATTAAGTTCATATACTATTTTGTGCTTAAGAGTAGACAAGTAGAAAACCTGCCATAGAAAGGAATTTTAGCTTTAGTGGCATTCTGTTTTAGCTGATCAAAAGCACCAGCTCTGAATGTATCAGCGCATACCAGTGCTGGCTTCCATCCCTTCTTCTGATGATAATATGCATACTTTGTACAACTTGTAGTCTTTCCAGAACCTTATAAATCACAAAACATGAACACACCACCGACAGCTTAATAAAGTGTAAAAAGAACTCACGTTAGATCAGTAACCAATTCAATAGCATATATCCCAAACAAAACAAATTCAGGAAAAATCAGAAAGAAATGGAGCAGCTATTTGTAAGATAAAACAAAGGTTCTGTAATGCAAATTTTACTCATGATGATATTATCATGTTTACTGGTAATAAATTCAGAATTCCATTTGTTCATAAGGACTAAGCATTTAATAAAAAACTATAAAACAGTAGATGAAAGTGTATAAACAATTACCTTGTAAACCAACAAACATGACAACACTAGTCTTCCCCTTCTTTGGAGTGAAGGATGGTTTACCGGGGTCAAGCATCTTACAGAGTTCATTAAAAACTGCCTAAGAGGTGCATGATATAAAAACATAGATTTGAACCGATTAATTTACATAGGCAGGTACACGAAATAGTCACGGTCGATACAAATAAGAAAATATGGTTTGTTTATTAAGCTTTATTTATCTAAAAGAGTTCAGTTTGAATGACCCAAAACCAATTTACATCAGCAAAGTATGAAAATTTCCTTTATAAAGACTATTCCAATATAGTTTTCTTTCCGAACCAACAATGCTAAAGGAAATTCACCCAATTTATTCATAAAACACTTTTTCAAGACCTACATCTGGAAAATTTATGCTCAAAATTACCCAATATTTTTGGTTTATAAACCAAATTGAACAAAATAATAGAATATCCAAATTAAAGGATCTAATCAAATACATATTTCCTCAATTTAAAATTAATCATCACCAACCTGCTGGATGATTCTTCGCTTGTTGTGTCCTGCCGCCAGGTCATCCAAATTAACTATTTTCTTAATATTCGTTTGCATGTCTCTCACCATACGGAATTGTACATCTGCTTGTAGCAATGCACGAGAGATCTCGTTCAAGCACTCATTCAACACCTTCTCATCGATCACCGTCGCGTTGCTCATCTGTTGCAACGCGCGGGATATGCTCCCGCCAAGCTGTGCGAGCACCATGGTTGATACTTGTTCAGTTGTCCGGAGAGACGGTTTCTTTCTTTCGGGGAAGGTGAAGAATTACACGGATGGCCTATATTTGATTTGGGATTTCCCGATATTTTTATTAAAACCCCCAAAAAAAAACAAATTATCAAATCTGCTCCCACTTCAAAATTATAATTATTTCTACCCTAACCGCCCGTGGACTGGGCGGTCCACTTTTTCCACCAGACCGCCCAGTAGCCGGGCGGTCCACTTTTCAAATCTGACCGCCCAGGTGATGGGCGGTCCACTATGAAATTTTTTTTTTTATAAGGTTTTATGTTTTAATTTGTTTGAATGTTTTATATTAATTGTTGTAATGATTTGTTTGAATGTTTTTATATTAAATTGTTGTAATGATTTTTGAATGTTTTATATTAAATTGTTGTAATGATTTGTTTGAATGTTTTATATTAAATTGTTATAATGATTTTTGAATGTTTTATATTAAATTGTTGTAATGATTTGTTTGAATGTTTTATATTAAATTGTTGTAATGATTTTTGAATGTTTTATATTAAATTGTTGTAATGATTTGTTTGAATGTTTTATATTAAATTGTATGATATATATTTATTATTTGTTGACGATTATATTTTTATAATTGACGATTATTTTTATATGTTATGTAATTGTGTAGTTTTAATATAATTGATTAGTTTTATATTAAGTTTGTTAATGTTTAAATGTTCTAAATGGTAATCTAAATAGTAAGTCTAAACAATAAAAGTAGGTAATCTAAATGGTAAGTCTAAACATGAAACATAACAGTCCAAACATGAAATATAATAATCCAAACTAAAATACTAGAAACCTATCAAACTGAAATACTAGAAACCAATCAAACTAAAAAAAATATAAAAACCCTAACGGCGACGACGAGGGCGAGGTCCGGAGAGGTCCAACCTAGTAGGTGCGTGGCGCTCTCTCTGCGACGGCGGACGCCTCTGGTGAACCTCATCCACCTGCATGTCATCGTGTACGTCCTCACGCGCCCATGGGTCCGCCCCCAGGTGTAATGCATGCTCCCCATGGATCCCCGCCTGTGTACGCAACACCCACGGATCGGCCTCCCAAGTAGGAGGATACGTGGCCGGAGGCGGTGTGCCAAATATAGCAGCGGCAAAGCCATCTGCAGTCTGTGCCCCACTCCCACTGGCCTCGCCGTCGTGCTGTCTGGGCTCCATATACTGCGGTCGGTGGGAGCTAGCTGGCTCCCATCCGCCCTCATCTGGAGCTAGGTCATCCAAAGAGAAAACGGCGGCGGCGGCGGCGGAGGCAGCTCTCTCGGCGGCGGCGGCGGCAGCTTCATCCTGCATGTAAACAATGTTAAATTAAAGACATAGAAGTAACGAGTAAATTAATTAAATAATGAACTTTTGCTACCTCGGTATGCTGCACGGGAACTCCATGCTCGTTGTAGTACGCGTTCCACGCGTTGTTGTTCAACACCCATTGGTGGATCGCCCAACCCGAGTCATCATCTGCAGAAATGAAGATAAATTAATAATAATGATCTTTTGGAGAGACACTTAATAATGATCATTTGTATGACATATTATTACCTGCAGGAGGTGGCGGCATCTCCGCAGCGTAGATAGGGGCTCCAGGCTGCTCCGGATCTGGTGGTGGGGCCTTTATCTCGCGCCAATTGATGTCCTCCCCGGCATCGTGCAACATACCAACGAGGCGCCCGTCCCAGCCAGAGTCCTCAACGACGGTGCACTGTGTTGGAGCATTTGACATCCTATCGCTCTCCAACTTCTTCTCGCCATGCACACCAAGCTGTGTGCCACTCCTCTAATAGCGGTCAAAATCTGCACACAATGTATTTTCATTATTATTATTAGAAGATGAATAAATAACTACAATTTTTTAAGCATGTCAGTTTCATTTAAACATACCGAACGAGCATGGATCGGACCGAAAGGCAAGTAAGTCCTAGATCCGTCACCATCACCCGTGAGTCTCCGTCGAAGAGCATCACCATAGTCCCCCTGTAGATAAACCGTCGGCATGCCCCATCTCTGGTACCAGACTAAATACCGCAATCTCCAAGGCCCGACCGGCATAGGGGCATCTGGAGCTGGAGGCGGGGTCCATAAGTGAAACTGGGGTGATGCAGCACGCTGGTAATGCTCCCAGAAACGCGTGCTCCAGTCGACTTTGGGCTTGTTGTGTTTAGTGCTGCAATATAAATTAATTAGTAACGTGTATGGCTGAGCAAGTAATAAAATAGGGAAACAATAAGGCAGTGGGTAGTTACCTGTGCAGCTGGGTGGTCCGCTGCTCGCCCAACTCTGGAAAATCAGGGACATAGGCATCCAAGCCAAACTGACGGGGCACTCGATCAGGATAGTGATACTCAACTATCCAGAAGCATACGCACGGCCCCCGATAAAACGAGAGAGGTCTCTGCTCTAATGTCAGCGGGCACAGAAGGCCCCGATCGTAGAACACACGATAGGGGTACCAGGTGACGCTCGCCTCGTGAAGCATCTGGAGCTGGCCCCGGACATACGAAATCCCCACGGTCCTCCCTCTGCCCGTGTCCTCGTACGTGAGGGGAGTACTCCATATGGCACCGTACCCCGGACGTCTCTCGGGGTCATCTCCCATCCATAGCCCCTCCTGAGCTGGAGGAACAGGCCGACACACCGGTAGATGTGACCAGGACCACTGCTGGAGTAGAAGAAGTGGTCCGGTAATCTGCCTGTTCGTCGCCTAAATTTTGGACATGCGATGCATTTCTGGTAAATATGGAACCATAATATATGTAATAAAAAAATTAAAATATTTGTACAAACTTACCAGACAAGCATGACACAAGCCCCGGTATAAGTGAGCGAGCACGGCTCCACCCCAATTCCACCTCGACGGCCGCTGAATGTCCCTCAGCAGAGAGAGGAACATAATCGGGACTGCGTCACCACTGGAATCGACAAACATGACGCTGCCACATAAATCCAAGACAAACGCCCTCACGTACCTGCAATATAAATTAGAAACATAAATAACTACATTTTTTGTTCAATCCATAACATATTTTAATTTGCAAATGTTTGTGATTACCTCAGAACAGCCTGCTCGTCACGTGTCTGGGGGGTGATCCTACGCCGGTGGAAGTATCTGCGGAGCGCCGCAAGACTGATGCAGTACTGTGAATACCGGTACTCCTCCTCCTCCTCTCCTTTCTTCTTCTTCTTCTTCTTTTGCAAGTCCGACGGAGCGGCCCCCAGCAGCTCCGGTATCATGTGCATCAGGTCTGGATGGTCTGAGACACCACCGATGGGGTCGCCGTCTATCCGTAAACCCCACAAGGCGCTGACATCACCTAGTGTGACTGTCATCTCCCCAACCGGAAGGTGAAATGTATGCGTCTCCGGTCGCCATCTCTCCACTAGACCGCAAACGAGGGCCTGATCAATATCACAGTGAGGCATGATGGCCAACTGATACAACCCCAGACGAAGGATGCACTGCTCCATCAATGGGTGACGGACGTATGGTATCTCGGGGGTGCGATGCCTCACTGTCATCATCGTCGTGTCCTGCATTTTACAATTATTTCAATATAAACGTCTAATTAAATAATGCTATTTAAATTAGGAATACAAAACCAACGTACCTCCATAGATGCAAGTGAGACACGGTGCCTGACATGTGGGATCCACAGAAGAGGACTAAACGTGTCAGGATGGTGAGGGGGATAATCTCCAAAGGGAGCATCTACACCGGACGACTCTGCACCGGATGCCTCTGCACCGGATGCCTCTGCACCGGATGCCTCTGCACCGGATGACTCTGCACTGGATGCCGCTGCACCGGATGCCTCAGCATCGTGATCATGTGAACTCTCCCCCGTCTCCAGAGGGGCATCCCATGCACGTCCCCGTCTAGTTCTGACCATACTACATTTCAATAAACAGAAGATTTTATCTTACAAATCCTGATTTATAAACCCTAACTTATAAACTCTAATTATGTCAACCCTAAACCCTAATTTAGGAATTCAACCCTAATCTAACAATTCAACCCTAAACCCTAATTTGATTCCTAAACCCTAATTTAACCCCTAAATTCTAATTTAACCCCTAAACCCTAAATTAACAATTCAACCCTAAACCCTAATTTAACAATTCAACCCTAAATTAACAATTCAACATAATTTAAACAATTCAACCCTAAATCCTAATTTAACAATTCAACCCTAATTTAAACAATTCAATCATAAACCCTAATTTAACAATTCAACCCTAATTTAACAATTAAATCGCGACAGGAAAATCAACAACCCGCACATGATAATTAACAATTCAACCCTAATTTATAAACTTCAGTTTTGTCAACCCTAAATCCCTAAACTACAAACTCATACCGGAAACTCTAATTTTGAACAATTCAATCGTTTCGGGAAAATCAACAACCCGGACACGATAATTAACAATTCAATTCTACCAATCGTTCCAATGCCAATACAAGATACAAAATATAAATTAAAAAAATTATTTAGAAACTTACCCGAAAATAATCGGACTGTCGCCGAGATGGCCGAAATTAGGGTTCGGGTGAGAGAGGAAGAGGGAGGAAGAGAGAGAGGAAGAGAGAGAAGAGGAAGAGGGAGAGGAAGAGGGAGGAAGAGAGAGAGAGAGAATGGCAGAAGAGAGAGAGAGAGAGGAAGCTCTAGAGAGAGAGAGGAAGAGAGAGAGAGGAAGAGAGGGAGAGGAAGAGAGGGAGAGAGAGAGAGAGAGAGAGAGAGCTCTAGAGAGAGAGGAAGAGAGGGAGAGAGAGATTCGGCTGGGGTGGTGGTTCGGGCGGCGACGCGGCGGGGCGGCGACGCGGCTGGAGGCAGAGGCGAAAGAGAGGCAGATGGGGAGCGGTCTGCTCCCAGCGGACCGCTTTTAAAAAAAAAAAAAATTCATAGTCGACCGCCCAGCAGCTGGGCGGTCAGGTTTTAAAAGTGGACCGCCCGGGCGCTGGGCGGTCAGGTATCGAAAGTGGACCGCCCGGCTACTGGGCGGTCTGGTGGGAAAAGTGGACCGCCCAGTCCACGGGCGGTTAGGGTAGAAATAATTATAATTTTGAAGTGGGAGCAGATTTGATAATTTGTTTTTTTTTTGGGGTTTTAATAAAAATATCGGTAATTTATACAAGAGATTGACTAATTTTTACTAATTTATACTTGCGAGTTAATTTACAAATTTTATATTAAAACGTAGACGTGAATAGTTAAATAGATTACTAAATTGATTATATCCAAAACTTGTAAAATAGTACTTTCACTATTTTTAAAATTTGTTTACTATTTTTTGAGTTTTGAAAGATACTATTTGACATATAAATATTAATTTTTTTCTATTATTTTTAGACAAACTATAAAAAATCATCAAATATTGATATATGACCAATTTACTAAGTTACTTAGGTCGACGTTCCGAATATAAAATTCATGTATGTATTTATGCTGAAGTACTTATGCAAGTATTTATGCTGAAGTACTTATGCAAGCACATTAGTAAAGAGGCTACGGTGCTTAAAGATCAAATTTTATATTTTTTTTTAAATTGTACTATGTGTTTATAATTTTTTAAATTACTAACTTTAAAAATTTCTAGTAGTAAAATTTCAAAAAATGTAAAATTTGGTCTCCAAGCACATTTTCATTTTAATATGAAGATCATGTTAAATAGTTTGGATCGACGGTTTGGACTTTGAATCCAATGGTTTACAACCCAATGTGAGCCTAATATCACAATCAATATATTGCAATGGACATTCTTTATCTTTGTTTTCAAAGTCCAAACGGTCAATCCAAACTGCTCAACATGATCTTCATATTAAGATGTTCTTGGAGACCAAGTTTTATATTTTTGGAAATTTTTTATTATTTGTTTAGATAGGTACACAAACACTGTTTTTTTATGGTTCAAAAACATTGATTTTGTACTTGTCTAAAAAAAATAGTACAAAAAATTTCGAAAAATATAAAACTTGATCTCCAAACATATTTTAATATAAATATCATATTGAGCAGTTCAAATCGACTGCTTGGACTTTAAAAATAAAAATAAAAAATATGAGACACAATAAAGAATGAAAGACACGAAGTATTTGATTCTCCATAGCTAGCACACTTACATAATTCATTTATTTTCAACGAAATATGAGCCTAATGTCACAATCTATAGCGCTCTTATACGTGATCTGTGCCAACAAAAAGTGGAATTTTGTGATCTAACGAGCTCAATACCATCACCCGCACCACTTTTGTGAGAAAGGAGAAAGAAAAAAACACATTATAAGAATTCGAAAAACATAATATAAAAATTAGAATTGTTAGAAATGTTTTACAGGCTAGAATATTTTGAGCTATAATTAATAGTTAATTATTAAAATTAAATATGGATTAAATTATATTGGGCTTAACTAAATATGGGCTGAAATTCTACAGTGTGAAATTCTCTCTGATCTGATTTGAACAATCTAGATAAGTCTTTTTGAAATGGTGCAAATGAACTGGTGCGATTGAACAGATGTGTTTGGTTATAAATACATATGCAGCAGTTCAATTTTTGGTTAATCATTCAATTTATTTGAAATTACACAGAAAGAGAAATATAGACAGAAAAATAGTATTTTCGGTTAAACCGAAAATCTGATCTGTCTAAATTCGCACCAATTCATAAACCAAGAGAGAAAAGTAGAAAGATAAGAGGGGACTATCAGTTGGCGCTAGCACTCCGACTCGCAGTTGTTTATCAACCTGTTCATGTGGATACCAGTAGAGATGTGGCTGCGGTTGTTGTTGCGTGGATCCGACACGAGGTGTACGGAGTGAAGAATGTTACTTCTAGGACTTCAAGTTTTTGCTACGCGTCTAGTGGTAAAATATGTTTATCTTGGAATTTAATTTACACATGGATTATGGTTTTTGGATAGTTTTACAAATATTAAACTGAATCGAATTGTTGCACAATAACTTACCTGAAAACCTACAGTGGTATCAGAGCCACTTGTGTAGAATTAATTATGGATTGATGATTGTTAATTAGATTAGCGTCTGAATTGAATCGATTGGATTGATTAAATTATACAAATTAATATGGTGGTTTTTTGTGGGTTATGGAATTAATAAATAATCATATCAATTGGATTGTCTTGACAGAATTAAATCAATTAGATTGGTTCGAATTTTAGATTAATTGAATTAATTTGAAAATACTGTTTTTTAAAAAAACTGAATCAATTAGATTGATTCTGTTATACGGTTATTTTATAAAATCCGAAGAAGAATTGTTTCACATAATATATATTATGTATTACAGAAATTAAAAGGCATTTCAATGCGTCATTCAAATCTTTCTAACATTATAAGAAATTAGAAGGCATATTATAGAAATTAAAAAACCTTGATCTGACTACGTCTTTTGTCCATAATTTCTTATTCAGAACGAACACTAAAGAAATTCAGGGCATGCTTGAGATGGGTGGAACGGAGTGAAGGAAAAGGGTAGGTCCGTAGGGAATTCACATCACCCCCGGTACCGTAACAGAAAATCTTTTACAATTACTTGATTTGGACCATTCTTTTTAACTTGGCACCAATCTCAAAGTCCAATAATATTGCCCTCTCCGTCAGCCCGAATCTCAAACCGGTTGAGAGTTAATCTCAAACCGTAAAGTGAAGGGAATCTTTTACGGTACCGAAGAGGATATTTGCCCGGTCCGTAGGTGGGGGGACATGAGAAAGACAATATCGAAAGAAAGGGAGAGATAGCGAGAGCCGACATTTTTATTAATATCTAAAATTAATTATAAATTAATAAATATAATCACGTTAGCTGTGTATGTTTAAAAATGTCCAAACCGGCTATTTAATGACCGGTTCTCTTTTTTTCTCAACCGATCATTAAATGGTTGGTTTTCAAACTTTCTTTTTGTTTCAGATCCTATAAATACTCATCTTTCTTTTTCCTCCCTCTCACAACTCACTCAACTCACAGAAGAGAAAGAGAGAAGAGGAAAGAGAGAAAGAGAATTAATAAAAATGTTAATAAAATTCTGGAAAAAAATCTGCAAACTGGGAATGAATTTGAGATAGGGCATGTGCCTCCAAATTCCTTAGAACGCTTCCCAAATTCTCTGCCGGTGACATGTCCGAGACCTCATCTTCACTGTAATTCAGATTCATCTGCTGGAACAAATGGAGGCCCAGCAAATGAATCTAAATTACAGTGAAGATGAGGTCTTAGACAGGTCACCGGTAGAGAATTTGGAGACACATGCTCCATCTCAAATTTATCCCCAGTTTGCAAATCTTTTTCGGTATTTCGTTAACATTTTTATTAATTCCCTTTCTCTTTTTCCCTTTTCTCTTTTTCCCTTTCCTCTTTTTCTCTTCTATGAGTTGAGTGAGGGAGGAGAGAGAAAGATGGATATTTATAGGGTATGAAACAGCAAAAAGAAAATTGAGAACCGGTCATTAAATGGCCGGTTTGGACATTTTTAAAAATATCTAGCTAACGTGGATATATTTATTAATTTGTAATTAACTTTGGATATTAATAAAAATATCGGCATAACCGTCATACTCTATGCAGATGAAATTTGTCACTCTCAAATCATAATGTTGCAGAAGGAAAAGAGGAGCCATCAGTAAAAATTTATTCAATTTATCGTTTTTCTGCCTCTTAAAATCTCTACTTTTGTTTTCTCTCCTTCCATAAACAAACAAGTGAAATTCTGAAGCCGTATCTCTCTCGGTTTCTCTTTCACAGTGGATCATACAAAATATATCCGCTTTTGTACGTACAAAAAATATTAGGAAAATTAAAAATACAACTTGATATTATTTTACTTGTATATAAAAAAAGACATGGTTAGCGGTGGTGGTGAAGATCAGTGTTGTAAAAACATCTGTTTAGGTCGATTAATCGGCAATTAGTCGTTAGCGGTGATCAAATCGTCATGAATATTCAAGGTTCTAAATAGCGTTTATAGCGTCGTAGCGGGAAGGCTAAAAAAAAAGCTATAGCAAATAGCGTCGCTATAGCGGAAGCTATTCCAATTAGCGTTTTTTTTTTTTACATTTCGTATATTCAATATTTGTACTAAATATCAACATTATCTAAAATCTCATAGAACAATAAATAACACCAAAGTAATTAAGAAATTATAATATTCATATTGAACCAGTACAAAGTTCAAATTGCGGTTCAAAATATCCATAGTAATATCATAAACTATCGATTTTTCCTATTAAAAATATCTTAAGCATCATGATTCATGACATAATTTTTTTTTTCTATTCAAATTTTATTTTCGATTTGGACTTTTTTTCTATTCAAATTTCAATTTCTATTCCCAATTTCAAATTGATTTATCTGTAGCAAGTAGCAACAAATTCAATTTCGGTTTGAGATTTTTTTTATCTTTATTTAAAACTCATATAAATTGCTTTAAAAAAAAAAACTCATATTGTATAGCGCAAATAGCGCAAATAGCGCGAATAGCGGACCGCTATAGCGCTGTAGCGGTCGCTATAGCGGCCGTAGCGCAAATAGCGCATTTTGATGTCATAGCGTAGCGTTTGGGGTCCAAAAACGCTATAGCGCCGCTATAGCGCCGCTATAGCGCGCTATTTAGAACACTGTGAATATTTCTAACTAATCGGTTTATTATTTCTGATTATGGCCGACTATTTTTTATTATTTCTAATTATTTCTAATTAATCGAATACAGCAATGATGAAGATACATGAGGTTGGAGAGGCACCTTCCGACTTATGACTGAAGAAGTTTAAGAGCGCATATTGTTATTTATAACAATGATGAATATATATGAAGTCGAAAAAAGACACCTTTCTACTCATGACTGAAAAAGTTTAAAAAAAATACTTCTTTTGTACTTAAAAAATAAAGGGATTGTATTTAAAATAATTATATAATTATATCTTATCTTAAAATTTTGTGTCATCTCGCGTTTCCGCCTCTAATGATTAGGATCTTTGTCTCTTTGGGCCTTTCTGATATAGACAGAAAAAAAATATTGTGGTTATCAATTAATTCAATAGGTAGGGCTGAAAACGGATCCGGATTATCCGTTCCGAATTTACTCTGTATCTGATCTAGATCTGAATTCGATAAACGGATTCAGATTTCAATAATTATTAAATATGTTGAAAAGATCCGGATACAGATTCGGATAAATTTTCACTCCCGTAAAAAGAACGGATATCCATTTGTATCTGAATTCTCTTTAGAATCCTAAATCTGAGATTGAAGCGGCTATCTGATATTATTATATAAGCGTTTCAACTTTCAAATTCAGATTGATAGCTGATATGGGACTAATTATGTGAGTTGGTCAAGACCCTTCTTCGCTGGCGCTATTTTTTTTTTTTCTTTACCTCTCTCGTTTCTTCACTGGCGCTGCTGCGCGTGATTATCAGGGGAGCCATCTGTCTTTGATTACATTGTTTTGCACTCATCTGGTAATCAAGTGACTCAGGGAGCTCCATCAATATTTATTATATTATACACACATGCATACCTATCATTGTATGTTGTAATTTCAAACTTGATTCCAGCAAAAATCAATAAATTTACAATTTTTAACTAGAAAAAAATGATTGTTGCTTATAGTCCAATATTTTTTCAACTTTTTTATTAGTTTTATTTATAATTTTTAACTAGAAAACAATTATTGTTGCTTATAGTCCAATATTTCATTATAAGCGTTTCAACTTTTTTTTGGTAATTATCTTGTTTTTTATTCATAACATTTTTATTTGTATCTTAAAGTTTATGATTCAATTATCCGATAATTATTCGTTTTGTATCTGTATTTGAATCTGTATTCGTGCATTATCTGCTCTGTATTCGTATCTGTTTAAAGTGAATTTGATTTTACATTTTAACATCCATTTACTATCTGTATTCGTATTCGTATCTGCTCACTAAATGTGAATATGAATTTGGTATTAGCATTATCACCTCCAAATTTGCTCCGTTTACACCTATCAACAGGTTTGCATTTGCTATTTTTTTTTTTTTTTTGTGTGAACATCTTGCTCATACGAAGGTGGGTGTATTGGGATAGTTCTGGGCTGGGCTTGTGATTTCCATGGCCTATGTCAATTGAGGATTATGAGCTTCGTATAAGGCTTCCGGCCTCCGGGCTTCTAAATAAGATGATTTATTTATTTTTCAAGAATGTCATTTGTCTAGTGTTATTTAATGTATAAAATTATCTTGAGATGTTAGGGCGTTGATAAAATTCGTTGAATCAATTATCTAATCTGTCTATAATTGTCAAACTGGATATTTATAAGAATTTTCTTTCCGTTAATTAGGTATCGAGAAGAGAAAAATTTTGAATTTGAGTAATATATCGGATAAGGATATGAATTAGAGCAATTTCATACATGTTGTCCTATAGGTAATTTATAAATATAAAATTATAAATAATCATTAATTTATTATATTGTATTTATATTATCACATAACTGTTTATACAATATTTTAAATTATTTTATTTATTTAGTAATTTATGTTAAATAATGAGGTCAGCAAATATTTTTTATATTTATGTTTAAAGAAAGACTAAATTTTAATGGCTAAAGAGGGAACCAGGAAAAAAATAATACTTCGGTACAAAAAATCTTCATTTGATTTGTATTGTATATGTTTGGGAAAAAGATATGTTGTTATTCCAAAGGAATAAGAGGAATTTGTTATTCCGATTCTAACCATTGATTTTCGTTGAGATTCGTAAATGACAAAGTTTTTTCATTAGAATTCGCACATTGAAAATTTGAACGGTCCGAGATCGAAATAACATATTCCTGTTATTCCCTTATGATAACAGCTGATTTATTTCAATTCAATTGAGCACCTCTCCCCTCCTACATTTTTTTTTGTTTAAATGATTTTTATTGCCTTAAGTATGTTCAAACTATTAAAAGTTTTACTCTCAACGTATCCTATTGTATAGTTAGAAAATACATATTTTCTACGAGGAGGGTTCAAATGCCTCCATTTTTTGTGCCTCCATCATGCCTCCATTTTTAAAAACTTCAATAACTCAAAATTTAAAACTTAAAAGTCAAAATAAAACCATTGGATATGATCTACATCATCTTATCTATGTGCTCAAAAAAAATTATCACATTTCGATTTTGTTTTTATGTGAATCACTAAGTTCAAAAATCAATGTTTAGAAATTATCCCCATTAGTACATTTTTTACAAGCTCAACAAAATTGAAATGTCATAATTTTTTACACGTGTATAGATAAAATGATGTAGATCATATCCAACGGTTTTATTTTGACTTTTAAATTTTAAATTTTGAGTTGTTAAAGTTTTTAAAATTGGAGGCAATGGTGGAGGCATGAAAAATGAAGGCATGGTGGAGACATGAAAAATGGAGGCATTTGAACCCTCCTCATTTTCTATATAGTTATAATGCTCCTATCATGCATAAAGCAATCACCATCTCTATGGACCAAAAATAAAAAAGTAAATGTTAAATAAAAAATTGTTGCGTAGTTACGAGAGTAACAGCACATCCATCCTGACCATAATCAAATTCATGATAGCAACAAAATGATAATGTAACAACAGCATATTGCCGATTTGTCAAATTCTGGGCATTCAAATTCCTTTTGAAAAGACCCTCTTCTCTTAAAAAGTTACACAGTTCACAGCACACAACAGTGCCACATTAAATCAGATCTTAGGTAATAGGTACACCTTATTTTCTGTATAAACTAAAAGCTAAGAAGTAAACTTCAGATAAGGACTGTTTACTGGCCGCTAACCTCATTATACTCTAAATCAATGAAGTATTTTAAATGATGCAGAAAGTCTAATCTTACCAAATTAATATGCCTAGATGTGGAAAGGAGAATCATTTCTTTTTTTTTCTTTATATATATGTATGGCGTGCTCATTCCTGACGAAAGGTAAAATTCAAGCTAGCAAGGAATGATCTCAAAGATATCCACATCACTAAAATTAAGAAGAAATTAAAAACAAATATGAAACAGTAAAATAAATATTAATTAAATTTTAATTTTGAATCTCTACATAATAGTTTTTAGTGACCACATTAATAATTATTACTAAATTATAAATTACAAGAGCTAATAGAACCAGTTGGAAAGCGATTTTTTTAAAAGAAATCTTTCTAAATTAAAAATTACGGTACATCAGAAAGTAGAATATTTTCTGAATATATCAATACAGATGCTCTCAAAAGAATATTATCTGAATGTAGTTTTATAAAATTAAAACAATTAGTCGATATTTGTCGGAAATGATAATTCTAATGTCATGAAAATTGCATGCGATGAGATGTTTATAAACTAAAATGTGAATTATTGACAAAGCCCATTTAAGTCGCTCCTCAATGTCTATCGGCGCCGTGATTAATTAATTTTCTATCAAGATCTGATTAGTCGGTCAAGAATTTAAAAGCTTAAGATGTTTATTAACTCTCATGATAATGCTATTCTAACTAAAAGATACGACTTACAAATAATTTCAGATTTTGGTTTACTATTCTAGCAGAAATTAATATTTCAATATTAGAGAATTATATTTTGAATCTGAAAGCTTCGTAGCTCCAAAATCTGGCTACAAAAATTTTAAAATTGGAGAGACTTGACTGGTTGTCTCCATCTTTTATCTCAAAAAAATATATTATATTTTAAACTTTGGCTTCTAATTTTAACAAAGTATAATTGTAATATAAAGTGTGATATCTACTTTTGTTGGAGTCATTGGAGGAGGGTTCAAATGCCTCCATTATGTCTCTATTTTTAAAAACTTTAATAACTCAAAATTTAAAACTTAAAAGTCAAAATAAAACCGTTAGATATGATTTACATCATTTTATCTATGCACATGTAAAAAATTATGACGTTTCAACTTTGTTTTGGTTGTCATCAAGAGCTTTTAAAAAATGTACTAATGTGGATAATTTCTAGACGTTGATTTTACAACTTATTGATTCATATAAAAACAAAATTCAAATGTGATAATTTTTTATGAGGACATAGAGAAAATAACATAGATCATATCTAACGGTTTTATTTTGACGTTTATAATTTAAATTTTGAGTTATAAAAGTTTTTAAAAATGAAGGCATGGTGGAGGCACAAAAAATGGAGGCATTTGAACCCTCCTCGAGTCATTGATAGATGTAAATTATAGACTGTTTAGTAAGCAAAATTATGCTTGTTTGACAGTTTTATATACAGTAGCTTTTTTTACAATTTAATGATTAATATGCTACTATTTATTGTTTTTATTCTAATGAGCAACATGAAATTATAATAGATATGGCTTATTTTATTGGATAAATATATTTTATTTCAGCTAATAATTTAGATCTGCATATAGATGTTAATATAAACACATTTATCGTCAATTTTATTTAGTTGTCACATAGAAGATTAAGCCCTTAATGCTACTGTACTCGTTAAAGCATTCAATTTTTTTATGTAAAAACTTGGGAGCAAAATTGAATGTCTTGTTACTTGTCTGATCATGTTTGATTATGGAACAAGAGGTAAAATAAACTATTTATTTTACACTTAAAACTGTTAAATGAGAAATAACATATGAAGAAATAAGATGGAGTAACGATAATGTAACTTAAATAATCTCTTTAGACGAATAACTTGCTGTCATAAATAGAAAATAATTTTCAAACATCTTATTTCTTCAGACAAATTAATTTATATCATGATTTAAATTATCGAACAAGATTGAAAGCAAAAAGAGCAAGATAAAATTAACAATTTTATCCTCCTAAAAAATATAGCAACGGAGCGAATCATATAACAAAAAGAAACGAATATTAAAACAAAATCTTTATATTTCAAATAGGCTCCGAAATAAATTTAACTTTTCCTAGAGTATTTATCCCTGGAGTACCTACTCACTCCCTTTTGGCCTCTCTGGGAAAAAAAACACAAGAGGATCAAGACAAAATAACATGATCTTCATTTGGTATGATTTTGCAATATCTTTCTGCTCACAGGGATTTTAGGATTCGTCTATTAAAAAATACCTGGAATCATTCAAAACAAAATATTGTTGTTGTAGTATGTACCTAATCATGTATTGTTATTCTGGCCCACCGTTGATAAAAGCGGACGAAATGTAAAGAAAGAGCTTCAACACATAAAGAAAAACCTAACAAATTAAATTTCCAGAAACTTTTTCTTCTAGAAAAACATTGCAAAAAATCAAAAAATCATTAGTTTTAATATAGAACTAACATTGGCAGGGCTCTAGCTGCAATCTTTTGTCACTGATAAATCATTGCTTATATCATTGCTAATTAAATAGCATGCAATGCGACTTCAACGGATACAAATTATTTGTCTACCGGGTAAAGATATTGACAGAGCTTTTTTGCTTCATTCAGCGCTTGAACAATAGAGCCAAAGAAGCGTTAAACATGATTTACGTTCTGCATGAAGTAAAAACGGATCTTTTAATATCTTTACCCTTATTTAACGGCACATGCATTTCGAGGGGAAAAAAAAGGAAGTTGAGATCAACGGTGAACAAGCATTCTTAATCTTTTGTTGTTTACGCACTTTAATGCAAAAATGACAATTTTGTTCTCATCAACTTTTTTATTTTTTTTAGGCCATCACTTTCTCTCCCCCTCACCAAACACGTTGCTTCAAAAATGAAGAATTGCATTTTAAGAAAAGAAAAGAAAAAATAACAGAGTTCCAGACAACCATGATAGAAACAGAGTACCTTTTTAATCTTTTATTATTTCATTATCTCTATTTATTTTCACTTACTAGGCTTCCCAACAAACTGTTGTTGGGATTCGTTCATATAAATCAATTGCTTCTTCGTAAAGGCCATTGAACTCTTAGAGTTGTGCCAAAAATGGAGGCTGTTTTGATCTTCCTTGCCATTTCAGCTCTCTTTTCTAATGCTGGTTAGTTATTTCTTGTTCATACAACATTCTTATATGGTTGTATTATTGTGCTTTTGATCAGTCTAACCCGGTTTGGTTTTATGTAACACAGTTGCGTATGACCCGCTCGATCCTAACGGGAATATAACCATTAAATGGGATGTTATATCATGGACACCTGATGGATATGTTGTAAGTACAGAAAAGTTTATTATTTCTTGTTAAATAACGAATGTTATTGATTTTTTAAGCTTCATGGCGGCTTAAAAAAAGATCTCGTACAAGTTTGGAATTGCACCTGCATCTAACAAAAAACTGATAATAAGGAAAAATGTGCAGACAAATATAAACTCACTATTAGCTCTTCATTTCTTGAATTCTTTGGTATGGTTAAGATTTTTTTTTGTTTTGATCGCTTGGGTAGTGATCAATTAACTGCACCAGCAAACTCTGGTAACTGTAATTTGGTTGCTTTAGAATACCATTTCAGCCCCATATTATGGATAACCCAAACTTTTGGGAGAAAAAAAGTAAATAACACAGGTAAATTGTTTGATAAGTAAAAGAATTGAATTTGAAAATCTGGTATATGAGCAGCCAGTAAAAAATGAAGTTAATTTATATATATTGTAGGCATTGGTTACCATGAACAACTTCCAAATGTACCGGCACATCATGAGCCCAGGTTGGACCTTGGGCTGGAGCTGGGCAAAGAAGGAAGTGATCTGGTCCATCGTCGGTGCACAAGCGACCGAGCAAGGTGACTGCTCCAAGTTCAAGGGAAACATTCCTCATTGTTGCAAAAAGACCCCTCAAGTTGTTGATTTACTCCCAGGAGTCCCTTACAATCAACAAATTGCTAATTGTTGCAAAGGCGGTGTTGTTGCAGCATACGGCCAAGACCCCTCAGCAGCTGTCTCAGCATTTCAGGTGCCAAATGAATCTTTAATTATATAAGGAATTAAATACATACAGTTTTAATTGAACAAGATCTACTAGAAGGAAGGGGGAAAAACTTGTTAGAAATCGGTAGCGTTTGCTCTATAAATTGCTTGTTGTAATCGTGGCATTTTTTTCTCCACCACAGGTGAGTGTCGGGCTTGCAGGCACAACAAATAAGACTGTAAAGCTTCCAAAGAACTTCACCTTGCTTGGACCTGGTCTTGGATATACATGTGGACCGGCAAAGGTAGTCCCATCTACAGTATACTGGACACCAGACCATCGCCGTAAAACACAAGCATTGAGTAAGTACCGTTTAAGGTGCGCTGTAATTGAATTCTTGCTTATTATAGGCCTTTATAACTTCTACTAAAAATCATACAACTTTTTCGGACAGTGACATGGAATGTGACATGCACGTATAACCAAGTTCTGGCCTCGCAGTATCCGTCGTGTTGCGTATCTTTGTCAACCTTCTATAATAGTACCATTGTGCCATGCCCCTCCTGCTCCTGTGGCTGTCAGCACAAGAATTGCATCAAGTAATTAATTCCGAGCTCTTTAATACCTCTTTTCTTTGTTTTTACCAGTAAAACTACTTGAGTCAGTATTTCTTTTTTTTCTATTTGGGTGTTTCATGTGTGTTTTTTCCAGAACTTTGAAGGACTTAAAGCTAATTTGTACTCTGAGGAACCCATTTTTTCATTTTCAGAGTTTATATTAGTTACTGGTATTAATAACTTGTCTGAAGCATTTTTCTTTGCGAAATTTGACCACTCTCTTGCATCTAGGTAGATAATAGTTACCTATAATACTTGTCAGAATATATGCTTATCAACAGTAATTAATCATTTACCAGGAAAGATGCAAAGGTTCTGACCACAACAGGTGTAAACACACCGCGAAAAGATGGCTCACCACTGCTCCAGTGCACAAGTCACATGTGCCCAATACGGGTCCACTGGCATATCAAACTAAACTACAAGGATTACTGGAGAGCTAAAATTGCTATAACAAACTTCAATTACCGCATGAATTACACGCAATGGACCCTCGTAGCACAGCATCCAAACCTTAATAACATCACTGAAGTTTTTAGCTTCTCGTACAAGCCAATTTTACCCTACGGTTCCATCAGTAAGTATTTCAGCTTTTGGAAACATTTATTTTAGTACTTAGTCAGAGTATAAAAACCCCAATGAAAACAAATGTGATAAGATGCAAAAAGAAGAGTTTCTAAGACAGTTTATTGTAACTAAGTTGTTGTTGCTTTAGGTTTTTATCTGAGAAAATTATTTGTGCCAGAAAGACAAACCTTTGTCAATGCATTGCCCATTTGTGCCAGAAAGACTAAGTTGTTGTTGCTTTAGGTTTTTATCTAAAATGCATCCAATTTATTTTATCTGATATGACATTATTAAATTTCATCCATTCTTTTCAAAGTGCATCTTGTACTGGAACATGTTTTGGTAGTACTTAATTATGGTAATACTTCATTAGACTTGTTCTTTGCTGTCATCTTTATGTTTTACATGTTCATTAATTAACAACAATCAAACTTGATGCAAAACAGATGATACCGCAATGTTTTACGGGTTGAAGTACTACAACGACCTGCTGATGGAGGCAGGACCTGAAGGCAATGTCCAGTCAGAAATTCTCCTCCAAAAGGACCAGAACACTTTCACATTCAAGCAAGGTTGGGCTTTTCCGCGAAAAGTTTACTTCAACGGGGATGAATGTAAGATGCCCCGTCCTGATGACTACCCCCACCTCCCCAACTCAGCTCCTAAATTTGCAGAGAGACCCTTGCAACAGTTGTTATTTATTTTGGCATCTTTCCTTGTGGCGCTTCAAATGGTATGAGAATTAGATGATTTTTTTTGGAAATTGCAAAACAGAAATCCATCTACAAACTGCAGAGAACTTTTAGGAATGCTTGAGATTTTGTACACTTGTAGAGGACGAAATTGAACGATATTTTGGTAAATGTCCCATGGACCAAAACGCTTCTATTGTAAACAATTGAAGAGGAGAAGGGACAGCATGATTCGATGGTCGATTTGTGTAATTGTTTTTATGAATCTCCGAATATATTTTTTCTATAATGAAAATATTGAATTTATGAATTTAAAATTTAAACAAACATTGTTATTACGTTCTCTGTGATTTTAATACCGTGCTAGTTTGGTTCCACATTGTGCCAATCGCAGGATAAACCAGGCAATTTGTTTAAATCCGTCCAAAATGAATTCAATCAATCAGGCCGAAAATTAAATTAAATTAAATTGACACAAAGGTGGAACGAGCAGCTGTATTGAAAATGACAAGGTTTACATCCCCAAATTTTGACCTACAGGTGAAATATCAATTTTCCAGACTGGCATGCACCATCAGACCATTACTTTACATAATACGTGCCCAAATTTTGACCTTCTAATTGTCAGTGACACGTAAAGCATAACTTCAACATGAGTAATACTTCAAAAATAGAAGTCAACTGTCACATTAATATAATGCTAATACAAAGTATTTGCAATACGTGTGAAGAAAATTATAGCAGACATAAATTAAAAAAAAAATCTAATTTTTGTCAAATTGAAATTAAGATTTAAGAAATAGCCAATGTTCCCAGAGAAATACACTTGGAATAACTATGATAAGTGAATATATAGGTTAATTTTTTTTTTCATTTTTTTTATTATTATTTTGGTGACCTGTATGGTTTCACCTTCCTTGGCGTCATCACAATGTATTCCACAAATAAAATTGCATCCTATAAACTGAGACTTGGTGTAGTATAAAGCTATTTTCTTCAATATGTATAAAAAATTTCTATTCTACCAATATGTTTATGTTACGGATTTACAATGTAGACAAAACAAAATCATAAATAAACCCTGAATCTGCACATCATAAATTACCATTTTCGTTGTTCTTTCAAACAAAGAGCAGCACCCAGGTATCCCGACTTAAAAAAAAAATCACCCTCGCAGAATCAACATGCTCGTCAGGGACAAACAAGCAACAAAAATTGTATTTACCAGCCGCTGTGCTAATCTAGGAGAAGAATTTGGCAGCATGGGGTACTGATCTGGCGATGGCATTACGCAGTTATCCCCGTTGAAATAAACTCTTCGCGGGAATGCCCATCCCTTGGAGAAAGTGAAGGCTTCCGGATCCTTCTGGAAGAGTATCTCTGACTGTACATTTCCATTAGGGCCAGCAGCCATTAGTAGGTCGTTGTAGTATTTTACACCCCACAACATCGCCGTATCATCTGCAAAATAAAGAAAAGAAAGATAGGATCACCATTTAGTACCCTAGTAAACTAAAGTTTTTTCATAGAATTGATTAAAGGTCATGCTGGTAATTGGACCATAATATTATATATTGCAATCAACTGGCATCTGAACAATTTTTATATTGGTATATAATTTGGCTTGATGGAGGCAATTTCATCGCATTGCCAAGTTTCGACCCAGGTTTTTGTCAAACTTGTACATGATTGGCACTTAAAATAAGCAGGACTGGCACTTGCAGCATAACTCTTGTTGGTGCATAAATCGGGGCCACAATTTACCCCGCCGATTGTTGGCGCTCATTTCTTTTTTGCTTGTTATTGAGGGTCTATTTATTTATGTAATACTTATGGTTCATACATCTTCTCATGTCCATTCATTTAAGTTTCTAAACTCGAGGTGGAAGGAACAATTGACCTCAATATTGCAAATTCCGCTACCAATTTAGATGTCCTTGATCAAATGAGGTTTAACCGACTATAAAAAAGTAAAAGGTGGGAACTCACTTATGGTCCCAAAAGGTACCAGCGATTCATAATTGAAACTGAACATGGTAGTGAGATTATTGAAGTTCGGATGCTGGACAACCAAATTCCACTGGCTGTAGTTCATCCTGTAATTAAAATTTGTAATCGCAACTTTAACGCGCCAATAATCCTTATAATTCAATTTGACATGCCAATGGACTCGAACGGGGCACATGTGTGAGGTGCACTGTACCAATGGAGTATTGGTGCTCTTGCCAGGGCCGTTTATTGCCTGTTGCAAGTAGGGTGAATTTCCCCTACAATCAAGAAAATAATAAATATAAAATAACGGTTAAATCGGCTATTGAACAAGAGCAAAATTTTATAGTGACTTTCATAACATGTTTTTACCAAAAAAAAATTAATTAATCATTCAATTCCCTGGTGTGTTACAAACAAAATAGTTCCGAAATTTGCATTGTGGAGAATTGACTTTATAATCAAGGATCAGATAACTAAAGTAATAAAACTGACAAGTTTACCTTTCAGTTTTATAAAATATATGTTAACTGCACTACTAGATTACATCACAGAACTGTTTTTGCAGAGTGCATCCATTACAACAACAACAACCAAGCCTTTAGTCCCAAACACACGAGCAAATTTAGAGTATCCATTCTTTTGCAAAATATGAAATAAGGTACTTTTTTTCCTAAATGATTCAGATATTATGATGACTTACATAACACAGCTTCCCGGGTTAGTGTTGTTGTTTTGGCATCCACACGAGCAAGTCGGGCAGTTGACAATGGTGTCATTGTAGAAGGAAGACATTGAGACACAACAAGTCGGGGTCCTTTGTGCCAGAAATTGAGAATATGTGCATGTTATATTCCATGTCACTGCTCACAAGAAACAAAAAATAAAATAAAATTACTTGAACTGTAAATTGAGAAAAAAAAAAACATGAGTGCCCTTTAAAGTAGGAACATATTGTATAATATCCATATAATCCTAAAAAACATTAAAAGGTAATGCCTGTACCCAACTTCTAGACAAGCCTAATATCCTCCTTTTCACCAAGATAAGTCTCCATTAAAGATTAGAAGTGAGGAGTAATCTAATAGTTTTCAAAGAAGTTTCCAGAAAGTGATGATAATATAAAACTGCTGACATTAGCAATGACAAAGGGTACAAGTACAACGCCATGTATGATAAATAGTTATAGGGTTTTTTTTTTCCTTTTCGGCAGAGAAGATATAAATTAATGAGCAAACATATAAATACAGTAAAACACTTTAGAGACATACAGAGGGACTGAGTAATTCTCCTGCCATCCTGGGAGACAAATTTGCTTGACGGCACCTTCTTTGCGGGTCCACAAGTGTACCCAGGTCCAGGTGCCATGAGGGTGACATTTTTAGGTGCTCTGACAGTCGTGTTGGTGGTCCCAGACTGACCCACACTGATCTGAAAAGAGGCAACCGCATTGGGTGGGTCCTGGATCCATGAACTTACAACTCCCCCTTTACAACAGTTTGCGATTTGCATGTTGTATGGCGTACCTGCACAAATTTAGTTTAATATACCAGTCTTGTGCTTCTGGGCATACAACTCTAGTGCAAAAGTATTTTAGTATTTTAAGATCGGGTGCATTACACTAACCAGCATGGAACTCAGTTGAATTTACAGTGTAATAACCAAAGTATGATTTGTAATATAAAATTGACCAAAATTTGCCATTCTGCTAACAATTGGCCAAAATGGCTTAAAAAATATCTCAATAATTATGAAATCAAGTACTTGACCTTCAAAAATCAAAATGTTTAGAAGCACTAAAGTTTCAAAAGAACAAAAGTAAAGCAGGATTTTGGTTGACACTACTAAAATGCCTCTAAGAATTGGGAGCAAATGTTTCTTCCATTGATGGATTCACTAATGTCTGTTGCAGGTATGTTATATTACCTCTGGTAGTTACAAATTCCATACAATTACCCCAGAACATCTATGTACCAAATCATATTAAAGAAAGACATAAAAATATGTACCAGGTAAAAGGTCAACAATTGACGGGTTCCGTTTGCAGCAGTGGGGAATGTTGCCTTTAAACTTGGAGCAGTCACCTTGTTCGGTAGCCTGGCTACCGACCATGGACCATATGACCTCCTTCTTGCTCCAGGCCCACCCAAGTGTCCACCCTGGCGGTTGTATGTGCCGATATTTTTGGTAATTGTACATCGTGACTACCCCCTTGAATTAAAATTCATTTATGTGTCAAACAATTTTAGTATAATAGGTTTTCCATTAAGCTAAACTGATTAGCACGCACATACAGCTGGTTCATCTGGTACCTAACTTACTGGTACAGTCCAATTACGTCCTTGCATGCAATTAAGTACCTGATTGATAGGGACTGGTACAGTTGGTATGTCCCTACACTCAGACCCTACCACTTGGAAAGTCCAGGGTAAAAAGGTAATGAAAAATTCTAAACCATGGATGGGGCCTTGATTGTCAAAAGGCAAAGAATACTAGTTGAAGAAATTAGAAATTTCAAATTCAAAATTAAGAGGCAGAGATCCATCTAGTGATATTATTAAACCATGCAAGATAATTTCAGAGATAGTTGAAATTGATAGGCTGATAGTGACAATTGAATTAGCGGTGATAGACTAAAGACTACCACCAAAGTAGACAAAGTTCGTATATGTAAATCTACCATACAAAAATGTCTAATAGCGACACAAATTATACTTCTGAAAAGGCATTTGAAAAAAGGAATTGATAGGTTTTACTTACCACATAGCCATCTGCAGTCCATTGCATAATATCCCATTTAATTGTTATATTCCCAGTTGGATCAAGCGGGTCATATGCTTCTACATATTAAATAAAAAAAAGGACTATTTTAGTTTTTTAAACTTTGATTAAAGAGAGAAATTGTGAACACCACAAGACAATCAACCAATAAATTTGCTCAAAAGTACAGTTTTGATTATGCTTTCACTTTTCAGATATAGCCTAATGTGAAGTACCACAAGCTTCAATTCTTTTGTACCCAAACAAAACTAGGGGGGAATATTCCTTAAATTATTTTTTCAAGCTAAAAATTTCGTACAGATCCTTTCGGAATTGCACTACTTAGGCAACAAACAAGACAATAATAATTTAAATTTTGTAGACCCCAGTTATTCAACATAGTACATTAATTGAAGAAACGAAAAGAAAAGGTTCTTGTACCATGCCAAACTCTACTTAAAAGGAAGAAATTAGAAACCGACGGTACCGTACCGCTTCTCCCAAATCAGAACATTTAGTAGTAGCGGGATTACAATTTTTTCTAACTAGGAACAACTTCAAGGCCCATGCAATTCCAAAAAATAAACGAATAATAAAATTTATCTCCAAGTCGTGCTTTGCACTTGACATATAAACCAAGAGGAAAATTCCAGAAAGCAAGAAAAAAAAAACGGAGATTCGAAATCGAATATAAATTTTCCAGACTAAAATAAAAGGGAATATGGTAGAAATAGTTACTAACCTGAGGAGTGGGTTAGAAATGAAAGTGCCACAAAAAGGGCAATGGAGAATGCAAAACGCTTGAAATTCAAGCTTGATCGGTTCATGGTTTGCGTGATTTTCACTGTCCAAATTGCTTAAGCTCTCTTTTAATTTGTGAAGAGAGGAAGAACAGAAGAAATTGGTGACCAGCTTTCCTCTTTACTTAATTACTAATATTTTGTTAGTGAGAGAGAGAGAAAGGGTTTTAGTGCGTTTTAAGAGGAGAACCAGAAGTCCAGAACGCGTGGTTTTATGGTTTTATGGGCAGGGGAGATTATGAGGATGTTATGTTCATAATATTATAAAAAAGTATGAGAACACCGAGTCATAGTAGAGAACTCAGAGAGAAAATCGATGTAGGTCCCACCTAACAGTGATTTATTGCTCCCATTGCTGCATGTTTCGACTAGGGAGAATGTGTGCATGCACTCTCCCTGTGTTTTATTTTACGAGAAGAAAATTGGAAAGCCAAGGTGTTTCTTTTCAAAAAAGAAAGCCTAGGTATTCATATTTTTTCCTTTTCGGGTTGCGAGCCTCTTACACTGCTAGGTCCGGATCCTCTCTGACAAAAGTAAAACGAACGGATATTAGTCTCAAAGAAGAAAAATAACGAATTAGATGTGGATATTCAATTCATATTTTGCTTATAATATAGTATTTTTATGAATGAGATTGTGATACTATATATATATAGAGGAGGGATCCACTTACAACAAATTTGAGTTACAACAAAGTTACAATATTCATTTTTTTCATTTTCAAAGTCCAAATCATCGATCCAACCGTTCAACATGATCTCCACAATAAAATGTACTTGCAGATCAAATTTTATATTTTTTTGAATTTTTTTACTATTTATTAAGTATTTTATAAAAAATAGCCATACTTAGACCATTGAATTTTGTACCCATCTTAATAAATAGTAAAAAAATTCAAAAAAATATAAAATTTGATCTGCAAGTACATTTTATTTAGATGATCATGTTGAACGGTTTGGATCGACGATTTGGACTTTGAAAATAAAAAAAATGAATGTTGTAACTCAAATTTGTTGTAAGTGGATCCCTCCTCATATATATATATATATATATATATATATATATATATACACACACACACACACACGAGGAGGAATCAAGTTACAACAAAGTTACAACAATTATTTTTTTCATTTTCAAAGTCCAAATCGTCAATCCAAACCGTTCAACATGATCTCCACAATAAAATGTGCTTGCAGATCAAATTTTACATTTTTTTTTGAATTTTTTTACTATTTATTAAGTATTTTACAAAAAAAAATAGTCATAGTCAAATCATTGAATTTTGTACTCATCTTAATAAATAGTAAAAAAATTCAAAAAAAATGTAAAATTTGATCTGCAAGCACATTTTATTTAGATAATCATGTTGAACAGTTTGGATCGACGATTTGGACTTTGAAAATGACAATAATGGTTGTTGTAACTCAAATTTGTTGTAACTTGATCCCTCATATATATATAGTGAGAATTGATCTATATTGTAGATTAATATTTTTTTAAAATTCAAATAATCGATATGAACCGTTCATATGATTATGTTTTAAAAATTTATCTGGATAATAAAATTTATAGTTTTTAAAATTGTTTTACTTTTTTTAGATAGATAGAAAATTAAGATGAATTAATTTTCTACGTATCTAAAAAAATAGTAAAAAGTAATTGGAAAATGTAAAATTTACTTTGCAAGTATATTTTCGTATGGAGATCATGTTAACAGTTTGGATTGATCATGTAGACTTTGAATACAAAAGTATTGATCCATAGTATGACCAATCCGCGGTATACATACCATAGCCTCACTCTGTTTTTATTATAAAAATAAAAAATAAGTATAAATTTATGACAAAAAATAAAAAATGTGTATATATTGTATATAATCAATAATACATTTTGTACTAAGAAAGAGTGCACGGGAAGTAATTTGTCATCTACTCGTCGATGAGAATTGGACATAATATTCATTTTTTATGGAGCATTTCGGTCATGATCCGCATGACAGACTTAACTCAATAGTATGTTTTTTATTGTATTATAAAAATAGTATATTTTGTATTATATTATTTCTTATTTTTGTATATTTTTTGATGAATTATTACGTTTAGAGGTAGAAGAATCAATGCATGACTGAATTTGAACCCAGAGGATGATAACACAAACAAAAGCAAGACAGCTATCCATGCATTCTAGAGGCTTCCAAGACATTTCTTTTTCCAAGTTTGCTCGGTGTCCAAATTAATTCTATCATTAAATAATACATTTACTTGATCTCATTAAAAATTTGCAGAACTTGTATCAAATTGAATTTTCCTACATAATTAGAAACAATGTTTTCAGCAAAAAGAAAACTTGTATTTATTGTCTATTTAATTCAGTATAACAGCCTCACTTTCATTGTATTGTAAGATGCTAAACAGTATATTTGCAAAATTAATATTATGTAAACAAAAGTTTGGAATTTGTAAAAGTTAAGAAATTTCAGATTTGTGGAATCCGTATTCCCTCAGGTACCTGAAGCTATTGCTTGAGAAATAACAGTATGGATAAAGTCACAACCGGATCAAAAGAATATGAATTCTATTGTAACTATAGGGAGTGTTTTGAGATTCGTGTCAAAGACAAAAGAACAATCTGAATTTATTAATCGTACCTCAGGTACCTGAAATGATGCAGATTCAGATTTGCGTGTATACATAAAACATGTTCAGAGCAGAGAGCATGCTGGATAAAAATTATTTTTGGTCTTTTATTTTTATTGGTATTTATCCCCTAAAAGTTTATAGTGAAGGTTTTTTTAGTTAAATTGAGGATAAAATCATCCAACTAATTTAAAATGAATAAAAATTATTCATTCGAATTTTTTGAAATCTGCGATCTCTCATTTGTATATTGTTTTTACCACTAAACAGTCTAAAGAGAGTTTTAAAATGTTAGATTTTTCTAGACAATCCATATTAAATTTCTTTCAAAGTATATAAGAGTTTCAGATCAGTTATGGTTACATTGTTTGCTCCGATTGAATAGTAGATCCGGACCCGAAAATACATAGATTCAGATATCTGCATAATAATTGGACAGAATCGGATTCGGATCCCTGTGCAAGACCCAGATTTAGTTGATAACTTGATATAAAGAACTTTTGATATATCATGAAAATTAAATTATAAATTATAGATGTGCTATGCATTAAGGTTAATTTAACTCTAATATCACGAAACCATGCCCGAAATGCCGCTTTTGATCACGTTATTTTGGTTCGTCTATCGGCAATAAATTATTTAATTTTTTTTTTTTTTCGATTCAACTACTTTCTCCATTCAAATCGAATCACGCAAAAAAATTTAGTTATTTAAATAACAAATTATCTCCAGTCATATCAAGTCAAACATTTAAATTGTGACAAATCCAATCTCAATATTTTGCAAAAAACTATGAAGCCGGCTTATAATTTTTTTTTCCTCAGATACCGTTGAAAAAATATTTTATTGACTCGCTGAAGCGGAGCATCTAATAATTTACCAAATAAATATATAAATTCCGTGTAATTTAATGTTAAAATGAATTAAGAATCCGAATTCAAACCACAATAAAAAGTTTCATGGCTGATTTTGGGCAGATCAAAGTTGAAGAACGAAATTGAAACAAATGTATATTTTAGTGAAATTTGGTGGAATTCATCGTAAATATTTATAATTTTATTTTTTAAAATGTCAATTTTGCTGATGTGGCTCTATAAATTTCACTACGATTTGATCACTTCTAATTTTCTATTCTCAATATTTTTATTTTGAAATATCTAGTGGTTGGGACTCTTTCCCATAATAATTAAAAATGTGTGATATGACTAGTATAATAATTAAAAATATAATCCACTTTGATACCAAATAAATGAATAATAATCCTTAAGATGCCTGTTCTACCTTTTTTTCTTTAGTAATCTTTTTAGGTGTGGAATGGGCACTTCACTCGCGTGTGCGTTTTGTTAGAACTCTTTATATCACGCGGCTTCAATAAATAAATTATATGTTTATGTCAACTTGCATATATCACCACAAAAAGATTTAATATTATTTTGAGGTGCTTGATAGAGCCATTAAAATAGGAAACTTAAAATTCTTATGTAATTTTTTTTTTACATTCATTAAAAAAGGTTTCTCATTATTAATAAATCATGCATGTATAAGATGAAAAAGTGTTCCGTTTATCTTTTCAAAAGAGAGAAGTGATAAATAGAAAGAATAATTTTTCTATTATTTTTTTTTAAAAAAGGCAAGAGCCTGTTTCATATATTGAAACTGGTAAATTACAAGGACTCGCAACGACATAATAAAGTTCAATCCATCGTATCCGATGGCATTCCTGAAACGTACCTACATGTAGAGTCTTGAAAAAACCCGGCCGGTCCAGGACCGGACCGTCGGATCCGTGGACCGGACCTGGACCGGCCCGTCCCGTGCACAGGACCCGTCCCGGACCGGGGTTAGAGACGGTCCGGTCCTGGGACGGGTCGGTTTGGTTTTCTATCCACTGGACCGGACAGGACCCCCTAGCTTTGACCCGCTGGACCGAACCGTCCCGGACCGGACTAAACCCGTCCCGGACCGGACCCCGACCCGTCTAACCCGGACCTAGACCCGCCTAACCCGCCCTACCCGGATCCGGACCCGCCTAACCCGCATTACCCGGACCCGGACCCGTCCAACCCTCTACTTTACCCGCCGAACCCGGATCCGGACCCGCTGGACCCGCGTCTGGACCCGCTGGACCCGCCTGGACCGTCCGATTTGACATATCACTGTAGCAATTTGAAAATTTTTGAATCCAACGGTGCAAATTACTGTAGCAAAGTGGACCGAATTTCCCCAGCGCCAGGCCCCCACTGCCCCACACTAGATTCCGAATTTATTTTAAATTTACACCCATTCACCCAATGACCCAAACCTCTCTCACTCACTCACTCTCCCTCAGACCCTCACTCACTAATTTTCGCAATTTTCACTCACATACTCTCTGTCTCTCTCTCACTCATACTCTCTCTCATTCTTTTTTATTTTTCCGAAATTAATTTAATTATTAGAAAAAAAAATATAGTTGGAAATTTATTTTATTCCGCAAAGGCGCGAGATACGGTCATACGGTTGAGCAAGATTATTTCATCCCGCAAAGGCGCAAGTTTTCATCTCGCAAAGGTTAGATTAATTTTGAAAATAGATTAAATAAGTTAGATTTATTGTTAATTTTATGATAAATAGGTTAGATTAATTTTTAAATAGCTTAAACATGTTAGATTTTTTGTTAGTTTTATTATAAATAGGTTAGATTAATTTTTAAAGTTGCTTAAATATGTTAGATTTATTGTTAGTTTTATTATAAATAGGTTAGACTAATTTTTAAAGTAGCTTAAATATGTTAGATTTATTGTTAATTTTGTAGAATTGGTTTGATTTATTTCAAAAGATATTAGATTTACTTTTGAATAGGTTAGATTTATTTTTGAAATAGGTTAGATTTATTTATAAATAGCTTAGATTTATTTCCAAAATAGCTTAAATAGGTTAGATTTAATTTTTAATTCGTTTTATATTTTTAAGTAGGTAAGTAAGTAAGTATGTTAAAATATGTTAGATTTAAATAAGTTCTATGTATTTTTAGAATAGGTTAGATTTAAATAAGTTGTATGTATTTTTTATCCTTTCATAGATTCCAATTTTTTATCCTTTCATAGATTTATTTATAAATAGCTTAGATTTATTTTCAAAATAGGTTAAATAGGTTAGATTTAATTTTTAATTCGGTTTTTATTTTTAATTCGGTTTTTATTTGTAAGTAAGTTAGATTTAAATAAGTTCTATGTATTTTTAGAATAGGTTAGATTTAAATAAGTTGTATGTATTTTTTATCCTTTCATAAAATAGCTTAGATTTATTTTCAAAATAGATTAAATAGGTTAGATTTAATTTTTAATTCGGTTTTAATTTTTAATTCGGTTTTTATTTGTAAGTAAATTAGATTTAAATAAGTTCTATGTATTTTTAGAATAGGTTAGATTTAAATAAGTTGTATGTATTTTTTATCCTTTCATAAAATAGCTTAGATTTATTTTCAAAATAGGTTAAATAGGTTAGATTTAATTTTTAATTCGGTTTTTATTTGTAAGTAAATTAGATTTAAATAAGTTCTATGTATTTTTAGAATAGGTTAGATTTATTTTAAAATATGTTAGATTTATTTTTGAATAGGTTATATTAATTTTTAAAATATGTTAGGTTTATTTATAAATAGGTTGGAATTTTTTAGTATGTTAGATTTTTCAAATAGGTTATATTTGATTTTTTTTAATTTCGGATCTAAATTTAATAGGTTAGATTTAATTTTTTGAATAGGTTAGATTTTTTTTTTGAATATGTTATATTTTATTTTTAAATAGGTTAGATTTTATTTTTGAATATGTTATATTTTATTTTTAAATAGGTTAGATATATTTTGAATATGTTAGATTTATTTTGAATATGTTATTTTCGGTTTTGAATTCTAAATAGGTTTCTAATAGGTTTTGAATAAATAGGTTTTTAATTATAAATTGGTTTTCAATAGATTTGATTTATTATTTAATTTCGGTTTTAAATTTTAAATAGGTTATTATATATGAATAGGTTATATTAATTCGGTTTTGAGTAGGTTATATTGGGTTTGAAACTTTGAATATGTTGGATTTGAATATGTTAGATAATTTAGATTTAATTTAGATTTAAATTTGAATTAGAGTTATATTTTCTTAAAATTGATTTTTTCAAATTAGAGTTATATTTTTTTTGTTCAAATTAGACTATTAGAGTTAGATTTTTTTTTTTGGGGTTTGGATAGATTAGCCTATTAGAGTATTAGAGTCAAATTGATTTTATTTGGGGTTCGGATAGATTTTTTTTTGTTCAAATTAGACTATTAGAGTCAAATTAGCCAGCAGCTGCAGCGGTTTGAAATCCAACATATTTATTTGTATTAGCCTCTCTGCCTCTCTGCCTCTCTGCACATTTAATTGCCTAATATAGAGTCAAGCCTCTCTGCCTAATAAGTCAAGCCTCTCTGCATAGTTGCGTATAATTCCTCGGCTGCAGCGGTTTGCTAATACATGTGCAGAGATTTGAATATATTATGCAGAGAGGCAGAGAGGCTTGCATAGTTGCATATAATTTTATTTGTTATATATGTTAGGTTATATTGAATTCGGTTCTAATTAGATTATTATTTTTTTCTTTAATTTAGATTTAACTTAGATGTAGATTTAATGTAGATTTAATTCGGTTCTAATTTTTGTTCTAATTTTATGTAGAAAATGACCTCTTCTCCTCCCCGTCAATCGGTTGAGCAAGTAATTGAGTCTTTTGGCGAAGATATATTTGGACCGCCACCTCCTAATCCAAATCAACCGATACCACCGTATCAAACTCAAACGTATTATCCTCAAGGACCTCAACCGTATTATTCTAATCCTCAAAATTATTATCCGCAAAATCCTCCTCCACAGTTTTATCATCCGCAAAATCCTAACCTCTGCTATAGTGGACCGGGATCTTCTTCTTCCAACGCATCGAGTCAGTGGACCGGGGCACCCTCTCATTATACTCCTTCTCTACCACCGCTAGCACCGCATCCTGAGATCACAAGCGTCCCGCCGTCACAAACTCCTTCCACAAGCGTCCCGCCGTCACCACCAACTGATGCAGAACCGATCATAGAAAAGAGGAAGAGGAAGCAAGCACCCAATTACTCGGCTAGTTGGTGGAGATTTTATGAGATGACCAAAGATGCCAATGGTGTTCTCGTCTCCGCAAGATGTAAGGTTAGAATATGCAGAAAAACTTTCATTTATGTCAAGTCCAATGGCATGTCCGCATTTAAAAAACACGCCGAAGGCCACATGAAAAACCATGAGGAACCGCAAGAAAATCCTACACCGGGGATGGTCCAAACTCTTATGAACCCGGACGGTACTAGAACACACCATAAATATGATGAAAAGCGAATGCTTAAGGAATTTGCCCGGTACATTGCCCATAAAGAACAACCAATTAGTATGGGTAATTGTTTGAGTTTTGCCCGGTTAATTATTCAGGGGTGTGGTGAACCATTATACAAGAGGTTCCACCATAGAAAAATGGTAAAAGAGTTGAAAAGCCAGTATTTCGAGTATAAAAATGACCTACTAGCCATATTTGCGGTTGCAAACTATAAGATCTCAATTACAAGCGATATTTGGACGGCCGGTAAACATGGTCTTGGGTACTCATGTATTACCGCGCATTATATTGATGAAACTTGGGCATTACAAAAAAGGGTCTTAAGCTTTCGGGTGTTAGAGTCTCCGCATACCGCACAAATTATTTACCAATCAATTATTGATGTTTTGCACGAGTACAACTTAAAAAGGGATTTGGAGAACAAGATTTTTTCTATTTCTTTCGATAATGCCAGCAACAACATCAAATCCATTGATTATTTCACCCGGTCACTAACCCCGATCATGAATGGTGAAATGTTTCACCAAAAATGTGCTTGTCATGTACTAAACATTACTGTAAAGGCGGGCTTAAAAACAGATGCGGTACAAGAATTAATTATTAAATTTAAGCAAGCCGTTGCCTTTATTTTCTCAAACGGGGTACGAAAACAACGTTTTGCCGAATTGTGTCAAAGGTTGGGACTGGGTCACTTGAGAATACCTTGGGATGTAGATACCCGTTGGAACTCTACCTATAGGATGCTCGCCCGATGCCTTCCGTACAAGGAGGCTATAAACGAGTCTTTGAGGAACTCAACCGATAACGAAACATTGATACTTACCGAGACCGACTGGCAACAAATATCAAACCTAAAAACATTCCTTGGAGTATTTTTCACTGCAACCGTAAAACTATCATGCTCGTACACACCTACGGCACATGAGTTGCTTCATCATCTCTACTATATTTCCAAGGTATATAGTCAGTTTGAACAACAAGTACCAAACATGGATGAAACCCTCGAACCGATCGCACTTGCCCTCGAACCGATCGTACTTGCCATGAAAGACAAGTTCCTGAAATATTGGGAAGAAGTACCCCTCCTGACCATTATCGCAAATTGCCTCCATCCGGCGTTCAAGAAGAGGTTAACGGTAAAAATGCTTCAAAGGTACAAGCACAATCTTAAACTAAACACATCACAAGAGGAGACACGCGTGACCAAGGCATTGGATGAGATGTTCAGCATATACAATGCAAGAATAAATGTCGATCGACCGTCTACGACCCGTCGCGGTTCTAGGTATGAATATAAATATACATATGCTTTTAATCTCTATTATTTATAAATTAAATGTTATTTGACCACTATATTTTAATAATGACAGACCCAGCAGCAGTAGTGGATTGCTAATGGATTTGCAGGATGATGAAGACCCGCAGTTGTCCCACAGTAGCACCAATGAATTAATAAGCTATTGTTTGGCGAGGACCGAACATGAGTCCGTTGACGTCCTACAGTGGTGGAAGAATAATGCAAGTGCCTATCCGACACTGGCGATGATGGCCCGCGACGTATTTGCCGTGCCCGTGTCAACCGTCCCTTCCGAATCATGTTTTAGTTCGGCGAACCGGATCCTCACCGACAAACGAAGTAAGTTGGGTGCACATGTTTTCGAGCGACTTGTGTGCTTGAAAGATTGGATTGATGCGGAAGAACGCAATCAACATGCTGGAGCAGAAGAAGCATCCGATGTCGAAACTCCTCCAACCGACGAGCTGAACGAGGATTCAGACGGTGAGCAGGAGAGCGATCTATGGTATATGCACCACGTCCACAACTAATATATAGGTAGTATCGGTATAATTTTCTAAACTCTTTTCAATCTTTATTATTATTTCTCTAAAATTAAAATTTTAAACATTTCAATTACTTTTTTAAATTATTCATTATTAAAAAAATTACTAACAAAAAAAAAAAGTTAGAACTCCGCCTATGTTATTTTACATAGCCGGTCCCAAGCCCGGAATAAAGGAGGAGGGTAACTTTTGTTTTTAAATCTATTGTTTTAGAATAATTCGGTTTTTAAGATCAAGTAATTCGTTTTTTTTTTCCTAAAGCAATTGATTTAATGAATTTCTGTAATATCAAAACCGAATTTTTGTAATATAAATTGGAACAAAAAAAAATATGGAAATTTGGAGAAAATCCGGCCCTTTAAGGCATTCGGTATAATTCAATGCAATTGATTCAATGCATGAATTCCTAAAACAAACTATTGAATTGGAAATTTGGAACAAAAAAACAGCAAAAAAAAACAGAAAAAAAAAACAGAAAAAAAACAGCAAAAAAAACAGAAAAAAAAAACAGAAAAAAAAACAGAAAAAAAAAACCCCCCGGACCGGACCGTTACCCCCGGGACCCGTGGACCGGACCGTCCCGGACCGTGGACCGCCGGACCCGTGGTTCAACCAAGGGCCGGGGTTGGCCTCTGAAAACCGGACCCGTCGGAACCGGGACCGTGGACCCGTCCGAACCGCCGGAACCGTGGACCGGGAGACCCGTGGACCGGACGGGTTTGGACCGTCCCGGACCGTTGTCAGAACACTACCTACATGTACTAAAATAGTCTAGCAGAAACATCACAGAGAACACTTTCTATTAAATTTATATATAAAAGATATTTAAGAAAGGCCCTCTTAAATCTTATATTTAGATTTTCAAAACATGAAAGGCAACATGTTATTCATTGTTCATGTCGCGTCTCAATCTGATAAAAAAATGTTCATCGAAAATAAAAACAAGAACAAAATCAATCAAACATCACCAATTTAAATTTGAGACCAATTACAATAAAAAGATGCACTGAAAGTACCTATTCTGCTCCTTTTTCTGATTAACATCAGTTGCATTTTTATGAAAATTATTTTCTATACAGAAATCAAATCTCTTCCTCTATTAATTAAATTGGTTCACAATTAATGTATATTTGTTGTCTTCTGGTCCCCACCGTCCAAAAGTGCTGAAATAGAATAAAACAAACGAGAATGACTGCATGAAATAATATATTCAGATAATCAATATAAAAATTTTCTGTCAAAAAAGTCAAAGGCCGTGTCCTACAGTTCCATGGGCGATAGGTCCCACAAGGACGAGCACCGTTTCTTTTTCTAAATTCAAACTTTCATTAAATTATTGCTTAAGTTGCACATAGGAGTCTCTATCCATATTCTCGAGGCAGGAGCCGGAGACAGAATTTAAGTTATGAAAGTAATGTTATCAGAACTGGATCAGATATTGACTCGGTAAAATTTCGGATTAATGGTTTATTGGTCAATAGTTCGACTGGTTTAATTACTGATTTTTTTTAATAAGCTGAATCAATATTCAATGTGCTTTTTAAAATTTTACTAGCTCTCTATGTGAGTTTTGATCTAGAATTTGATCTCTCATCAAATTAGCAGAATATTTTTTTTTTCCAAGTGAATTCAACTACATAAATTTGTTTAAAATTAAATATCAATAATTTCAACATTTACATATTTCAAATAGAAATTTTCAATAGTTCTAGTTGTACATATTGTACAATAGTCAATTTTTTTCTTGAAAAAAAAATAGAGGTCACACACAAAATTCCATAAAAAATATGGAATCAATTTATAAGTACTTGTAACAATTTACTATAAAATATATAACAAAATTATATAGTGATAATTTATTTTTAAAAAAAATATAAAAGTCAATTAACTCCCATTTAATCTATGTCCCTCTGCCTCTGTCTACTACGAAACTAACAAAAGTACGAACCAAATAAAGACTGGACATCTCCGTTTCCATTAAAATGGAGAGACTCTGACCGAACATGAAATGGAGCGTAACGCGTTTCCTGAGGAACAACAAAGCTCCAGCTAAGATGCAAGTCGCACACGTCACAATCTCTAGCTCTAGCTCTAGCTTGCTAAGGAAAGCAATTCTCTGGTTCCACTAAACTTCTCTCGTGTTATCGTGTACTTATTTCATATCAACGGGATCTGGGAGATGATATTAACAACACAAATTTTATATCGACACAATAATATCTAATTTCTAAAAGTTATAGACAATTTTATCCTTCTTTTAATAATTATCTTCGAAAGCTATTTTTCCTCATTCATAGTGAATATGTGTTTCCTTACGCACTCAATTAGAAAATTACATTTTTTTAATTATTTCTTATAAATATCAGAATCATTTTAGAAGATAGAGATGTACAAATTATGGGAAGTATACTAGATGGAAGTGTCTACGGTGCTATGCGTAGCATAGATGCCTCTGTGCTACGGCTCAATATTTGAATTTTCAAAATTAAAACGGTCGATCCGAACCGTTCAACATGATCTCCATATGAATATGTACTTGCAAACCAAATTTTACATTTTTTAGAATTTTTTTACTATTTATTAAGCCACTTTGAAAAAATAATAATTTGTACACAACAGTAAAATCTTCTGGACCATTGGATCAGCGATTCTCAAAGTGGCTTAATAAATAGTAAAAAAATTCTAAAAAATGTAAAATTTGGTTTGCAAGTACATATTCATATGGAGATCATGTTGAACGGTTCGGATCGACCGTTTTGATTTTGAAAACTCAAATATTGAGCTGTAGCACGGAAGCCCTCTATGCTATGCGTAGCATATTAGTCAGATTCATACTAGATAATGAATAAAAATTAAAACAAGAAAGGACAAACAATTACAAACTAAACTGAACATTTCAAGAGAACATTTATTATAATAAAACCGTACTAATTATGGAAATTATACATCTAATTAATAACAAAAATTAAGATAAAGAAGGATGAGCAATTATGCATTAAACAACAAAAATAAGGAGGACAAAGAAGAGGGATTAAATTGTCCATAAAAAATCAGAAAATATTAAATGTGTCAAAAAATTGGAAGTTGATATGAGTACCCGCACTGTATCCGCACCTAAACTGTCATAACTGTTTGTGGGGACTGCAACCGTTCCAAAACTGTAATTTTGTTTTACAAGTATTAATAGTAACATTGTGAAGTATTTACACCTTTACAAGACAAGTATTTATATCTATACAATTAACTACATATATTAATATGCATTTTCCTTAAATAACCGTACCCGCACCTTTTTTGAAAAATCCTCGCGTTGTACCCGCATTAGGGGACCACACAACCGTTCCAAAACTGTAATTTTGTTTTACAAGTATTAATAGTAACATTGTGAAGTATTTATATCTATACAAGACAAGTATTTATATCTATACAATGAACTACATATATGAAAAATTCTCGTGTCGTACCCGCATTAGGGGACCACACAACCGTTCCAAAACTGTAATTTTATTTTACAAGTATTAATAGTAACATTGTGAAGTATTTACACCTATACAATACAAGTATTTATATCTATACAATGAACTACATATGTGATATATGAATTTTCCTTAAATAATCGTACCCGCACTTTTTTTTTTTAAATCCCCGCTTCCAGTTTCGAAATCGCTAGACGATCGTCTCCAAATCGCTTCCAAATCGCCTCGAAATCGATCTAAAATCGCCTCAAAATCGCGGAAGCTTCGGAAAAGGAAGAAACGGAGAGAAAGGGAAATTTGAAATTCAAACTTGAAGGTATGAAAATTAGTTAATCGGTAGTTGTGGGGACCGCTTACCATTATGAAAGTTAATTGAGAAGGAATCAACTGCAGGTACGATGCGGGTACTAAAATAATTATTCTAAAAAATTTGGTGTTAATTTCGGGATCCACGTCAGTGTTAATTACCACAATGGAAATGACGTGATAGATCTCGCTTTCTAGTAATTGCGGGACCCGCAAATCAGGGAAGCTCTAAAGAGAGACAAATATTCCACTAGACGTCTAGACTGAGCAGCCGGAGACCGTGACAGTCGACGCAGTTTATTTATTTAATCTGAAAAATATAAAATACTAAGTCTGTTCGTCATACACACTCTTTCCGACAATTTTATTAATATCCAAAGTTTATACAAATTAATTAATATATCATATCTGCAGGGAAGTTATAAAAATATCTGTACCGGTCGGTACTCAATTTAATTCAGTACCAACCGAAAAATGGCTGGTGCCCAATTTTTTTTTTTTTTAAGGATGAACATAGCATAGTTGGCTAGAAAAAAAGTCGTAGGAAACTCGGATTGAAGTTTGTACTCAGTTTGGCTAAGATCAAACAAATGCATTTGATTGGATGTGTGTGTTACATCAGTTGCATGTATCGGTGCATCATCGATGTTCTATTAGCCGGGTAGTGCTAAAAAAACATCGGTGAGTCGCTAATGTTTTATTAGACTTAGCATTGGCAATTAAGCAGGGTAATGTTAAAAAATCATCGGTGCATTGCTGATGTTTTTGCAATGAAACATCAATGCACTTTTGCCTTTGTTAGACCGTGCATAAAGAATCGATACTCAATTTTAGAATGTTGGTTATTGTCAAAATTAAATTCACTAGCCGCATGCGAACACTAAACTTTAGTGTCACACGACACTGTAAAAAAAAAAACATCGGTACTTCAATCCGAGTTTCCTACGTCTTTTTCTTCTAGCCAACTATGTTATGCCCATCCTTAAAAAAAAAAAAAAATAGTACCGGCCATTGTACTGTTGCAAAAAAAATTGGATACCGGTCATTTTTTGACCGGTACTGAATTAAATAGAGTACCAGTCAGAAAATGACCGGTACAGATATTTTTATAACTTTTCAGTAGATCTGAGTATATTAATTAATTTCTATTGACCTTTGGATATTAATAAAAATGTCGGCACTCTTTTCAACGGACAGCTAACCGCGATAGGATTCATTTGTTTGTTTGATTATTCCGAATTAATTCATAGAAAAATTATTTATTTTTACTAATTTGCAGAGCAATTACGTTTTGTGAGCAGAGTAAACAAAAAACTGTCAACAAAAACTTGGACAACAGACACTAAAATTAATTATTCAGAATTCCAATTCAATAAAATAAAAAGTAATAATTATTTATGTGCATGTAAAATAAATAATATATATCACCTCTAACGATTTTATTCTAGCATATGAGTTTTAGAATTTTTATTATTAAAAAAATGAAGGCAGAACAGATGTACAAAAAATAAAGCATTTGAACCTTTCTCTCAGTGGCGTAGTCAGAAATTGAGTCAGGGGTGAACAAAAAAAAACATAAAATATGAAATTCAACTAAAATATTCCATATAAAAAATACACATACTTTCTAAAAAAAAAATTGTAATACTAAAATCTTCAAATTGATGGCATTGAAACGAGCGAGCATTCCTCTACGAGTCTTCGTATTTTGAAATAAATACATAATTTTCTCATATCCACACGGTCGAACACATCTTTCTCAATGTAAATAACTAAACAATTATTCATCTATTGATCTCCCATTGTAATCCTTAAAATGACTTTTCACCACATTTGTTCCCGAAAATGCCCTCACATTCGTTCCCCAAAATGCCCTCCCATTTTCTCATTAGCCACCGGTAATATCAAAGCTAATTTCACTAATTTGTAAACCAAGAAATAAGCAATGTGTTTATTCTTTTCCACTATTTTTTTTTTTGAGAAACTTCAACTAAGCTCTTACCTCCAAAAAAATCACTATCACTTTGTTTTTTAATTATCAAATCGATGTAGTAACTCACCAATTGTATCTAGAAAAGTGAGATCCTACCTATTAAAATCAGAGAGGTAGAATTGAACTAATTGAAGCATTATGTCTTTGTTAAATGATGAAAAAGAATTATACGGGTCTAAGCATGCAACCTGTATTTGTACCCAATAGTCCATCTTCTGCCTCACACTTTATTTCGTACTTTTTTTTTTCTTTTTTATTGATCGTTGTTTGCTATTTTTGCTACTTTCCCCTTTTTTTTGCTATTTTCTATTTCTATTGGGTTGCTATTTAGCGGGTTGCGATTTATTAATGAGAGGATTCGCAACTGCAGCAAAGAGGTGCCGACATTTTTATTAATATCCAAAGTTAAATACAAATATTAATTCTGCCCAGAATCTCGCACTTTTATTAAAACTACCCAAGCCGGTCAGAAAATGACCTGCTTAGGTATCCAGTAAACCGGCCACTATCTGGCCGGCTTACTCTATTTTTTTTTATTTTTAGAGAAACACTATGAAAATCAAAATATTGAAATCTAACCCTGAAAATTTGAAATTTTTGTTTAAATTATTTGTTATATTACTTCTTTTGATGTATAATTAGCATATTTATACTAAAATACGCTAGATTACTTGAAATTATGTTGAATAACACTAAATTATGTTAAATTACGCTAAAATACGGTAAATTACGCTAAATTACAAATGAATAGGGACGATATCTTCACTGAAAAGGCGAAAAATGACGATGAAACTTCAAACGGTCATAAAACGGCGCTCGAGTGTCCGATTTCCGCAAATGACCACTTTTCGGAAAGCTTGCGAAAATGCGCATGCATCAGTGACAGCTATGCTGTTTTCTGAAATTCAGAATCGCCAAAAAATAAAGGGAAAAGCCTCAAAACTTGAGTTGAAGTTTCCGATTAAGATTTTCATTTCTATTATTCAATCCAAGTAGCTCAGTAAATTAGTTATATAATGAACTTGCAGAATACCAATTTTTACTTTTTTTGGAATTTTTTTATTATTTTTTATGATTCATGAAAGATGAGCAAATCAGTCTACTATAGCGTAATTTTGTGTAGTTTAGCGTAATTTACCGTAAAGCTGCATAATTAGAGAAGTTATTGTAATTTAACGTAATTTAGTATAATTAAACATAATTTAGTGTTATTCAACATAATTTCAAGTAATCTAGCGTATTTTAGTATAAATATGCTAATTATACATCAAAAGAAGTAATATAACAAATATTTTAAACAAAAATTTCAAATTTTCAGTGTTAGATTTCAATATTATGATTTTCATAGTGTTTCTATTAAAAAAAAAAAAAAAAAAAAAAATAGAGTAAGCCGGCCAAATAGTGGCCGGTTTACTGGGGTACTTAAGCCGGCCATTTTCTGGCCGGCTTGGGTAGTTTTAACATAAGTGCGGGATTCTGGGCAGAATTAATAATTTGTATTTAACTTTGGATATTAATAAAAATGTCGGAAAGAGGTGGGTTGTCTGACGAAAATAACAAAGAAATATGGACTGTTGTTGGGTCAGATTTCAATCCACAAATTATTTTTCAAGATGGAGCAACAATTGAATAACATATGAATTAAAAAAAAAAAAAAAACAGAGGTGGACAGTACACACTACCTCCGCCTCTGCTTCCTCTATATACAGAGGTGAGATTGTAATATTTGGTGACACAGAAAACTTGTGAACCAAAAACCCGTGACATTGAAACTCTCCTCAAAATTCTAATATGTAATAAAAAAAAGTTGCAGACGGATTTTCTGATAATGTTATCCATACAGGGATGAAAGCTAACCTAGGTTACCAGATACTTGCACAGCTAGAATGTGGAACTATATCAGTATTACTGTATTACTATTATTAAAAATTCAACTTATAATAAAAGATGTGATGAACGTGTAATAACTTTTAACTATGTACATTTGCAGGAGCTATGTACCAGTGATTTGGCATTGACATTCTGTTTCAATGATTTCATGTGAATAAAATCGGTGGGATTCACCCACTTTTAATTAACAAAAACAAAAAAAGAAATATAAAAGAAACTTTTTGGTGCATGATTAAAGAGTTCATTATTCATAAAATAAGATACTTTTTGGTGCGATTAAAGAGTTCAGTATTCATAGAAGGAATCCACATAACGTTTTGTGTTTTGAGCTTGGATTTATATAAAAAATATATACAGTTCTGATCTGATCAAACATTATTATCATACTAGGCCAAAGTGATATGACAACAATCAAACCATCTACATTTTCTGCTTTATGGAATCTTTTTATGTTTTACTATATTTTTTGAGTTGTACTTTTAGTAAGACTTTGGTAATTACTAATGATATTTAGACACCTTAAATTTGTTTTTGAGGTATTAATTGTTATAAAGTAGAATTCTCGCTATATATAAATCTATAACCTTTAAACAAAACCCCAATTTGAATATTGATGTTGGGCCGTTGCTCAACGGCTCATGGTCCGAGAGCCCAGCCCAATTACTTTATCCTTATTAAATGCTTTAATTGTAAGAAAAAGCCTTTGAAGGTAGCATTTGGGTTAGATATCAGTCCAGAGGCCCAAGAGGAAAATATTTAGCCTTCAATAAATTTGACCAAACCGTATTTTGTCCTGACTTATCTCGATATAAGTCTTCGAAACAGTTTATATCAATCTCATACCATTTCTTTAGACAATGAGAATAGACATATTTTATTTGTTGTAAGGCGATTTAGAGCAGAATGGAACGCGATAACAACTAATAGCATCTTAGATATCATAAAGAAAAAAAAAACCGTTTTGAATCATATTTTAGCGCTGGAGTCGTTCTTTTATCTTTTTGTTGGGTATAAATGTATAATCAAGAAGTATACGTGGAAAAAAATAACATTTCAACTTATAGTCATTATGAGACCGAAATTTGAAAAACAAAGACATGTAAGAGCTCGCAAAATATTTTATTGCAGTTCTTTGTTAAAAAGAAGTTGAAGGGAGAGATATTGGTGTTGTGACTGTTAAGAAAATTATTAATAATAAAAATAACGTTATATAAATTGTAATCCCAAGAATATAAAAAAAATATTAGCACAAACCATATACAAGTTCAATTATGTATACCGTTTTTTACGTCCTGCAGTTTTATTCTGTTTCCAAGTATGCGGACGTATATTCTCAAACACAATCGATTTGAAATTTTGAAGGATAATAGATGAAGCAAATAAAATTTCAAACTTAGCCTTAACAAAAAGTAAGTATCGTCATTAATTTGAATATTCCCCCTTGACTCGAACCCCCTCGCGGTTGGGGTGACCCGATTGGGTCAAACCCCAAATTCCTCTATTTCAATTTAAGGAAAAAAAAAAATACAATACATAAGATCTTTACTAATACACACGATGCTTGTTAATTTATCTGGCATCGTTGCTCGCAACAGCATTTTCTTATGATTGAACATACAGCCAGTATATGGCTCCATACCAGTAAGTCCAGGTCCAGTTTTGCTGATCAGTATCAGCCTGCTCTCAGTTATAATATATCGGGCTTCCTATTCAAAATATTAGGCTTGGCACCTATAATACTGGGCCGGGCTTTCTCTATTTTACGATGTACTTCTCTTGAAAACAAAATATCAATATGTTTCTTAACTTGTTAATGATGTTCATGCAATTCAATTGTGGAAAAATGATGGCTATAAATTCAATTTTTTTTTTCCAGAAAGTATTATGAATGCTTCCTAATATATACTGATAAAACCAACAGAAATATCCACAGGAAATATGAAACTAATGCCAATTACAGCAAGATAAAATCTTATTGCAAACATATATCAACATAAACCAGTCAACTGATGGCACCCTTCTAAACTCACTAAAATATCACAAACACACCCAATATCCACCTGCTGCAAAATCGAAGGCCACCTCAATGCCTATTCTCAAAACACTAGAACCGCCATCTAGAACCTCTAAAGCTCAAAATTGTCGCTCTCTAACTCAATCTCTTTACTGGCTTCCTTATCAACAAACCATACCAACTTACCCTCAGCTGGCGTCACCAATTTGGCCGGTACTGACACATCCGGCCCCACATTTTCAGACAGTTGAGACACAGACTGCTGCACCGCCCTTGCCTTATCCTCTCCAGTTGCAACAATGACCACATTTGATGCTGAGTTTATGACCAGCATTGTGAAGGTTATTCTCTCTGGCGGGGGCTCAGGTGAGTTGGTGATGAAAGTGACCCACTCATCAGTGAGTTCAAGTGCAGGGTGGTTGGGATGTAATGAGGCGATACTGCCGGTGGGACCCACTGAGAGGAGGATGAGGTCAAATTTTGGGCAGTCGTTAATTTCAGAGACGCTTATTGTTCGTGCCTTCACGAGCTGGCGGATTGTGAACTCATAGTCAGCAGCTGCCTCCTCCACAGTCAAGGTGTCATTGATGGAGTAAACATGGCTGTTCAAGATTGGTACCTGAAATTGCACAAGTTATTCATACTGTACCAGTCAGAATTGATAGTGGTGGGACCGAGATGGTTCTTTCTGATTTGTGTCAACATTTCCTTTTAAGTTGGGACTTTTTAATTCTGAACTTGTACAAAACCTAACATTTCATTTTGATATTACTACTTCTTTGTTGCTGTTGCTAATATAAACAGTCTGTGTACCTTAGAAAGAAGCCCCTCCTTAGTCATTTTATAATTGCTTTCAGCATGGGTCTTTGCTACGGCCCGCTCGTCAGCCCAAAGCACATACCACTTAGACCAGTCCAACATCTTTTGGTATGGTGCCTCGCATAATTTCCTAATGTAGTATAATAACGATCAAATAGAGGTTTTCTGACTAGTAGCTAGAGGAAACAGCCGGTAAGAATATATCTGGTATAATGCCAACGCTACTACAGTCTTTTGGTCACTTTTAACACAACGTATTCTACATTATACCATCAATTAGACTCAAAGGAGTCCAAAAATTGAAAGCAAATTACACAACATTCAAAAATTGGTACAGAAATGGATAAACAACATGGCAAAACAAATCTAACGAAATATTTTAGTTGAAACTTTGAAATTCAGTACCGCATTACACCGACAATGGGTCCACCAGAGAGTGCAATAGTAAAACATCCTCTCTCCTTTACTGAAATCTCTGATAATTGTGCAACATACTCGGCTAAATCAGTGGCTAACTCGTCAGAGAATTCAAAAACTCTCAGCTCGGTGTTTTTCTTTGCTTCACACGCAGTAGTTGCCATTTCTCTATTTCTCAACAGAACAATAAAAACCTACTTAGTGCGCACTAAATAACCCCTGCATTAAAAGAACAATTCTTTCAAGAATTTGAGAGTATGAGACAGTATTAGCAATATATAATCATGACATCTGGTACCAACATGTACAAAATGCATACACAATAGTGGCAGACTGATCCCAATAAAACTGCCAGGCCAATTTATTTTTTTAAGAATTTTATTTTGAAGATTGAAGTTAATTTCTACCAACTTCTTTTTAAGGAAACATGACTATTTTGAAGAAATATATACACAATCATTATTATTGTATAATAAAAATACTCATAAATATATAAATAAAGATAATAGGCTGACTGAAGCAAAAGTAATTTGACAATGCGTGCAATTTTTACAATATTTTGAACAAGGAAAGAATATTTTTCTCAGAATCCATACCGATCTAAAACGTCTTACTTCTTTTAAGAGGACTGCCTTACATGCAAAGCAAGCAGAGTTACATGCAAAACCTTTTACCTGGGAATTTAGAAAGGAGAACAAAAATGAGAGGTGGGAAAGAGAGAGGAAACGGAAGTAAAGGCAATTGCTAGCTAGCATACGCTCTAACAACCATCATTTCCTTTTAGACCATTCCAAAGATTCCCATCTTTTTAAAAGAATCAAGTAAAGACAAAAAACTATTCATAGCAATGAAAGAGAGAGAGAGCGCAAGACGACACATAAAAATAAAAAAGAATAACCGCTTTTCCACGTTTACTCAGAAAAAATATTAAGTAATTCCAGGATAAATTGTAATATTACTTGGGGCTATGCAATACATTTCTTGACATTGGTATGAACAATTTAGAATTTTATCAAAATGTACCATCAATTGCAGTGAAAACAACAAAGGACCCAAATCCCGAAAGAATTTTTAAACTCGTGTTTCATCAAATTTAAAACAGAGATGAACAAAGAAAGAGAAAAGGTAACGAAGAACTCACGAGGGTGGAGCCTGGCACTCCGCAACCGCAGTAGAAAAAAAAGAAAACAGTAAAAAAGCTCGGTGATATCACTTCCCTAATTTATTGCATTTAGCGGCATTATATAAAGGAACTATTTTGTGCTTCTAACCCTGGAAAATATCAAAAACACCCCTCTTTGAAAACTCTCTGCCAAAATTAACTACAGAAGAAGACAAATTTTCGCTCCAGAGAAGAAGGCAAGAGGGAAATGCTACTGTGTATTTGTAATTATGAGATTTGGGAGGGATAATTTAATGAATTTAAAAAGTATTATAAAAAAATTCCTCATGGTTTCGAATTCCAGCTGCGCACACGTGCGCGTGCTGATCGTTATCGGCCCAAGAAAGAAGATAACTGAGAGAAGGAGACAATAAGTTCAAAAGGAAACAGAGGTAAAAAGTAAAAAGAAAGATCATTGTTGACTTTTTTTTTAATACATTCTCGTAGATCATACCTTAGTTGCTTCTGTGGAAATTTGTAATTTCTTTTTAGAAGGAGAGAATCAGAGAAGGCGATCGATCAGTTGCAGCGCCGAGGGGAGATGAAAGGGTCCAATTGATAATAAACGATTGAAACGGAAGAAGACGACAAAAGATATGTGTAATTAATTTTTAGTTTTTTACTGACGAGTGGAGAGTGCCCCGCCAGATCATGAGGCGGAAACATGAAAGTCAGACCATGTGCCGAATCTCTGACATGGTAACGAAAATAGTTAATGTTTTCAATTTTCTTAGAAAATAAAAAATTAAATGCGTAGTTTTCATAGCCATATTAAAGTTCCAAACTCGTATCCACAATACACGCATTGTTGTTCTAAACGAATCTTTATTTTACGATTTCAAAATTATACATATATCAATTGATTTCTACAATTTGGTTTTTAGCTATTAAATTGGTTGATTGCTTAACTCAGGTCTAGATTAAATGCATGGTAAAGAATGAAGAAATTGAGTCTAGATGAAATGCAAAGTGAAGAGTGAAGAACTTGATGTTAATATCAAAAATTTCAAGAACGAGTATTTACTAACTTAATGTAGCTTATATTCAATTTGCGATAATATATTTAATAGGGTTTTTGGACAAAAAAATATTTTAAAGCCGGACCTAAATCATTTGATCGGCGTTAAAATTGTTTAGTTTTACGAGGCTATTTTTTATTAAGTTTGAAATTATATGTACAAATTTCAAAGCTATTCCGACGGTTTGGATAAAATTTTATTCAGAGTTCTTTGACAAAATATAATTATGTCTATCATCAAGTTAATTGAAAAACTGAAGGTATTCTTTATCGTTCTTATTTTACATTAACAAGGAAAGATAAGTTTTTGAGTTCTAGTGTGCCATACAAACTTGTAAAGTAGTAAAAAAAAATGATCAAAAATCATAATATTCAATATTCTCATAAAACTTTAACATTATTTCTTCTATCCCTTTTATATATTTAACTTTCTATTTAATTATTGTAAAAATTAAATTGATAAACATATTCTTTATTTTAAATTAAAACAACAGATTAACCATCGTTTCTATCTCGTATTTACAGTTTAAAACATTTCATGCCTACATATCTTTTTTTCTTTTCTTTGTTTTCTTCTTTTAAGAGAATTTCATGCCTACATATTAATAGGTGAGGAAGAGGAAGGAAAAGGGAGGATGGTCATGTGTGGATTTGTTCTCCTTCAAACTAATAAAACTTATACTCCGATTTAAAGTGAACGACTTCGTTAAATTACAAAGGGCTCTTACCTCTGCTTTCTCTCCAATTCTCCCCTTCTGGAACAGGTGAACTTGTCTAGTCAGTGCAGTCTGATAATGACTCACCTCTCTCTGTACAGTGTTTCGTCCCTTCCCCTCCCTCCGCGTACCCCCGTCTGGAGCACACGAAAGAGAAAATCTGTTCTTACCTTTTCTCACAACTCACAAACAGGTTCTTAAGCAAAGGTAAAATGTCCAAGAATATATAGCAAAATGGAAAATAATAGACGGTTTCCTCTTTTATCCTTATTTTGGTTCCTTTTGTGCTGACATACATGCTACTTGTAAAATTAAAATATTGAAATGGATTCATCATTTCAAATTGAATGAAGGAGATGACTATAAGAAATTTATCATGGAGTGCCCTCCTGCCTAACTATAATATAATATTCTACTCAAACTAATTGTTTCTGAATTGCTTCATGCGATCAGTCTGTGTGAGAGAGGAGAGATGGACTAAAAGTTCTCAAAGATTATCAAGTAAATGGACTGAAAAAAGTACAATCCCCATCTTCATATAATGGAATCTATATTTTAAGTTAGAATTCTATTGTTTTATATGAGCAGAGGAGAGATGAACTTTGTTTCTTAATTAAAAAATAAGGACGCCTTCATTTAAAATAAAGATATATTTCTCACTTTAATCTATAAATAATTAAACTAAAGTTTAAATAATGAAAGATAATAGAAGAAATAATTTTAAGTATTTATTTGGAATTGAATATTATGATGTTTTGATGAGAAATTGAATATTTTAGAAGTTTATATGGACACATTATTTTTCCTAATTCTTCTTTTTCTAGTGATAGACAAGGGTTCATAACCATTCACTTATTATGTCCAGGACTTCTAGAATGTCATTCTAATAAAAAAAAAATATAGAATTAATTATCAAAATCACAATTTGTTGTTTTTATCCTAATCGGATGAGTTAATTGTCTCCAATTTGAAATTTAGAGGGATGACTTTTTGCTCTTAATTAAGTGAGAAGTAAACGAGGGATAGCTCCACCGTTTAACAAAGAAGTATCTCTAGCTCCACCGTGTAACGAATTTGGGAGAATTTATGTATAATTATCAAAATCTAGAAATTACGTATTCTCCATCTAAAGTTCATAATATTATATTATCCTTCTAAATAAAAAAACTCACAAATTTATCGAGTTTGTTGACTTTTCTATTACATTTTATTTTAAAATTTTAAAGTACCCATTATATTCTTTATTAAAAATATAAAAAAAACATGTAATATGTTAAAATTAATATATAGTCTTTAATTGATCAGTTTGATAATAAATGATTCATTTTCTTACTTGTGATGTTCATACAAGTATAAGCCTAAATGTCATCTATGTGCGACAAGTATAAAGATGAAATTTGCCATGCACGTACTATATTTTTTGTTTTTAGTAAAAAATAAAATTAATAATTTATTATTTTCAAAATGATTTTTTATAAAAGTCAATAAATTAGATAAATATGAGTTTTTATAATTTAGAAGAGTAAATACGGCATTATGAATTTTAAAGAAGAAAACACGTATTTCAAACTTTGAGGGGTATATATAAAATTCTCCCTGATAAAAAAGGACATAAGGATAAGCTCTAAAGTACACAAGGGATAAGCTCTATTTGGAAGAATGATTGTATTCTTCTTCTCTCTCCCAATTCTAGATTGGTGCTAGGTATCCACGAATATTGTATTAATGTAGGGTCAAATTAAATATTATTACCTAAAATATGTTAAGCTATCAAGTTATTTTTGATAATTTCTATAATTGTCAAGATTTTAATCCTTAATGAGTGTTGAAATGCTATTTAATATGGAAATTAATTTCAGCATATGAATGCTAAAAAAAGATACAAATACTATGTGGATGTTGAAAATATTTAGTTAATCAATTGCCTGAAACAAAAATTTGACTAAAAGTTTACACTTAGTTCAGTGGACTTAACGAATTGTGTTTTGTATGAAAAATTGTGTATTCAAAATCCAATATTTGTACTAAGAATGTAATAATTTCATATAGCACTATAGCAGCATCACCTATATGACATCCAAAATAATTTTAACGTACCACATCTTCTAAAATCCCGAATTTATTAAAATCAATTTGAATTTTTGTAAATCACACTGTCTGAAACAATTCTTTATCATATTTATATAAAACATTGAAAGCAAAAGATTTCAACAACGCAATGCAACGCGATCATGACTCAAGATTTTTGTGATTACATCGAAAATAAAAAACATAAAATTGTGCTCCCTCTGTTTCCTTCTGAACTTCTTAAATTTTTTTTTAAACCACAATTTAAAAAACATAAATTAGGGAATCAACATGATGGTTTTTTTATTTTATAAAAATTATAAATACTGAATAGGCTACTCGGTATGTCCTATTTAAATCCACACAGTACCGAATAGCCTATTCGGTATCTCCTAGTTTTATTTTCTTATTTGATATTGTACACGGACAAAATTATGACATGGGAGGAATCTTATTTTATCTTAATATCAGTTTTACCCTCAATAATTGGCTTCGTATTGTCCATAAATGAAAGTTAATTAATTTGTAATAATGCATTAAAAGAAATAGCATAAACGGTACACTTTATCAAATATATCATTTCTTTCCATATTCCCGAAATTTTTATTTATACCATTTTAAGAAAATCAATTAACCAAATAACCACGGTTTTCTGACAATTTTATTTCTAGCACGGCAGCAAAATGCCGGAGCGGACCCATATGGGGGGACCGCATAATGCCAGAGCGGACCCTTATATGGGTCCGCAGAATGCCGGAGCGGACCCCTAGCCTATATAAGGGGCCGCTGGGTTCCGATTTCATATCATTTCATTTCAAGTTTCAATCCCTTCGACCTCGGGTAAGTTTTTTTCTTCTTCTTCTCTAGTTTTAATTTTTAGTGTAGAGTAGTAATTAGGTTTAGGGTTTAGGATTAGGATTTAGGTTTAGAGTTTAGATTTAGCATTTAGAATTAGATATTAATTTAGGATTTAGAATTAGAATTGTACCCAAATTTAATTAGAATTGTACCCAAATTTAATTAGATTGTACCCAAATTTAATTAGAATTGTACCCAAATTTAATTAGAATTGTACCCAAATTTAATCCGGACTGTACCCAAATTTAATTAGAATTGTACCCAAATTTAATTCAGACTTTTACCAAACTCTCATATTTGACCAAAAATTATCCAATACAGCATGGCATCCAGTAGAGATAGACCATCCTCCAGTAGGGGTACACAGCATGGCCCTACAGCCACGCCATACGAGATGTCTCAGTACATCGAGACAGCATTGGCGGATGTTCCGGGTATCCGGAGTCGCACCGACAGGGTCAACGACTTCTTGTGGTACCCGAATGCGGAGCATCGGATTTTAGAGGCTGCCACTGGGGTAAGTAAATTTGTCATATTCATAAATTTATCATCTCGAATTTTTTATGAATGAACTTGATCTAATTATTTACTTAAATGCAGGGTTTGGATGCGGTTACGGTTCGTCACAACCGCACTCATCTACGGTACCAGCCGACGTACGGGGGGGTTTTACGCTCGATGGGATTGTACCAGATATCCCAGATGGCCGAGGAGAATGCTGACGAGGGTTTATCTTCTGGCCTCGTTGAGCGATGGCGTCCCGAGACGCACAGCTTTCAGCTCCCCCATGCTGAGATGACAGTCACCCTACATGACGTCAGTTGCCTGTGGCGTATGACTATTATTGGGGAGCCGGTCACGGGCGTCGAGTACGGAGACTTCCGAGCATTGTGCTCGGAGCTGTTGGGGATCTCGCACGAGGATCTCCAGAAAGAGAAGAAGAGAGGTGAGAAGACCGTGGTCTCGCCCAGCTGCATCAGCTTGGCAAAGCTGCGGGCGAGATTCAAGGATTTTCCGGATCGACCAGATCAGGTATTTGCTTGTACAAGATTTAATTTAAATAGTATTATATTTATTTTCTTGTAAGTAATGTTCTAATTTAAATCTATAACAGGTGGTTATTGACCGATACCTGCGCGCCTATATTTTGGTCCTGGGGTGCTACAAAGTGGTTATTGACCGATATCAGCCAGGGTATGTTCAGACAGAGCCCATCCCGCCGTTCCCTGGCCAGTCCTCACAGCAGGTACCTCACCTTTCCCTCCACGATGACCCCATTGCCAGACAGGCGTTTTTATTCACGCAGGCTGAGTCTGGACAGACCACAGTTTTTGGTCCTGGGGTCCAGCAGACATCCGAGATTGAGGAGGTTCGCCAGGAGCCGGTTCAGTCTACGGATGTTTAGTCCAGAGCCGTAGATTTTCATTTATTGTACTGTTAGATGTTTTGTTAGATTCTTATTTGTAGTATTGGTAGATGTTTTGTCAGATATTTATTTATTTCGTTGATTAGTTTTTTGTTTGTTTGATTTTGTTGTTATTTATTTATTTTGTTGATTTCATTATCTCAGAGTACACAAAAGAATTTCAAAGAAACCACATATCTAAAATATCTAAAATATTTCAAACCAACGACATATCTAAAATACGATACGACCAAAAATCAATTTAAACCACATTCGAAACTAAATAAATAACCCTTAACAAATTACAATTTCGTATTTCTAAAATAAAAAATAAAGGGTCCGCTCCGGCATTCTGCGGTCCCCCCCATATGGGTCCGCTCCGGCATTCTGCGGCCGTGCTAGAAATAAAATTGTCAGAAAACCGTAGTTATTTGATTAATTGATTTTTTTAAAATGGTATAAATAAAAATTTCGGTCCATATTCACATATGATTCTAGTTCCATCTGTTTTTGAATCTATCTACGTGGCATAGTCAGAGATTTGTTCCATTAGACCTCAGAAGACATGACAAGAGTTGCTTGATCTCAATATTAAAGCAAATAAACTACGATTTTTGGTTTTCTAGTTTGAGTAGATCAAAGATTTTTAATTGTTACTATTCATATAGAATATTTTAGGATAAATTAGGATGTGTTATATTTTAGGAGGTTGCTATTTTAAACATCCAATTTGCAATATTTTAGGAGGCTTCTATTTTAAATTTAAAAATTAAAATCATTTTGATATTTGAGTCAATTTGAAATCAATTAGTAATTTATCATTAAATCATTAAAATTACACTGTTAAAAAATTGGGATCGACTAACAGTCCCCTAAACGTCCCCCTAACTGTCAAAGTACAACTGTCAGTCCTCCTAACGGTCAAAGTACAACTGTCAGTCCCTCAACCCTCAACCCTCAACCCTCAACCCTCAACCCTCAACCCTAAACCCTAAACCCTAAACCCTAAACCCTAAACCCTAGACCCTAGACCCTACACCCTACACCCTAAACCCATAAACCCTAAATCCTAAACCTTACACACCAAATTCATGGTTTTGCATGTAGAATACTACCACGAATTTTAACATGTTGTACTCAATTTGTTTTGAAGGGTCTGAGTACAACCTTGGCATTTTAATTCCCCATAAATTACTATTTGTCATGCTAAGTTTAAATAGCAACTTTTTAGGGTCAAACAAATGCCCCCCACCTGAGTGAGGTGCGAAGACCTTAGGATTGAATAGCTTAGCGAGGTGCCCCCAGTGTTCCTCTTGAACTTTATAGAATTCTTCCTGAATTGCTTTTCTTTGCTGAATCTCAGGTATTTGAACTCCATATTGGGCATTGAGCTTGGAAGCAGATCTGATCGTCACCCTCCATCATGTCTACTTCAAAAGGTACATCATCTTTATCTCATTCTGCTAGTACTTGCATGGTTGTGTGAGGGTTGAAGGCATGTTCTTCGGGGTTTGCCTAGGTAATTGAGCCCTTGTCCATGTTTTGGGGGACCTAGACAGTAACTATACTCCAAACATATATTCAGGGGAAAATCTATCCAACCGAGGAGGGATTACGGACAGGGAAAGTTATCTCTGGTTTGATACGTGAACCATGCGGGTAGTTTTGCCAAATTGAGGGTTTGGATAAATGGGCCTTCTGTTGTAGGCATGATCTTAGGTTTTGACCCAGTTTGTCTCGTGTGCTTCTATTTGGGGTCTTTGGCTAACCAGGGTTGGTTTTGGCTGTCTCTCGGGGTTTTCTAGGGTCATGTTAAGTTGGAGCTTGGTTTTGGGTTGTTGTACTAGGGAGATAACTACCCTCTTCTGTAGCCATCTGGAGACACTTCTCGTGTGCAACAAATTGGGGTGTTATATTAGGGTTGCAAGTATCCTCTTCTATTACATTTGGAGACACTACTAGAGTATTACAAAGACTTTCAATTGGAGAGTCATATTTGGTTGCAACTACCCTCCTCTCTTACCGTCTGGAGACAATACTAGAGTGATTCAAACACCTTCAATTGGAGTGTTGTATTAGGGTTACAACCACCATTTTCTCTTGCCATCTAGAGACACTACTAGTGTGCTGCAAAGACCTTCAATTGGAGTGTTGTATTAGGGTTGCAACTATCCTCTTATGTTGCCATCTGGAGACACTTCTAGTGTGCTGCAAAGATCTTCAATTGGGTCTTGTATTAGGGTTGCAAGTACCCTCTTCTGTTAACATTTGGAGACACTACTAGAGTGGTACAAAGACCTTCAATTGGAGTGTTATATTTGGTTGCAACTACCCTCCTCTCTTCCCGTTTGGAGACAACACTAGAGTGCTTGAAACACCTTCAATTGGAGTGTTGTATTAGGGTTACAACCACTATTTTCTCTTGCCATCTAGAGACACTACTAGTGTGCTGCAAAGACCTTCAATTGGGGTGTTGTATTAGGGTGGTAACTACCCTCTTCAGTTGCCATCTGGAGACACTTCTCGTGTGCTACAAAGATCTTCAATTGGGTGTTGTATTTGGGTTGCAAGTACCCTCTTCTGTTAGCATTTGGAAACACTACTATAGTGCAACAAAGACCTTCAATTGGAGTGTTATATTTGGGTTGCAACTACCCTCCTCTCTTCCCTGTTTGGAGACATTATTAGAGTACAGTAACGACCTTCAACTGGAGAGTTATATTAGCTTTGCTACTACCCACTTTTCTTGTCATCTAGAGACTACTAGTGTGCTACAAAGACCTTCAATTGGAGTGTTGTATTAGTGTGGTAACTGCCCTCTTCTGTTGCCATTTGGAGACACTTCTAGTGTGCTGCAAAGATCTTCAATTGGGGTGTTGTATTAGGGTTGCAAGTACCATCTTCTGTTAACATTTGGAGACACTACTAGAGTTCAACAGAGACCTTCAATTGGAGTGTTATATTTGGGTTGCAACAACCCCCCTCTCTTACCGTTTGGAGGCATTACTAGAGTACTGTAAAGACCTTCAATTGGAGAGTTATATTAGCTTTGGTACTACCCACTTCCCTTGCCATCTAGGGACATTACTAGAGTGCTGCAAAAACCTTCAATTGAAGTGTTGTATTAGGGTTGCAACTATCCTCTTATGTAGCCATCTGGAGACACTTCTAGTGTGCTGCAATGATCTTCAATTGGGGTGTTGTATTAGGGTTGCAAGTACCCTCTTCTGTTAACATTTGGAGACACTACTAGAGTGCAACGAAGACCTTCAATTGGAGTGTTATATTTGGGTTGCAACTACCCTCCTCTCTCACCGTTTGGAGACATTATTAGAGTACAGTAAAGACCATCAATTGGGGAGTTATATTAGCTTTGCTACTACCCACTTCTCTTGTCATCTAGAGACACTACTAGGCAAAGACCTTCAATTGTAGTGTTGTATTAGTGTGGTAACTACCCTCTTCTGTTGCCATCTGGAGACACTTCTTGTGTGCTGCAAAGATCTTCAATTGGAGTGTTGTATTAGGGTTGCAAGTACCCTCTTCTGTTAACATTTGAAGACACTACAAGAGTTCAACAGAGACCTTCAATTGAAGTGTTATATTTGGGTTGCAACTACCCTCATCTCTTACCGTTTAGAGACTTGACTAGAGTACTTTAAAGACCTTCTATTGGAGAGTTATATTAGCTTTGCTACGACCCACTTCTCTTGCCATCTAGAGACACTACTAGTGTGCTACAAAGACCTTCAATTGGGGTGTTGTGTTAGGTTGGTTACTACCTTCCTACGTGGTCACCTGGAAACACTTCTAATGTGCTGCAAAGATCTTAAATTAGGGTGTTGTATTAGGTTGCAACAACCCTCTTCTATTAACATTTGGAGACACTACTAGAGTGCTACAAAGACCTTCAATTGTAGAGTTGTATTAGGGTTACAACCACCATTTTCTCTTGCCATCTAGAGACACTACTGGTGTGCTGCAAATATCTTCAATTGGAGTGTTGTATTATGATTGCAACTTTCCTCTTCTGTTGACATCTGGAGACACTTCTAGTGTGCTGCAATGATCTTAAATTGGGGTGTTGTATTAGGGTTGCAAGTACCCTCTTCTGTTAACATTTGGAGACACTACTAGAGTGCTACAAAGACCTTCAATTGGAGTGTTATATTATATTAGGGTGGCAACTACCCTCTTCTGTTGCCATCTGGAGACTCTTCTAATGTGCTGCTAAGATCTTCAATTGGGGTGTTGTTTTAGAGTTACAAATACCCTCTTCTGTTAACATTTGGAGACACTACTAGAGTGCAACAAAGACCTTCAATTGGAGTGTTATATTTGGGTTGCTACTACCGTCCTCTCTTTCCGTTTGGAGACATTTACTAGAGTACAGTAAAGACCTTCAACTGGATAGTGATATTAGCTTTTCTACTACTCAAAGATCTTCATTTGGGTGTTTTATTAGGGTTGCAACTAACCTCTTCTGTTAACATTTGCAGACACTGGTAGTGTGCTACAAAAACCTTCAAATGGAGTGTTATATTTGGTTGCAACTACGCTCTTCTCTTACCGTTTGGAGACATTACAAGAGTGCTTCAAACACCTACAATTGGAGTGTTGTATTAGGGTTACAACCACCATTTTCTCTAGCCATCTAGAGATACTACAAGTGTGCTACAAAGACCTTCAATTTAGTTGTTGTACAAGGGTGGTGACTACCCTCATCTGTAGCCATCTGGAGACACTTCTCGTGTGCTACAAAGATCTTCAATTGGGGTGTTCTATTAGGGTTGCAAGTACCCTCTTCTGTTAACATTTGAAGACACTACTAAAGTGCTACAAAGACCTTCAATTGGAGTTTTATATTTGGTTGCAACTACCCTCCTCTCTTACCGTCTGGAGACAATACTAGAGTGATTCAAACACCTTCAATCGGAGTGTTGTATAAAGGTTACAACCACCATTTTCTCTTGCCATCTAGAGACACTACTAGTGTGCTGCAAAGACCTTCAGTTGGAGTGTTGTATTTGGGTTGCAACAATATTCTTACGTTGCAATCTGGAGATACTTCTAGTGTGCTGCAAAGATCTTCAATTGGGTGTTTTATTAGGGTTACAAGTACCCTCTTCTGTTAACATTTCGAGACACTTGTAGAGTGGAACAAAAACCTTCAAATGGAGTGTTATATTTTGTTGCAACTACCCTCCTCTCTTCCCGTGTGGAGACATTACCAGAGTAATACTAGCTTTGCTACTACCCATTCTCTTGTCATCTTGAGAAACTACTAGTGAGCAACAAAGACCTTCAACAGGAGTGTTGTATTAGTGTGGTAACTACCGTCTTCTGTTGCCATCTGGAGACACTTCTAGTGTGCTGCAAAGATTTTCAATTGGGGTGTTTTATTAGGGTTACAACTAGTAGAGTGCTACAAATACCTTCAATTGGATTGTTATATTTGGGTTGCAACTATCATCCTCTCTTCCCGTTTGAAGACAATACTAGAGTGTTTCAAAAACTTGCAATTGGAGAGTTGTATTAGGGTTACAACCACCATTTTCTCTTGCCAACTAGAGACACTACTAGTGTGTTGCATAGACCTTCAATTGGAGTGTTGTATTAGGGTAGCAACTATCATCTTTTGTTGCCATTTGGAGACACTCTAGTGTGCTGCGAAGATCTTCAGTGGGGGTGTTGTATTAGGGTTACAACTACCCTCTTCTTTTGACATTAGGAGACACTGCTACAGTGCAAGAAAGACCTTCAATTGGAGTGCTATTTTTGGGTAGCAACTACCCTCCTCTTTTACCGTTTGGAGACAATACTTGAGTGATTGAAACACCTTCAATCAGAGTGTTGTATTAAGGTTACAACCACCATTTTCTCTTGGCATCTGGAGACACTACTAGTGTGCTGCAAAGACCTTCAATTGGAGTGTTGTATTAGGTTTGCAACTATCCTTTTAAGGTGCCATCTAGAGACAATTCTAGTGTGCTGCAAATAATTTCAATTGGAGTGCTATATTAGGGTTGTAAAGATCCTCTCGCTTTCCATTAGATTACACTCTTAGAGTGCTGCAAGGACATTCAATTGGAGTGTTGTATTAGTGTTACTGCTACCCTCTTTTCTCTCCAAACGGCGACACTACTAGACTGTTTAAAAAACCTTCAATTGAAGTGTTGTATTAGGGTTGTAACTACTGTCTTCTCTTGCCATGTTAGAGACACTACTAGTGTGCTGCAAAGATATTAAATATGGTGTACTATTGGTGCCGCAACTACCCTCTTCTCTTTCCATCTGCAGATATTACTAGAGTACTGTAGAGACTTTCAATTGGAGAGTTATGTTACCTTTGCAACTACCCACTTCCCTTGCCATCCTGAGACATTACTAGAGTGGTGCAAAGACCTTCAATTTGAGTGTTGTATTAGGGTTGCAACTATCCTCTTATGTTGCCATCTGGAGACCCTTCTAGTGTGCTGCAAACATCTTCAGTTAGGGGTTGTATTAGGGTTGCAACTATCATCTTCTGTTAACATTTGGAGACACTACCAGAGTGCTACACAGACCTTCAATTGAATTGTTATATCTGGGTTGCAACTACCCTCATCTCTTACCGTTTGGAGAAATTACTAGAGTACTGTAAAGACCTTCAATTGGAGAGTTATATTGGCTTTGCTACGACCCACTTCTCTTGCCATCTAGAGACACTACTAGTGTGCTACAAAGACCTTAGACTACAAGCATGGTCCGAAACGACTTTAAACTACAAGCATGGTCCGAAATGACTTTAAACTACATCAACAATCCGAAAAGACCTTAGATTACAACCAAAACCAAGCTCCAACTTAACATGACCCTAGAAAACCCCGAGAGACAGCCAAAACTACAAGCATGGTCCAGAGCCGTAGATTTTCATTTATTGTACTGTTAGATGTTTTGTTAGATTCTTATTTGTAGTATTGGTAGATGTTTTGTCAGATACTTATTTATTTCGTTGATTAGTTTCTTGTTTGTTTGATTTTGTTGTTATTTATTTATTTTGTTGATTTCATTATCTCATAGTACACAAAAGAATTTCAAAGAAACCACATATCTAAAATATTTCAGACCAACGACATATCTAAAATACGATACGACCAAAAATCAATTTAAACCACATTCGAAACTAAATAAATAACCCTTAACGAATTACAATTTCGTATTTCTAAAATAAAAAATAAAGGGTCCGCTCCGGCATTCTGCGGTCCCCCCCATATGGGTCCGCTCCGTCATTCTGCGGCCGTGCTAGAAATAAAATTGTCAGAAAACTGTGGTTATTTGATTAATTGATTTTTTTAAAATGGTATAAATAAAAATTTCGGTCCATATTCACATATGATTCTAGTTCCATCTGTTTTTGAATCTATCTACGTGGCATAGTCAGAGATTTGTTCCATTAGACCTCAGAAGACATGACAAGAGTTGCTTGATCTCAATATTAAAGCAAATAAACTACGATTTTTGGTTTTCTAGTTTGAGTAGATCAAAGATTTTTAATTGTTACTATTCATATAGAATATTTTAGGATAAATTAGGATGTGTTATATTTTAGGAGGTTGCTATTTTAAACATCCAATTTGCAATATTTTAGGAGGCTTCTATTTTAAATTTAAAAATTAAAATCATTTTGATATTTGAGTCAATTTGAAATCAATTAGTAATTTATCATTAAATCATTAAAATTACACTGTTAAAAAATTGGGATCGACTAACAGTCCCCTAAACGTCCCCCTAACTGTCAAAGTACAACTGTCAGTCCTCCTAACGGTCAACTATTCATACCTAAGATATCAAGTATTAATTCACATACAAACTGAGGACCATTACTTTTTGGGGGCAGTAACTGTCAGACTGCATTGGGGACCACAACCAAAAGTCACGTGGATCACACCACCAGTCCCCCATTCATTGATTAAATTAATTCACATACAAAATGGAAAGTATGAATACCTAAGATATCAAGTATTCATATATAATTCATCAAGTATTCATACCTAAGATATCAAGTACATAAAAAAAAACTGGACACAATACCTACTCATCTTTTACACGTTTTTCAAGGTGGTTTTTTTTCTCCGTTCAATCTAACTAATTTTTGGAACGATCTATAAGGAATTTTGCAAATCTAAAATCACGAACGTGTTCTACACAATTTTCTCTTTCAAATGAGATCCATGATGACATACTTTTACACATTTTTCAAGGTATCAAATATTCAAATATGGAAAGTATTCATACAAAATGGAAAGTATTCATACCTAAGTTATCAAATATTCATATATAATTCATCAAGTATTCATACTTATGATATCAAGTATTTAAAGAAAAAAACTGGATTCATCTTTTACACGTTTTTCAAGGTGGTTTAATGATTGACAAAGTTTGTTAGAATTGGAGGGGGGGACGTTTAGGGGACTGGAGTGGGGGGACAATATCTTTACTCTAAAAAATTTATGACATTTGATGAAGGGGTAAATATCTTTGAAATCGGTAATAATGTCATAGATGTGGTTTTTAAAAAAAATGAAAAATACATCTACAAATTTAGTTTTCTAATTTGAATAAATGCTTGATATTTTTTAAAATATCAATTAAATATATTTTTGAAAAAATTCATATTACACAAGTGCTAGTTAAATAGGCTATGTTTTAAATTTAGGTTCAGTTATTGATTTAGTTCAACTTAATTAGTTTTCAATTTATTAACATGATGCATTACAATTTATTTGTTATAAGTTTCTGATTTATACTTATTAGCACCATATGAATATATGCCATGGAAAAGTTTGTCCATACCAAATTATTTATTTACATAAACAAAGCGGCCTAAATCTGACAGCTATTTCTTTCACCTTATTAAATAGTTTTCCTTGTAAAGAATAATTACGTTTAGGACATAGAAAAAAGTCAGGAAATGATTATTTAAGGGCAAAGGTGGTATAACAGTAGAGAAAAATTATTATGTCCTCAATATTTGAAAATGAGTCCTCAGAATAGCGCTATCCTTTTGCAAATAAGTTTTGTGTGTAGGAGTTTATTTAAAGTATTTTATAAAAAGTTTATTTCAACAAACAATTATAATATTAATTATGTTTAAATTTAGTGACTAAAATATTTCTTTATGTGGAAAAAACCGTAGGTTTGAAACGCACTAAAAATAACTTTAACCTTGTCTAATCTATTGCTAAAATTCTGAAAGGTCATCCTAGGCCTCAAATCTTTTTGCTTTCAATTTTCAATTTTATATATTTACCAACTTGTCTTGAATTGGATGCCATCCAAAAGTAATTTTTGTGGCCCTGAACAAGAGAACCCCCTGATATTTTAATAACAAGGGCATATATTTGATTGCACTTGTTACCCACCTTTCAGCGCACACACTGACACACTAGCTGACAATTGAGTTGTGGAACGGATGGGAAAAATCCCCAATCAGATCATTGTATATAATTCACAGAAATTGAATTTTATTTGTCAATTTGAGATCTCAAATAGAATATTAGTTTTTCCTTTTCTTTAAACTTCATACTGGGACCGAGCTGTTAAGGGCTCCTCAAGAAGGGATGTTATATTTGTGAACCCTGTACATTCTATTTTTCTTAATTCAAACACCTGGCAGCCTCTGCCCGGATTTTCAAAAAAAAAAATAGAATATTAGTTTCAGTCTAGGACCAAGATATTAACAAAATTATTTTGACTTCACACAGTGCACTGATTATATATATATTTTTTATTTTGTTTGTTAGTATGCTACGTGAAGTCAAAATAATTTTGTCAATATTTTTTATCATTTAGTCGTTTATTTTCGTCGGATATGATAATTGAAAAGCACAATTTTCTTTGATGAGACAAAATTCCTTAATGAAAATTAATCAAGATACTTGTAAGGACCTCCTCGGAAAAAAATGATATTAATTCCAAAAAATGAACCTACAACTGATTTGTAACCTCACACCAATGAAAGAGATCTCAGCTCTCACAATCCCAATCTTATTATTGTAGCAGCCTATCTTGCGAAGACATTATGTGTGTATTTTAATACATCATGATTACAAAGGAATTAGAAGTGTAGAACTGGGGCGTTTTTAAGCTCACCAAGTTTTTAGTGAGTTCAATTTCAAAATTTATTGAATTAATTTCAAAATCAGATTTGCTGAAATCAATTTACTTCAGGAGTACTGTGTTTTGTATGTTAAATTTAAATTAATTTAGTATAACGATAAAAAATGAACAAATTAAAATTAACTTACAAACTTTTCTTTTTCTAAACATCTAACTTTATACTAAATTAATTCAAAATTTTATAAATTGTAAGTGTAAAGTGTAAACACATCACTCTTGAAGTTGACCGGTTTTAACTATTTGCATTTAGTTATTTGAAGTTATTTTGTTAGATCTTAGAGTTCAGCTCATTCAACAATCGGTGAATTTAAAAACATCCCAATTTTACTCAAACTAGAATAGAGACATGAATAAATACATATTAGTGCCACATAAAACCTTAATATGAAAGGTAGGTTCTTCAAAGAAGCCCAGTGGTCCTTGGATAAACCTATTTGGTTTTTCTCTTTTCAATTTTCTGAGTGGACAATTTAGGTGGATTGAAGTGGGGATCAAAGAATAACAGGAGCCAGAGGCAGATAAAATCATGAAATGGTAGAGATGGTGCCAGAAATCTCTCAGTAAAAGAAAATTGTGGTGGATAGTAAAATACGGTTGATATATTTTTGAGATAGATAATTAGCTTAACTTTTATTTAATTGCCTTAAAAAAATTATTTGAGTTTTAAATTTACGACTTCTCACATCAAAAGTGTTGCCTTTTACCGTTAAATCAAATGTTGGTTTAAGAAACTGTTAAACTAGTGAATATTTTTTATTATGACAGGGAATAATGGATGCAAATTGCTTAGGAAGTCATAATTATCTTCAATGCCTTTCCAGTGGAATTACGCTGTTTTGGGCTATCACTGCCAAGCCTTCTAAACATTGTAATCTAGTACCCCGGAAAATTTTATGTATACCCCTAAAAAAATCTTGAAATTACATATTCCACTTCGAAAGTTCATAATATTATATGTGTCCTTTTAAATTTTAAAAACTCACAAATTTATTCAATTTATTGACTATTATACTATAACTCATTTTAAATTTACAAAGTACTCATTTTATCATTTTTTATAAAGTACTTATTTTATCATTTATTCTAACTGGTCAGTTTCCGAGGACAAATAATTTAGTTCTCTAGTTGTGACAGGTCTACAGTGGCATTTAGGCATACATTTCTGTGTGCGTTACAAGGAATAAAATGAATAATTTGTATTCACAACCGACCAATTAGAAGACTAAATACTTCTCATAAACATGCTACATATATTTTATATTTCTAATAAATGATAAGATGGGTACTTCATAAATTTATAAATGAGTTTTAATTAAAAAGTCAATAAATTGGACAACAAATGTGAGTTTTTTTTTAATTTAGAAGGATAATTATGATATTATGAATTTTAAAAGGGGATATACGTAATTTCAAGGTTTTTGAGAGGTATACGTGAAATTCTCTCAGAAATCAATGAAGTATGCTTTCACTTTTTTTTTTTTTTTTGTTTTTTTTTTAATTTTTTTTAAATTATGGGCTGGAGGTCAAGCCACTCAACACACTTTCAAACTTTTATGTATAATATAGAAGACTTTTCCATTTTGTGAGTTCCTGACCTCTCACATGAGAGCTATGTGTCTTTAATATTAGACCAAAAGCAAGTTTTTTCTTTCACTTTTTTTTTTTTTAGCAATGTGATTTTCAGTTCCAATAATATGTATACTAATAGATTATTAGCAGGTAAAACGACAGTTGAAAATAAACGAAGAGATGATTCGATGGAATAAAAATATTGGTGCGCCATAATTAAACGAGATGTGATGGTGATTTTGTTTGCTTTATCTGACCCACAATTATCAACAATCCAAGACTTGTCGACTATGATCAATAATCCAATTCTGACGTTACTATGCAATCGGTTTGTCCCTTTCAATATAAAGCAATGTTATCATAACTCGACCAGATATCGACTCAGATTAATAGTTTACTGGTCGAACCAGTGAGTAACCGGTTCAACCGCTAACTTCAAAGTTCAGCAGCTTAAACTTGACAGCTCCAAATTTTTTTAGATATATAAGATTGTATCGTTTGGTGTACAGTTTTGAAGATAAATAGCTTTGTATTTGGTATCCTTTGCCATAACCAAGGTAGTTACTGGGTTGTTTAGATATAAACCTATATGATTACGATCATATAGATATTGCTGATCATGTTCGTTACTGTTTGTTTCAAATTCATATGATATCATAGTCATAAGAAAAGCCGTGATTTTTATTTTTACCCAAAAAAAAAATTATTTTAATATAAATAACCACGTTTTTAAAAGAATTTTATTTCTGCCCAAACCGCATATATTATTTGCGGTTTGAATTAACAATTCAAACCGCACAGAATATATGCGGCTTGAATTAACAATTCAAACCGTACAGAATATATGCGGCTTGAATTGTTATTAGCCAAATCTAATTGATTCAATTGTTTTCATGGTGCATTTCAATATTATATATTATTTAGTGGGACCCACGTTATTTGTTTTTATGTTTTGACCTTACCATCGATCAAAACACGTCCATCTTCTCTTGATTTCAATATTTATTATATTTACACGTCGTCTTGATGGGACCCACTAAAAAAGCTATGTATGTTTTGAATATTTTGATACCGATAATATTTTCAAATATTTAGATGGTAACTAAAAAATTTCAGAATTGGTCATCAATTTACATTTGTATATTTTATTAATTCTCTGTTGATCAGTTTATCATATTAATTTTTTTTATACTTGAATTTAATAATTTTTTTATTTTTCACAGAGATGATGTCAAGACGCAATTTGAACTTCGCATATGGGTAGATATTTCTCAAAAGTTCAAATTACTTGATATTTTGAGAAAAATAGAGAAACAACTCGAGCAACCAAATGAAGATGGTTCTCTTAGCAAGTTTTATGAGTCTCTTAGAGGCAAAAAATATCTCATAGTCCTTGATGATGTTTGGACAAACAATCTATGGACTCAAATTGAAGAAGCACTCCCAGATGAAAATAATGAAAGTAGAGTACTTTTAACCACAAGGTCCTATAATGTTGCTAAGCATGCGATATTTTTTCATCTGGTTAAAAGTACTCTACTTTCATTATTTTCATCTGGGAGTGCTTCTTCAATTTGAGTCCATAGATTGTTGTCCAAACATCATCAAGAACTATGAGATATTTTTTGCCTCTAAAAGACTCATAAAACTTGCCAAGAGAACCATCTTCATTTGGTTGCTCGAGTTGTTTCTCTATTTTTCTCAAAATGTCAAGTAATTCGAACTTTTGAGAAATATCTACCCATATGCGAAGTTCAAATTGCGTCTTGACATCATCTCTGTGAAAAATAAAAAAATTATTAAATTCAAGTATAAAAAAAATTTAATATGATAAACTGATCAACAGAGAATTAATAAAATATACAAATGTAAATTGATGACCAATTCCGAAATTTTTTAGTTACCATCTAAATATTTGAAAATATTATCGGTATCAAAATATTCAAAACATACATAGCTTTTTTAGTGGGTCCCATCAAGACGACGTGTAAATATAATAAATATTGAAATCAAGAGAAGATGGACGTGTTTTGATCGATGGTAAGGTCAAAACATAAAAACAAATAACGTGGGTCCCACTAAATAATATATAATATTGAAATGCACCATGAAAACAATTGAATCAATTAGATTTGGCTAATAACAATTCAAGCCGCATATATTCTGTGCGGTTTGAATTGTTAATTCAAACTGCAAATAATATATGCGGTTTGGACAGAAATATAATTCTTTTAAAAACGTGGTTATTTATATTAAAATAATTTTTTTTTTGGGTAAAAATAAAAATCACGGTAAGAAAAGTGCCATCCCCGATTCAATTTTTCATCTCATATTCAACAAAAAAATTATCAGATTAAATCACCACAGAAAATAAAACAAAAAATTAGAAAAATCTAGCAGAATTCAAAATCTTTGCTTGAATCTAAAAGATTAGGCTTTCGTGCCTAGAAGAATCAACAAATTATATGATCTTGAATCAGATTCTTTATCAGTAACAGAAAAGCAATCGAGGCATCCTCGAATTCAGCTCCAAAGGTTCTCCAAATCCAAATCAACACCTCATATTCTTCGATCGAACTATGAATCAAACATTCAATTGTATTAATAGGATATCATTCCTAACCCGATTAAAACCAATCCCCTCTCAAATAATCAATTCCACCCAATTCATATCAAAATCACCACAAAGTTAGATAACATTTTACCGTGAAATCCCTTAAAGTTTATGTTTACGAGGTCATCGTCTTTTTTACTTTCTCGATGGTTCTTCTTCCCAGTCTACATCAGCCTTCTTATGAGAAACACTTCATCGCACGACTAAACAATCTCTGGCGAGGGTTATTCTTGAACTCAAGTTGCAATTTCAAACCGTGAAGGAAGGATCGGTGAGTAGCGCAACCTAACAGTCTCGGATCAAGACGATCGTCAATGAACTTCGATCTATAGGCTGGGAGGTTCTCGAGGAGGATCTTGTCTTATGCGCCTTTGCTGGTCTCGGCGCCGACTACAACCCCTCGTCGCGGTCATCACCTCTCAAGTGCCGTCTCTCGCCATGGCCAATCTCTACGAGCATCTCCTCACTTGCGAACCAGTCTTGAAAGTTGAAATGTACGAAAATCTGAAAGTTGAAACAAAATTTGCTTTGAACCGGGTTTTTTTGTTGACATGGTTCAACGGTTTTTAATAAAACTCAGTTGGTTAAACTGGTTTTGACCGGTTCAATAGCATTGACGATCTAACAACTGAACCAGACCGGACAGATCCGAAACTGCCAGTCCAGTCCAGTTTAATAACACTGATAAAAAGTGCTCCCACCTTATAAACACAAACAACAATAAATTCACAAAAAAGAGGGACGAACAAAAAAGGAAGAAATATAAACACACATCACATCTTAGAAAGAAAAATAGAGTAAAATTAGAGTGTGATGTGCTCACCAAGAGGTATTGGTAAGTACATCTCCAAAAGGCTATTGGATTGACTTTAAATTACGAATCCGAGCTGTTGAAATCTCTACTTCACGAGTGATGTATCTACATGCAAAAATTTAAATTTTTTGAATTCAATTAGTACATAATCAAGCGATCAAAAAAATGATGAAAAATGAATACATAAAACAATTTAAAGAATAATGTTTATTTTTTTTACCGCTAGACCATATGCTAAATGAATTCGAAACTTAATTTTGTTTTTAAATGTAGATGCATCACTCACGAAGTAGATGGATTTCAACAATTTGAATTCATCGTTGGAAGCCAATCAGATATTTTTTTAAGGTGTGCTCACCAACCTCTCTTGGTGAGCACATCACACTCTAGTTTTGTTCAAAAAAAATAACCAAATTTTAAGATTCTAACCTTAGATAACTAACTTTTCGTTTAATGACAAAGGCAATCTTTTTATGTGAGAAACTACAAATTCGAAATTTGGATAAGATATATCTTGTAGATATTAAATTGTTTAATAATTACTCAAAAAATAATTAAAAAAACCCGAAAATATGTTGATTTAGTTGAGACATAAAAAGTTGAATAATTATACTGTAACATCATATTAAATTTTACACTGTAACATGTTAAATTTGAGTAACTAATTCCCGACGAAAGATAAAATTTGGCGAACTATGCGAAATTTACCATATATTTTAACAAGAGATACAGTGGCAAGGGATTGGCAGGTGAGCTGTCAATTGAAAAACAAACAAATTAAGGGACGATTTGATGTCTTGGAAATCTTAGTACACCACTACGCCATATAATTAAACGAGATGTGACGGTGATTTTGCTTATTTTATTTGAACCACAATTATCAACATGTCTCAATAATCCAAGACTTTTCGACCGTAATCAATAATTTAATTCTGATCTTCTGATGCAATCAACTTGTGGCCTTCAATTTGAAGTGTTACTACCTAACACTACACTAACAGTGTTGAATGCTGATATCTGGGATGTATCATAGAAAGATTACGATGGAGAATATAGTATTATTTTTAGAGGCGGAGATTCAGCATTTCTTAGCCCTTGAATTGACATATTGTTTGTTCTGTTCTCATTAATTTTTTTCAACAAGTCTCACTTAACTATCCTGTCAATAACCCTTGAATTGAATGTTTTCATTTTATCAACAGGGTGAAATGGAAATTTATAAGTGTAAGATAAATTTTAATGCAAATACAATGAACTGGGGTAAATCGCTCGATTTCACTAGAAATCATAAAAAGTTTAAAAATTGAACATAACTCCAAACTACTGGAGTTAAAGTCAGGTGATTACAAAACAAACTAAAGACTAATAGTTCCAAAGACCCAAACATAAATTTTGAAAGATAAAACGCGTAATGTTAGAATAATATACACAGTTCAATTTACTTTCGCGGAAAAGGTAGATCAATCCAAGGAATAGATTGGCGTAAGGAAAGACTTTTGAGGCTACACGGAAATTATTTTTTGGTAAAATTAAATTCTTATTCCCCTCCAATTGAAAACATCAAAGGCAAAGATAGCCAACCGACCAAACAAAAGAACATGTCCCTCAGACAGAACAAAAACACAATTTTAAGAATTTATCAATTTTGGTACAAAACCTATGAATTCAGAGACACAAGTAGAGTGGTCCAGTTCAGAAAAGTACCAACTTTATGTTGTCATCGACATTCATTTCATATGTTAATGTTGCAACAAGGTAGATGCAAGTCTCATCCAAAGGATTGAGCAAACATAACTAACAATGTGCTTACAAACAATTAAGACAGTGGTTGGGCCCCACTGAAACTGGATGTCAGGTTCAGTTCACTTTATATATCAGTTTAAATAATCATGCAACTCAAGTTCACTCAAACAAATTATGCTAATTTGACCCTCTTTTGTTCTTCTCTCCACAGCAAGCATAACCGACCCCCCCCCCCCCCCCCCCCCCACCAAAAAAAATAAAATAATAATAATAGATAAATACAAATGCAATCAGAATAATGAATAAATCATCAAACAGGTTGGTAATTCCATATCTCAAGTTTAAGGTCGATCCGAAGAATAACAAGAAGAATAGAATACCAATAATTAAGATCAAACAAAGTATAGATCATTCTTTATACATATTCTACCAGTCAAGTATTTTCCCTATTTGTTGGAGTTTATTGTTTACTCCTACCTGAAAAGTATATTACTGGGACCATGGGACATTTAAGTTCCAACTGCTAATATAGTTAATGTTTGTACCAGAAAAAACTCTGTACTGTGATGAGGTCCGCAACAGGTATGACGGGAAAAACATCACAGGCATGAACTGAGGTCCAAAACCTAGAGACACTAGAAAAGCACAAAAATATAAGAACGGTCCATCCATGGACAGTGACTCACAGACTAAAATGAACCATCCCAGAGCTAATGTAATCCGTCTATTTAAACCTGAATATTATTTTCAATCTCAAAATAATTAGCTTTCAGAATTACATGATTCAAATGATATTTCTGAACAGTGTGACACCTGGAAAATGAAAAATAAACAAAATATGATAAAGATTGAAACAAAAACAATTTTAGACTAGCACTGACCAGAACCCTAACATGACGTAAGCTAGATCTGACATGATCATAGAACAACTTCATCTAGCCATTTGCCACCTCCACCTAAACTAGAAATACATAATTGATTCAGCTGTAACTTAATCTAGATCATAAACTTCAATAATTGAATGTAACTTAATCTAGATCATTAACTTCAATAATTGAATGTCAACACTGTAGCAGTAGCCAGTTGCTATATGTTTGATCCATACACTCAACTTGTTTAGCACATAATTGATTTCCTTATTTCTTTGACTGGCTCTAGATGCATTTTGGAAGGTTCATCATAAGATTTACCTATTTTAATCCAGACAAGCACAGAGAATCACATAACACAACGATTTTTGTAATTTTGCAGAAATATGGTGACAAGTTGGAATTGTTTATGAATTTAGGTTCATAGTTTATAGAATAATATGGATAAATGCAAATTGATAAAATGGTTTTGCCAATAGATTTCAAAACTTAGAAGGACACTAATTGGAAGGAAGGTACGCCTCAAAAAAGAAAAATAACCAAAAAAGAAAAATAACCATTGAATCAAAACCACATTGTTGACAAGGCCCAAGAACTTACAATTACTATCGACAAGGTATGCAAGCTCAAATGTACAGGGCACAGCCATAGTATGATCTATTAGGCCCAAAAAATATAGATGGGCACTAGCACAGAAGAAATACAACACAAAATTACCAAGGAAAAACCTGCTATTTCAAATAAACAAATAAAGACTTAGGCATGAACAGTGATGGTGGACTGAGCTGAGGCAACTAACCAACAACAACAACAACCAAGCCTTTAGTACCAAACAAGTTGGAGTAGACTAGAAATGAAACCCAATCATAATCATAAAGTCAAGATAGATGATAATAAAATAGTATAATAATAATAATAATAATAATAATAATAGTAATAGTAGTAGTACTACTAATAGTAATAATGATATCAATAATAATAGTACTAATACTATAACTATATTATGCCTGAACTATAGATCGTAGAGGTCAAAGTCCTAAGCTCTACGTCATTGACCCCGAATCACTAGTCCTATGACCCAAGGCCTATAATACTACCCCTAAACAATACCTAGACAATATTTCCTAGGTCAGGATTCTGGTACGTGGATCGCTAACTTCACGCACTCCTGCCCAAAGCCAACTCCTTGGATACATTTCTTTCCTTCAAGTCCCTTTTCACTGCTTCGTCCCATGTCAATCGTGGCCGACCTCTGCCTCTCCAAATTAGATAACCTTGGAAATATTAACTGGAAGTTCATAATAAGTATGATTCTTGAGAACTTGTATCATAGGAATACAGATGGTTAGGCTCATAAGGGGTCTTTCCCTTTCTAATAGTACATAATTATTTGAACAATGCAACATATCTGCCATCTAACACAACACCCAAAGATAAATACTTAGAACCGCTTCGGCAAAATGCTTGGAAGAACGAATATTAGATGCATTCATCAGTCAACTACAGAAAGACCAGATCACCAGACCGACTTAGTAGGAACTTGGCAAGGCACTTGTACTAACTACAACAACATTACTCTCATAACATTTGGTAGAAAATTAATTTTACGGATAACAAGACCCTAATAAGTAGATCCGTATAGTTACATCCTGTTACTCACCTTTCAGGTAAGTATGGAATAAAAATTCAATCTGCAATCTAAGATAGCATTGCTTGCTAATTTTTCTATTACTGAAGAAAAAGAAGTAATTGCTATACTCCAGAAAACTAAATCCATAATCAAGTTTTGTTTCAAGTCTAGCAAAATGGTTGAAAGATAATCTTGGCAACCTCTATAAGCTTGTTGAAACAAAAATACCTAACTTTGTAAATTCCACCAAATATTATCTTTATTACATTCAATAATCATAATAAGATGGAAAAAGCAAACAATCTGAACAAAAAACAAAGAAAGAAGATAACCCCAATAAAAACCTTACTGAAACAAGTACAGCATAGCCCTTCAAGCACGTGTCCTCCTCCCCATGCGAGACCTTGATTTCCTCACAAAGCTTCTCTTGAGCTTATACAACCTCTTACTTTTCATAATCATTTTCTCTGGCAAAGTCGGCCTCTTTTTCTTCACCACCTTCGCTTTCTTCGGAAGATACCTCTTGTCCACCTTATACACAAAAGGGGTGACAGCAACCCCCCTTGCAACTGCCTCTTTATACAAGGCATTAGCACGGTCTCCCATGTTATGAGTTGCTAATTTCTCAATTAAACGAGTATAGGTCTTAATTCCAGGTGCATGACCATATCCTTTCATCATGCGAAAAACCTTCATGGCATGCTCAATTCTCTCTATACCACATAAAAGTTTGATGAATCCGTAGTATGCCTTTCGGTCCAGCTTATCACCAAATCCAGCTGCACGCATGAATTCAATCATTTGATCTCCTTCCGAAACTCGACCAGCTTGGTACAAGCTCTTGATTAAGACAAGGTAAGTCTCTGAATCAGGCGAACAACCCCACTCACTCATTTGCCTAAAAAGCTTCATGGCATCCTCAGTTTTTCTGATCTTACACAAGTGTGTTATGAGAACACGAAAGGTTTCGGCATCACGAGGAATCCCAATGGACTCCATTGAAATGAGAACTTTCTTAGCTTCGGAATGGAGAGAAAGGGGGTCTTTTTTCCTTGCAAGCCTACACACACAATCTAGAATTGCATTATAAGCCGGCGCACCTAATTCGAAACCTGCACTGCGCGACTCTGACAAGAGCTGTAGCGCCTCATTGAGCTTACCTTTTGCACAATACCCACGAATGACAACCATACACATGGATTCATCAGGAAAAATCTCTTTGACGAATTGCATCATGACCTGTTCGGCATGACTGGCCAACCCATTCTCAGCCAAGGCCGAGATGAGGGAAGAGAGATTCTCTTTAGTCCGGTGTTGAGGGGGCAGAGAGGTGAAGAATTTAATAGCCTGTGTTGGTCGTCCAGCACGAGAGAGGCCGAGAAAGAGGGAAGAGAAAGCCAAGGGGCCAGCAGTCTGTTGGAAGTCAGAGAGCAGGTCGAGCGCGGGCTTGAAGTCATGGCGCCTGGAGAGATGGTTAATAAGGAGCGCGAGGGAAGCGTCAGACGGGTGGAAGGACCGGTGGCGCACGAGGTCACGGAAGAGATCGTCAGCGAGGCGAGCGGTGGTGATGGAAGGAGAGAGGGAAAGGATGTCGCGAAAGAGGGCTTGGTTGAAGTTGACGTCAGAGTAGTGTAGGTTGAAATGGGCATGAAGGTCGAGGGATGGAGAGGAAGGGGATGAGGTGGAGGACGTCGAAGAGAGCTTGGCTAGGTCGGCGGCGATTGACCGGGCGAGATCGGAGGGCGGTGCAGTTGTGGCAGTGGAGGTGGAGAGCAAATGGGAGAAAGGGAGGAGGGAAGGTGGAGAGGGAGATGGGGATGGAGAGAGGAGGCGGTGGAGATGATGCCGGAGATGGGAGGAGCGCCTCCACATTTTTGGAGCGGAGAGAGAGAGAGATGGGAGCAGGAGCGGATCAGTGAACCCTAGCAAAACCTTGACTCGAGCAGGTGATCAAGTCGGGTTCGGATTGTTAAATGGATATAAAAACAGAAAAGATCCAATATTTAACATTTATAATAGTGACGAGTTATATTTCAGATTTTCAGTAATGGGACTCATCAAGTACGTCTACAATATTGGATTCAAGTATGGAAAGTTTACTGTAGGTTATACAGTGATAACCTCAAGGGAGATCCTCTCTTTTAGCATAGGTAAAGCTATTGAATTGATAGATTCAAGTGGTAATGTTGTTTCTAACATGAATGTATATGTTAAGATTGAGAAAAATGTCATACAGAAAGCAGAAGAATATAATAAGAATCTCTTAAAAAGTTTATACATTAGAGTTACATGCTTGATAGGCATGAAATCTCATATACTTAGCGATCTTCATGTTCTTTTATATTCTTCAGAAACATACTTTAAGAATTTTGATGAACCATGCTTTAATAATGACTCTGTTGATCACTTTTATAATTCTTCTGACGCTACCATTGATAATTTGTATGATGGTAGCATTAATAACGAGTCTGACCCTTGCTTTGAGAGTGATATATTGCTAAATAAATCACGTATTGATGAGTTATGGAAGGTGTATTACGCTATGTTATTGGATATTGATAAAACAAAGAATTCTAATGTATCTATGTATCATAATGAAGTGGCAGCAGTATGACCAAGACTTATATATTGTCAGTTTGATTTTACAATTTCAAAATTTAAATAATCAATCTGAAGTATCCAATGTGTTCTTCTTTGTATTAAAACGTGCCTATAGATCAAATTTATCCTTTTTTAAATTTTTTTTACTTTTTGTTTAGGATTTTTAAAAATCAATGTATTTCAAATTTTATTAGTTATTTTTTTATTATTAAAAAGTAATTTTTAAAAATCATAAAAAATTATGAAAAAATTTATAAAAAATATAAAATTTGATATGTAAGCACATTTTAATATGTATAACACGTTAAGCATTTCAGATCGACTTTTTTAACTTTAAAAATTACAAAACTAATTTCATAGTATATAGATATTTGTCATACCACTATGAATCTCCATTTATATTAAACATATCTGAACTCAAGCAATTTGTGCATGGCAGCGTTTATCGATGATTTTTACATAATACAATATCAAAAGTTAATCAACAATTTATATTTCTTGTTTTCTGAATTTAGTGAATTTATTGGCATTCCTTAAATAATTTTAAAATTTTATTTTAAAAGGGTAAAAGAGAACAACCCAACAGGAGCACACCAAATCCAATATCCAGTTCCGACCGTTGAATCTCCTAAAATTTGCGAAAAAATTTAAGATCCTTGATTCATGAATCAAGTGCACATAAATTTTGACACAAATTAACTAGTTTCGATCACATCAAACCGAATTTGATACATTAGTATCAGACCGCCTCCACTACATATGGGTCCCGAATACGTATTCTCTCAGGTATGTGTAAGGTGGGACCTACTACTTTACGGCTTCAGATTAACTCAAAAACAATGTCTATTCAGAATCGCACAGAGTCAGCATTATTTGTGCTTTGAGATTCGTGCCGATTCCTTTGTTTGGTACTGGAGAGGATCCGAATTTCCGGCCGGACCGCCTTCGATTCGCTTATTTGGTTATTTGTTTTATACTTTTAATAGTGCGTGTCAAATGAGTTGGGTCAAGTGGTCAACTAGTGTTTGTCATGAGTTGCATCAAGCTCGCAGGAGGTGGATTGAGGCCATATCTTTAAGGCCCATTTTGTACGTATTAAATAAAATCAGCCGAAAAGTCCAATTTATGTAGCCCAATAAAGAGGTGAAGTAATTATCCATTTTGTTCAGATCACATCATAAATGAGAGCCTTTAATTTTAAGATAAGTGATGCTGCAAGTCTGCAACACTGTCTGCAGTATGTATATTTCTTTCAAGAGATATTTATACCTTAAAAGTTTTTAGAAATTAAAAGTCCAAATGTTGTACTTCTACTTATTCTACAGTGTTGGGCTGAACAGCTTACAAATTAGAAAAAATAATTTTTGAAGATACGGCCCTGTAAAAACAAATCTGATAAGCCGACACATGGGACTTATGTTGGATTTAGTCGGTCCAAGCCTCCACGGACAAATCTGATAATAACTCCAAAATATTTTATTGGATTGGGAGGAGATACGGCCCCGTAAAAACATGTAATCCATCGAACAAAAGTCTGAATTCATCCATGAGAACTAATTGGCAAATATCCAGAATCATTCAATGAATCTAAATATTTATTGATATATTTGGATAAATTTCATCGGAGGTCACTAAACTTTGCTCTTTGTTACGAATTGATCACTCAATTTTGATTTGTTTTTCAAAAGCCACTGAATTTCTTATTTGTTCCGATTAAGTCACTCTGTTAATATTTCCGTTTAGAAATACTAACGGAATGCCACGTGGAGTCCAACTCATCACTTTTACAAATTATCAAATTATGTAACTTTTTTGGGGACAATCTGGAGACACGGACTATTTCCACCCAACAATACCTTTCTTCTTCGTTTTTCTTCTCTTCCGGCGACTTCTCTGTATATTTTTTTTTTTCATCTTTCTTTGAGCACGCTGCAAATTTTACTGTCTTAAAATGATTCCAAGAGCCACTTCCACATTTTCACTAGCAAAGAAATACTTTGATGTTGATTTTAGTTTTTTTTTTAGTAAAAATATGAAATTTTAGTTCAATTGATGGATACGAAAAGATGTGTGAGTTTCTTGATAAACTTCAAGATGGAGTTCTTCAGAATTTTTTTTATCGCTGCTTCGATCTCTGGACGTGAACCAGCAGCTCCCATTCCTTGGATTGTCCTCTTTTTTAGACTTTACCTGAAACTTAGAAATAAGGTACGGCGAGACCTACTGGATTGTCCACAAAGAATCCATTACTTCGTTCTCATCGATTGGGATTTACTGTTTTCTTTACTTCGACAAATGTGGTCAACCCAGCTTGCTTATCTACGCCTGCCTTAATTACCCCCTTAATCTGAATTTTATATTGATAAATCCAAACCAAAACCATATAGATTCAGGGGATGATAGTGTGGGAGATGCAAATTATCGCAAACACACGAAGTTTGATTTTCTTTGAAACCTTTATTCAGTCATTCATGTCAAATGGTAAAAAAAAAATTTGGAAATTCAATGATCTGTAATTTGAGATGCATTCAATCTCCAACTTTGGATTGTAGAAAGAGATTACAAATTCTTAATAGAAGAGGTAAGACAGAAGAAAGATGAAAAAAGAAATATACAGAGGAGTTGCCGGAAGAGAAGAAAAACGAAGAGGAAAGGTATTGTTGGGTGGGAATAGTCCGTGTCTCCAGATTGTTCCCAAAAAAATTACAGAATTTGATAATTTATAAAAGTGATGAGTTGGACTCCACGTGGCATTCCGTTAGTATTCTAAACGGAAATATTAACAGAGTGACTTAATCGGAACAAATAAGAAGTTCAGTGGCTTTGGAAAGACAAATTAAACTTGAGTGATCAATTCGTAACAAAGAGCAAAGTTTAGTGACCTCCGACGAAATTTACCCGATATATTTCAATTTGGGTACAAAAACTGGGTCCGGATCCTATAAGACTCTGCTCCAGAATCATGTACATAGAGGAAAGGGACGAGAAAAAAAAGAGATGTGCGTGGCTATTACTCTCTCTACATTATTGATTTTGAGGGTGAATAAATTTGTCAAAAATATACGCGGGATTCCCATTCGCTCCCCTACGCTCTCTCGTTCCCTCTCAAAATTTCCAGATTTGGAGCAAATAACTCGTGTCGGTTAGCCATGGTCTGAACTCTGAAGCAAGTGACTCCATTGTTGTTTCCCTCCTCTCCCTTTCCATTTCTTTAGTGAGGGCATTGTGGAGCACACCTAAAGTAACTCAAATTTTGAGTTTTGATCTGAAACGTTTGATCAGAACTCAGATCAATTCGGTTCAAGACAGGTCCCTTTAATACTGATTATATGCCAAAACAGATCAGACTGTCCGGATCCAAACTCAAAATTTGGGGTACTTTAGGGTTCGGAATTATAATAACAGAGGATATGAACTCTTCTCACTTTTTCGTCGCGGAAACAACAGAATCCATATAATGTAACTAAAATAAATAAACTCAACTTGGCAAATGCTTCGAACTTCGTCTTTTTCTTTCTCAAAAAGAGAAAAAAGTTAAGAAAAAAAAATGTCGTATACCGAATTCTTTCCAACTTTAGTATTTTTTTATACCTTGCAATAATGCAAATGGATAAGGAGAATCATGACGGGATCGTCACTTGAACTTGCAAAACTAAGCAAACCAGAAAGTACAAGAACAAGGAATAATATCCTTACCAAGGTTTGAGAACCAGCCTTTGGTCTAGTGGCAAAGGCAATGCTCTCCGTGTGAGAAGTCGCAGGTACGAAATCCGGAAGGGACAATCCATTGTGGATATTAATTAGTTGAGTGGCTTGACCTTCAACTTTTACTCAAAAAAAATATCCTTACCAAGGTTTAAGCAGCAACAATTCAGATTTCATTTTGTTAATTAATTGATTAAAGATATGGCACCATACAAACTACGAGATCAGCATTAGTCGTTGGTCATTGATTTCTTCAAGCGATTCAAGGAGCTTAGATTAAATACCACGCATGCTGTCACGCACCATGAGGTGATGGCAGTGAACCATCCGATTACACTTTTTCATCGTGGAAATAATAGAATCCATATAATGTAACTAAAATAAAAATAAACTCAACTTGGCAAATGCTTACGAACTTCGTCTTTTTCTTTCTCAAAAAGAGAAAAAAGTTAAGAAAAAAAAATGTCGTATACCGAATTCTTTCCAACTTTAGTATTTTTTTATACCTTGCAATAATGCAAATGGATAAGGAGATTTCATGACGGGATCGTCACTTGAACTTGCAAAACAAGCAAACCAGAAAGTACAAGAACAAGGAATAATATCCTTACCAAGGTTTAAGCAGCAACAATTCAGATTTCATTCTGTTAATTAATTGATTAAAGATATGGCACCATAAAACCATGAGATCAGCATTAGTCGTTGGTCATTGATTTCTTCAAGCGATTCAAGGAGCTTAGATTAAATATCACGCATGCTGTCACGCACCATGAGGTGCAGTGAACCATCCGATTAACACAAACGTTTGTGATTGGATCAGAAAAATAAATATACCGCTGGCTGCTATATTAATAAGGTGTCAATCAAACGAATAATACGATGATGATGATGATGATGATTCAGTGAATAAGACTATTGTGATATGCTTATTATAGGGTAGTTCGTATTATGAAAACCCTAAACCCGAACCACTTCAAACATATACCTAAGAGTGAAATTTTAAGACTTTTACCACTCTTTACTATTTTTTAAGATAAATAACCACTCAAAAAATATAGATTACATTTTTTAGATTTTTAGATTTTTTTATACTATTATGTAAATAGATAGAAAAATGTTTGATAAAAAAAATTTATATTATAGGAAAGTAGTAATTTTCTAATTTCTACCTATCTAAAAATAGGAATTTTTTTTTAAAATGTAATATTCGGCATCCAAGTAATTTTCTATCTATTTAAAACAAAGATTTTGTATCTATCTAAAAAAATATAAAATCTGGTTTCCAGACACATTTTAATATGGAGATCATGTTGATCGGTTCGGATCGATTATTTGGACTTTGAAAACGACGATAATTATGATATGAGGCATGATGCGGTATAAAAGATATGATGCATCTGAACTCTCCTCTATTTTTATTTGCATTCTTGCTTTTAGTTAAATGACTAAAATATTATATTCGTGTTTTGAATTTTCTTACTTTGATAAAAAAACAATTTTGTTGGAATTAATTTCATATTTATATTTTGATTTTATATTAGTAATGTGATTTTATATGTGTAAAAAGGAATGAGTTTTGAGAATCTATTTTAAAAAATAATGAAACCAACTACTATATTATTATTTTCGTTATTCATCTGCTACATTTTCGTTACCCGGTAATTTTAACGGATTAAAATAAAATAAAATAAGATTAATTTTTATTAAATAAATTAATCTTTATTGAGTAAGAATAATGTGTGAATAAGAACATTTATTTTAAAATAGATATGGATATGAAAATGTTTTTATTCCGTATAGTGTCGTATCGGAAATCGGACATCCCTAAAATATCCGCGATATCGGTATCAACCGACCTTTACATATGCATATCTTCGCCTTGCACAAACTGGTCCCACAAATTTTTTTACTGCTATTTGGCACTTAATTATATAGAAAGATGATTGAAGTGATTGGTTGTAAAAGAATTTAATTGTATATGATATCCCAGGGAATAACTCGTGCTTTGTCACATAGTCAATCCAGGTTCTCTTTATTCCTTTCAGGGCCTGTCGGCTGTATAAAGGGAACTGGAATGGGAACTGCAACTGGAATGAAATTTTTGAATGGCTCAAATATTTTGCGCGTGGGTTGAAATTTGCGAAGTTTGAGTGATTTTTTTTTTTCACGCGCACAGTGTTTGATCGAATAGGTCCTTAGTGTGCGCAACAGTCATCCAGAGCAGAAAGAGTATAAAGATATTTTTATTTATTTTTGTTTTTGTAAATCAGAAGCTAGTGATACGTCCTTTGAATAAAACTAGCGTGTACTGAGCTTAACTCCAAAATTATTGTACTGAGCTTAACTCCAAAATTATTGAATTGAGACGAACAACAAATTTAAATTGTTAAATAATTTTTATTTTTGCGAGTAATGAGTTTACATACCAAATTATTTAATTTATTTATTAATTTAGTGTAAAGTTATGTTGTTAAAAAATAATAACAAATGAAAGTATAAAATTTAACTTTAAAATATTTGTTTATTAACCGCTTAATTTTATATCAATTTAAAATTATAAATTTGATATATAAATATATTACTCGTGAATAGATCTATTTCAATATTCACTAAAAAAAATTATGAAAAGTTATCTTTTTTTTTTTTATAAAATTTGATTTTTGTCGGTCATCAGTATACTTATCAACATAGATATAAAGTTTGAGAAAATACAAAACACTAATGAGCATAGATATGTTTTCTCACCTCCCCTTGATATGTGAAAATCATTAGGCTAGATAATACTATTTGTGAAAATCATTAAGCTAAATAATTAAAAATCTCCTGATATGAAAACATTTTGTTATTACTATATAGGGCTATTTTGAGAATATTTGAAAAGGTAGTAAAAAAAAATGATTTTCACAAATAGTAAAATTTGGTTTCCTAGATAATTTTATATGTAGATTAAACTTAACTTTCTGGATCGACAATTCGATCACGAAAAATAGTAAGATTTCCACTATTTGTGTTTTATTTAAAATATAAATATTTTTACATTAGTCTAACTTTGTGAATGGGTGCGCGAAAAAAAATAAAAACTTAGATATGATCAGAGACGGAGCCAGCTTTTAGAACTATGGAAATCAAATACATATGAAGTCAATTATGAAAAAGTTATATGTGAAGAATGAAGATCAATTTTACAACCTGATGACATTTTACTCTAAACTATATAAAAAATTATACATAAATAAGAAAAAATAGAGATCAATTGACCCATTCCTATTATTTCAATCCGTCTCTGACTAAATTGCACACATGTTGCATAGGTTCTCTTGTGAAATGGGTCAAAAATATACTTCAGAATATTTGAACAATCAATATTTGAATATGATCTTCATATCAAAATCAAATTGCTAGACCGTTTATCAGTAAATAAAAAATCTCAAAACCAAAAATGCGGTTCACAGTGTATACCCATTACCCAAGCATACAGCTATACATAAATAATGTGTCTCTGTCTCCCGTGCAAAACGAAAATCATAACCAAAGATTCCAACAAATGTTCTAAGCCAAGCTTCCGAGGCAATAAATTATTCCAAGTAAGATTTGTACGGGGAAAAAGAGAAGGTCTCTTTGGAATCATATCATTTTTACTTTGGGACCTTATTCTTCTATCACAAATTTCCAATCATTCGGTCGTGATGTATCTCTCAAGGGAGACCTTGGAGAGTAGATCTTCTGTGACGGGTAACCAACTGTTAAATTTTGTGGAGAATTAATTTTTTATTTAGTGATTAAAATAATATTTTTTTGTATAAAAGATGGTAATTTTAAACAAATAAAATAATTCTTATAGATATTAAATAGATAGGTGATTTGATCTTAATTTTTATTTTAAAAAACTGCATAATTATATTGGAATAAAACGCTTAATTTAATAGTATAAAGGAAAAACGGTGAATTAAACTATTAAGATAAAATTGAAATATAGTTACAACTTAGAATTTTCACACAGTTTTCTTAATATGTATACCAATATGAGCAAAGTTAGAGTGTGATGTGCTCACTAAGAGGGTTTGATGAGCACAACTCTAAAAATATATCGGATTGACTTCAAACAACGAATCCAAACCATTGAAATCCATGTATTTCATGAGTGATGCATGTACATGCAAATTTTTGAAAGTTTCGAGTTTATTTGCTACAAGGTCAAGCGGTCAAAGAAATGAACGTTTTATAAGTTGTTTTATATATTCAATTTTTATCATTTCTTTGACCGCTTGACCTTGTAGCAAATGAATTTGAAACTTTCAAAATTTTACATGTACATGCATTACTCATGAAGTACATGAATTTCAACGGTTAGAATTCGTCATTTGAAGCCGATCCGATATACTTTTGGAGTTATACTCACCAAACCTAAGCACATCACACCTTAGCTTCGCTCTACCAAATATTTTCACAACTTAGGGTTTTGTTTTGTTAGTATAATTGTACTATTTGCATGAACAAAAAAATAATGAATTGGTGCCGTAGAGAAGCATAAATATATATTTCTTTGTTGATTTGTTATATTTGTGTGCTAAATTTTTTATCATTTTCTTTTTGTCTTTATCGACAGAAAGAAAAAAAAAATAATTAATATCAAAACTACGCACATTTTATACATAAATTTTCATCAAATATTACTATTTAAAACATGTTTTCTCTTTTGCCAATTTCCTTGACCTTGAAATTGCAACAAACGAACTCCTCTTCTACTCAACTAATAGCACAAGTGATAAATTAGAGAATACCAGTGACTATATATCTTCTCAATCATTCCAAAAAAATTCTCCCACGCGATTCCAAAAAATTCTCCGACACGGATTGCAAGTTTGTATCCGCAAGAGAAAATCTTGAGTTTTGATGGAAATGATAGTTGGTGGATAATGACCCACATGATTGCTCTTTTAGAATCTCTTTTTATTATTCGTATAACATATTTTATAACTTGAGCAAAACTAGAGTGTGATGTGCCGTGAGCACACCTCCTACAACATGTATTTTTAAAGTTCAAATAGTCGATTCGAACCTTCCAACGTGTTCTTCATATTAAAATGTGCTTGGAGACCAAATTTTACATTTTTTGGAAATTTTTTACTATTTTTTTAGAATTTTTGAAAATCATTTATTTTTCAAATTTCAAATTATTGTTTAGTTTAATAAAAAATTCTGAAAAAATAGTAAAAAATTTCCAAAAAATGTAAAATTTGGTCTCCAAGCACATTCTAATATGAAGAACACGTTGGAAGGTTCGAATCGACTATTTGAACTTTGAAAATGCATGTTGTAGGAGGTGTGCTCACGGTGTGAGTACATCACACCCTAGTTTTGCTCTTATAACTTTATATACATGCCACATTCCAAATTACAAGAACTTTAATATAATAACACATCTGTTTTGGATCTTAAATTCTCAATATATCTTTGTCGATCGCGTTGGTGGCACATTTTAATATATAAAAGTCTATATATGTTCTTATTTTGGATTCGAATTTTAGGATTTTATTCTTTATTATTCAGTTTGTACGTCTAACCTTAAATCAGTGTGTCAAATTGATTGTATGTAAATCTAGGGGTAGATTAATTTTTTTATTATATACATTAGCAAACTGTTTTGATACGTTCATTTTAAATAGTCAATTTGAATCGTACAAATAAAACCTATAATCCAAGTTCTAAATATCAGTGAAAATGAAGATTACTATATTAGGTCCAAATAAAACATGTTTTCAATCTGAATTTATAAATTATCAAACAATTGATATATTATTCAATGAACGAAGAAGCGAAATACTTATAATTGCACTCTTTGATCTGGCAATGAATATAAATTTGAATGAATTAAAGGTTTTTTTTTTTCAAGTATGGATTCATCTATAAAGGAGAAAATAGCATATATTTTATGTGTTCTAGATCACTTATGTTGTATACATGTACTCAATTTCTTATATAATTTCATCTACATGCGGTAGATGATCATCACGACAAGCAGTGGAGGAGTTCCATGAGTTTAGAGGGAGACACTTATCTACTTCTGAATCTACTTTTTTTTTAAATATACTTCTTTTGTCATATTTTTTTTTAAATATTATGAAAAAATATTACAATTATGTATTATTCTAAATTTTTTGTCCCCACCTTATTTTATACTGTGACTTTGTTCTTGACGAAAGGTACTATAAAGTAATGCATTGCGTTCCTCATGACAATGCAGCTGCCATAGTTAGATAACAAAATATTTTTATCATCCGAATTCAATCATATATAAGTTGATTTTTTGAGTGATAATTATGTAGCAACCATTCATTGTGCGTTAGGCAGCACTCAATTATTGACATTATTGTCAAATAATTACTTTTTGAACCATGAACAAATATGTTAATTTTTTGTAAAAGAAAAGATAAGAGAGAGATTGAATGAAAGACTGATAACTATGCATAAAAAGAAACCCACGAACAATACGAATGTATTGTATGGACATAATGACAGGATAAGTACTAGAGCTTCCTATGATTTGAATATGAAAATGACATCTAAAGAGGATAAGAGCATGCTCTGTTTTTGTACATGCCTTTTAAGATTAGATTGTATCTCCTCTACACACATGTATGATGTATCAATATATACCTTTTGGCAATTAGGAGGTAATAAAAATGTTTGATGTGTTCTCCCAATATATTTGATTCACAATTAAAAAAACGAAAAATGGAAGTCAACGAATTTCGTTTAAAAGGATTGCTTGTGATTTCTTTCTTAAATTCCTCTCTCGAAGCATCAAATTTGCATGGTCGCAATATATATTTTTTAAATAAGGATGAACTCAAACTATTAACTTTAAATATTACGAGAATCTTCATTATTTCAATCTGCAATTAATTTTTTGTATGCAAGAAAATGTTTAGTTCATCAATATGTCAATTGATAAAAGCAAGTTTCAATCCATTATTGGGCCAACAAGTACAGAGGAGAAACCTTTTTGTCTAAACGTATTAATTAGTCAATATAAAATGTGTATCAATTGCTATGAAAAGCAAATTTAAAATTTGGATTAATGGGGTGTTCTACATTTAGCAACAAAATTAATGCTCGGAATTGAAAAGTAAAATACTAAAATTATATGCCTATCCCTATAAAAGTAAAAAAAAAACATCTCCATAAAAGAAAGCAATCAACATTTGTTGCAGTTACTTCAAAAGAGACACATTGTGTATAGATTAATTAATTGCTAATACAAAGGAAGCATACATACATATATAGATTAACCTACCACATTTGTAAGTACCAGTGACTACCTAGTACCAACCAACAAAAACATTACCACCATATAATATATCCTTCAACATATAAATAACACAGCTCTAACACCATCATATATGTTAACATTACAAAATTAAAGCACCTAAACACCGACTTAATCAGTAGCACATAATTAACATCAGTAAGCTGATTAATACTGGTAACAAAACTTTATATAACTTTGGTCACATCCAAAGCATGGTCATAAACGAAACTAAAACCTTGATTGATCGTTGATTGTTTCCGGTACGACTTTACAACTGATTTCTTGGCACAGCCTTGCAAACCAGAGATTTCTCCATCTCCATTGACATTTTCAGGCATTCTGACAGATCTACCCCTGCCTCGCTGGGGACCCATGTAAAGTTCTGAAGCAGACGTGCGAGCCATAGGTGCACCGTAGCAAGTCCCATTGCCTTACCGGGGCAGACACGCCGACCTGACCCAAACGGAGCGAGTCTCGGATCTGAACCCATTATGCTCACATCCTGGTCCATAAACCGTTCTGGCTTAAACACATCTGCATCGGGCCAGATCGACTCGTCGTGAGTTATGGCCCACATGTTAACCATTGCAGTTGTACCAGCCGGTACAAAGTGAGGGCCAATGTGGCAGTCCTGGATTGCTAGCCGGGCCCAGGAGAGGAGTGGGCCCGGAGGGTGCATGCGTAGGGTTTCTTTGACTACGGATTGAAGATATGGGAGGTGAGGTATGTCAGAGTCTGATACTGATCTGTGGGGCCCAGTGACAGAGCTGATCTCCAATTGGACTTTTGATTGGATTTCTGGGTGTAAAACCATTCGTGCAATTATCCATTCTAGGAGAATGGCAACTGTGTCAGTGCCTCTAAAGATCATTTCCTGAAATAAATTACAATAACATAAATATCAGAAATGCAAAATTACTGTTCTGATAACCTGTATTAATAACTAGTCCGATAGTGATATTTGGAAAGTGATAAATTGGCTATGTGATATTTGAGATCAAATTAATTTTATAAATATCAGAGGAACATCTCTGCATGTGGGACCACATAAACATGTTTAGGTTAGGGGAACTAATAGTAGTGTACAAAGTGACAAAAGAAATAGCATGGCCCAAGATGGAAACTAGATAGGTAGCGCACACAAAGCACACCATGACAATTTTGAAAACAAACAAAATATGTATGAGAACAAAATGAAATAAAAGGAAAAAGATACTAGAGAACAGATTTATGTAACCTTCTGAGATTTTATTTAATTATATGGCCAGTAGTCTTTTGGAACAGAGACCACTAGACATTTTTTTCCTTAAAATAATAATTTAATTGAGTATTAACTTGAACTATGAACAGTTTCTAACTTTCTATTGCAATGATTAAATTCAAATTAGAAAATATTTATCGAGTGATGACAGTAAAATTCATGCTTAATTTCTCTGTCTCATGACTTGAGAGTTGAGAATAAATAATACAAGAAATCAATAATGAGCTGCACATTAATTAGTCTCATAAACAACATTACACCAAAAAAGTAGCTTTTCATTTATCCACAGAAATCACTCAAAGCTGTTTTTTAGAAACATTCCTTTCTAATTTGTTCTTTCTAAAATCTAAATTATTTTTCTAAGTACTGTTAAAACTTAAAATTAGAAAGAAATGGGAAAAGTTAAATTACTAGCAAGATTAATTTACCCAGAGAACAGCCACCATGTCTGAATCAGAGAGCTTCTCCTCCTGCAAACCGAGCAACACATCGACGAAGTCACCGTCTCTTGCAGCAACTCCACTTCCCTGCAAATTCCTCTTTTGCTTGTGCTCTTCCGCAATTCTACCTACAAAAACATCAACTCTTTTCACCAAGCTTTTGCACCTTCTCCTCACACCTTGTAAATCCAGCCACCCGAGAAACGGTAGATGGTCGCTCCAGTTAAACACACTTAGAAGCTCATACCCCTCTCTAACCATACTCTCCAGTTCATCTCCTTCTCCTCCTTTCCCATACTCATACATCCTTCCAAACACACTCATCATGACACTGTTTAAAGACCCAAAATGCAAAATCCCTTTAACCGTCACCTCCCCATTTTTCTCCATGGATTGTCTCACCTGATGTATCATTTGATCCACGATTACCTGGCGGTGAGATCCCGATGCAGCTATGCAACGTGGACCAAACATATGAGAGGCAGCGATCCGGCGCAGAGTACTCCAGTACTCGCCATACGGTGCAAAACCCATGGCACGGTGAAAAAGGAGCTCATATGCGGTTTCCTTAACGGGTCGGTTGGCAAAGTTTGCAGAGGTTAGGATCTCTTTTGCGGTGTCTGGTTGACTGGAGATGATGAACCGAGTGAGACCGACAGAAAAGGACATGAGAGGGGTTGCATGGAGAGATTTCGAGAGGGATGCAAGGATGCGATGTGCAAGAGGGGAAGACAGTGTGTTAGAGAGACCGAAAGATGGGCCCGGGATGACAGAGGAGGAGGGTGTGGTGGTGATGAGAGAGAGGGCCCAAGCAAGGCCTCCAGGGTGAAGGAGAAGAAAGCAGATGAAAAGGAGAAAGATAGCAAGAATAGTAAATGGAGAAGAAGAACAGGGGAGAAAGGAGAGGAAGATTAGTGAGTCTGAGAACTGTAGTTGTGCCATTGAAACTTAAAAGAGAAAAGAAACGGTAGAAGTTGAGAGGAAAGGGACAGTAGAGGGGTGCTTAAATAGCCAGAGCAAAGAAGATGGTTTACCATCAATAAGGTTTTTAGATGCTAATTAATTAACCTAAATTTAAGTGCTATAGCTAGGAGGGTTACAGAGAAGAGAACGGAGTAGGTCCGATTAGTGTATTGACAGTGCCCGTTAAGGGTAACCCGAACCCGGTCCGCCCGTGCCCGGTGCCCGGGGTACTCGTACCTGTGCCCGGGTATACCCGGGTAAACGGGTACGGGTCTGAAATGGGCAAGGTGGCTGTTTTTGAAAACAAACCCGGGTGTACCCGTACCCGCCGTACCCGTGCCCGCTGCCCGTCTGCCCGCACCCGCCACGGGTGTACCCGCACCCGGTAACCCGTGCCCGTACCCGCACCCGGACCCGCTGGACCCGCGCCTGGACCCGCTGGACCCGCCCGGACCGTCCGATTTGACAGATCACTGTAGCAATTCATTTTAAGTAAGTTAAATTTTATTTTAAATAGGTTTTATTTGTGCTAAATAGGTTATATTCATTTTAAAATTAGTTATATTTGTTTTAAAAATAGTTTTTGAATAGGTAATTTATTTTAAAATTGGTTAGATTTATTGTAAAATTGGTTAGATTTTTTTTTTTTTTTAAAATAAGGATTTCCTATGATTGCAATTGATCTGTTCTATGCTTTACTCATGATGTTTAACCAAGTCCTGTGCATGCTTCACAAAAAAGGGCATAACTTTTGATCCGTCCGTCGGATCGGACTGAAATTTTGACATGAGCTCCACAGCCCCAAAAATAAGCTGACTTACTTTTCAGCCCGATCCGACCGTCGGATATAGAGTTTTCGAACTTTCTTTACAATCTCAGAGTTTTTAAAGTCTTTTCGTGCATCATTTACTGTTTTGACTTTGCACGATTAAAGTTTACTGGTACAAAATAATTGTTTGAAATTTGGGCATAAAAGTAATTGTTCTGTGACTGATTGTTTTGCATAAAGTATGTGTTATAAGTCATTTATGCACATGAGATTTATGATTTTGTTAATCACCAAAGTGGTCAAAATCAGAATAATCATTTAGTTATGTGAGATTTAGTTTTGAAATATGTGAGATTTTATTTGTAAGTTAATTGAACTTTTATATTTAAATTTTAATTTATATTTACATTTATATTCAATTTAGATTTAATTTAATTTGCATCTAAATTTAGATTTGAATTTTTATTTAATTTAGATTTATATTATCAATTTAAATTGAACTTTTACAAAATATATTATCAATTTAAAATGTAAACTACAAATTTCGAGATATAAATAAATTATGAAACTATATAATTAGAATGAGAGTTTGAAAATAAAATAAAATTACTCGTGTAAAGAAATAATATTTCGTACGACACGTAATAATATTCGTACGACACGGTAAACACGTAATAATATTCGTACGGCACGGTAAAAAAAATAAGAAAACAAATCAGAACACAAAACAGAAAACAGTAAAAAAAAAAAAATACCCGTGCCCGTCCTGCCCTTGCCCGCTGTACCCGTGCCCGTTGTACCCGTCTACCCGCAACGGGCAGGGCGGAGTTTTTCAAAAAAAATCCGCCTACCCGTGCCCGTTGTACCCGCCTACCCTTTGTACCCGTACCCATCCTGCCCGCTGCCCGGGACGGGTACTGCCCTGCCCTGCCCGAGGTACCCGTTAGCAAATGACTAGGTCCGATGCCCATCGGACCTGCTTTTAGGTTCAACGCGCACGATGACCGTCCGATCTAGTTTAAGATTTGTGAGCACAGAAATAGAAACAGACACGCACGAAGTTTAAAACATTCCGCACGAAACTTAAAACAAATCGACGGTGATTAAATCCATCGAACCAAAATAGGTCCGATGCCCATCGGACCTACTTTTAGGTTTAACGAGCATAATGACCGTCCAATCTAATTTAAGATTTGTGCGCACGAAAACTAAAACAGACACGCACAAAATTTAAAGCGTTCCACACGAATCTTGAAGTAAATTGACGGTGATTAAATCCATCTAACCAGAGTAGGTCTGATACCCATCGGGCCTACTCTCAAGCGTTTAGGTACATGCAGCTTGTTCTTAATTTCTCTTAGGCTTTTTTATCTTTCATGCATGTATCAGAGTGAATATATTGACAAAGCATTTTCCATTCATACAGTGCTCAGACAGAGGCAAAACAGCCGTATGTATGACTTGTGCGCTGAATGAAGCAAAAACTACTCTGCAAATATATGTGGTGCTCAGCAGTTCATTCAGCGATTCGTTGTAGATGATGGACCATTTATCAATCGTATCTAAGGTATGATTAGAGGGAACTGATTTATGCTTTATTTTAATCTGCACCAAGTTGGATCTCTCTGGAACCGTCGATGCATATATCTATTGAGGTGGAGTTATAGTATATATGTTATCATGACTTGCATGACACACAAGGAGATATTTGGTTAGTACGTATGTTATCATGACTTAGCATGACACACAAGGAGATATTTGATTATGCTTGTCAGCTGTTACTTGCTTTAATAATCTTAGTACGGTCAATGTAATGACTATGGTATTCTGTTTAGTGCTTTTTTTGATATTTTCGGCTTTAGGGATTTTGTGTTTTGTTTCGTCAGTGATGCATTTAATAAATACAACTAAAAAAATGTTGATACTACTTTTCTCAGAGTTCAGTATCTGATTTACGATGTTGTTAGATGATTCTGAGACTATTTTACGCTATTAATGGATTTTTAGATTTTTAGGACAGTTTTGTTTTTAGATTTTTAGCAATTTTGATATCTGTATTTTTCCCTTTTGTTGGTACTTGTTAGGTTTTAGATTTTTAGGGTAGTTTTATTTTTTTAGAACATTTTATATAGTCTAGTTTTCCTCATAAAATATTACATGTTCATTTATAATTTAGTGATTAGAGCATATTTTGTAGTTATGAAGAGCTTAGATTCAATTCCCACCATTACATATTGTACATTTTAAATTTTAGCGCTCCTATCATGATTTTCTAATTCCAAGGCTATATGTAACGCACCCATATGTTTATATATTTCGTTGTCTTTCTTTCTACAAATGTAACAAATGTCAGTAAATTTCCAACCATTTATAGAGTTGCGCTTAACTGATCAAAACAAATCCTTTTGAGACATGCATCTCCCTTTTGAGTAGGCTTTTGAGCTTGTATTATAAAACAAGTGATTTAGCCTTAAACACACTATACCGTCCGACATTTTAATTAATATCCAAAGTTTAATACAAATTATTAATTATATCCAGAATCTGACCAATTATCGAAATATACCAAATCCTTTTGAGACATGCATCTCCCTTTTGAGTAGGCTTTTGAGCTTGGTACTTTTTTTTTTTTCCGCATTTCACCCTTTATATACCCTTTTTCTCTCTCTCCTCTCACAATTCTCTCATCTCTCAACCGAATTCTCTCTTCTTTGAGGTAATTTTTTTTTTAATCTAATTTAATTTTTAATATTTATTTTAGAGTTTAGGATTTAGGTTTTAGGTGTTATAATTTAGATTATGTTGTTGTAATTTAGTGTAATTAGCTAAATTAACCAATATTTAGTGTATTTTGGTCATTTTGACCATAATTAGGCTTATTAAGGGTAATTTTACCGAAATTAGCACAATTGACCAATATTTAGGGTATTTTGGTCCTTTTTACCATAATTAGGCTAATTAAGCGTAATTTAGTGTAATTAGCACAGATGACCAATATTTAGGGTATTTTGGCTTTTTTACCATAGTTATGCTGATTAAGCGTAATTTTACTGAAATTAGCACGTTTGACCAATATTTAGGGTATTTTGGTCCTTTTTACCATAATTAGGCTAATTAAGCGTAATTTAGTGTAATTAGCACAGATGACCAATATTTAGGATATTTTGGCTTTTTTACCATAGTTATGCTGATTAAGCGTAATTTTACTGAAATTAGCACGTTTGACCAATATTTAGGGTATTTTGGTCATTTTTACCATAATTAGGCTAATTAAGCGTAATTTAGTGTAATTAGCACAGATGACCAATATTTAGGGTATTTTGGCTTTTTTACCATAGTTATGCTGATCAAGCGTAATTTCACCGAAATTAGGTTATTTTAGATATCAGGATGCCTAGAGCACGGCCCACCCAGCGTCCAGTAGTGGACGAGCCGATCAGTACTAGCAGCACGGAGCACATCAGTCCTCTCCTGTGGATTCCCTACAGCGAGCACCGAGTCTCACTGGCTTCTCGTGAGGTACGTTCATTTTCTTATATTTTCATTAAATTTTGTTGGGTTTAAATTTTATTATGTTATCACCATGCGGATTACCTTTTTCAACGCAGGACACGGATCTCCTAGATGTGAAGTTGAGGTGCGTTCACATGAAGTACTACGAGGTGATGGAGCCGTACCTCGTCAACCTGGGTCTCTACCAGGTTGTGGACATCGTGCGGACAGAGAAGAGCATCATCAATGCATCTCTCATCGCTGGACTTGTGGAGCGATGGCGTCCCGAGACGCACACGTTTCACATGTAATTCGGAGAGATGACAGTGACTCTCCAGGATGTGAGTGCTCTATGGGGTTTGTCTATCTGTGGCACACCCGTCGGCGGCGTCTCTGACAGCACCAGATTGCAGGTTATGTCGAGGAGTTGTTGGGAGCTGAGCCTTCCTATATCATTGGGGAACATGGGAGGTCGAAGTTCCATTTGCGGATGACGAGGTTACGGCAGCACTTCATCGCGGGTCTCTCGGCAGATTCCACCGAACTGGAGATTCAGAGGTAAAATTTATAACTTGTTTCTACTAATTAATTTATAATACGATGATTCTATTAGAATTTTTATATGTTTTGTATTGCAGATATACACGGGGCTACGTGATGGACCTTTTTGGTTCTTTCATGTTTCCTGATTTCAGCGGTGATCAGATGCCGATTACGATGATCAGATATACACGGGGCTACGTAATAGGGACTGGAGCACCCATTACGATGCATACTACGGGACGGCCCAGGATCCTTAGTATATAGACTTCTATCACGAGCCAGATGTGTATCTGCAGACCTAGGGGGATCCCCAGTTGAGGTACGATGTATGGTACACGCAGGTCTGCATGGCGAGTGTCTATCTACAGGGGGATTACGGTGCCCATCTCCGCGACAGGATCAAAACGGATGATGGTTACCATCCCAACGGTCGTGCATGGGCTCGCCAGGTAAAGCACCTAAAACCACATAGTTTTGGTCTAACTTAGTAGTACATCAAGGTTTGATCTGACATGCCAAATTTTTTTCAGCTTTTGGCCGCGATCAAGGAGTGCGGGCATGGGATCCGCATGCTGGGAAGGAAGAACTGGAGACGGCTTGGGTACCGCACACTCAAGAAGAATGCGAATGTGGTTGAGGATGCCGGGCACGGTGGAAAGATCATCGGTATGCTGCGAGACGCCAGAGAGAACATCAACTGGCGTGAGATAGATCCGCAGGAGCCCGATCCGACCCCGATTCTGATAGATGATATGCCATCTTCCCCCGATTCATATCCAGAGTGGGACTACCATCATTGGGTATTGTCCGACATTGGGTGGACGGCATGGTACGACGAGCATGGACGTCCAGTGCAGCCTCATGTATGTCATACTTCAGTATCTGTCAGGTTTTAATAAATTTTTTCATTCAGATCAAATTTAATAATTTATGTGTATGACTGCAGGGTCCAGCAGAGATGCCACCACAGCCACCACCTGCGGAGACCGATACTTCTGAGTACGAGTCCCTCTCGTGCAGTCTCCATGAGTTCGAGGAGAGTTTCATGTCGGCACCGATATGGCCCCGATATGGCACAGAGATGTCGCATGATGGAGAGGCTAGTGGTAGCGGATCTCATACTCAGCCTGCCTTTGGGACTAGGTTTGCCGCATCTATCTTCGCTACACCTCCGCCAGTACCGACAGTCTCCACGGGCGATGCCAGATGGGATACTGCCGAGCAGATACTGAGGTCTGCCGATGCCCCAGATGAGCCCGAGAGAGACGGAGCCTGGCCGCGCTGGCGCCGGGGGAACGCCGGAGTACCGCCTCAGCGATATTCCCCCTCTCCGTTTTAGTTGTATTTTTACTAGTTTTGTACTATTTATATTTGATATACTATTTATGTTTGGTATATTTGGATTATCCTATATTTCGGTTCTTGTGTATGTGTGCTTTTATGGTACTATTTTTATATTTTAAAGATCAAAATAAATTATCATGATAATGCTAAACAGAAAATATAATAACATTAAAATAGTAGCACAACATAAAAAATAGTAGCACAATATAACGTATTTCAATTAATATAGCGTATTGTAAAGTAATGTATGTAATTTAGCGTAATTTAACATATATAGTATTATTCAATATAATTTCAATTAATATAGCATATTTTAGTATAAATATGCTAATTATATATCAAAAGAAGTAATATAACAAAAAATTTAAACAAAAAATTTCAAATTTTCAGTGTTAAATTTCAATACTTTGATCTTCATAATGTCTCTCTCTAAAAAACGGGAAAAAAAAAAGGTACCAAGCCGGCCAGAAAATGGCCGGCTTAGGGAGGGACCTAAGCCGGCCATTTTCTGGCCGGCTTGGGTATTTTTCGATAATTTGTCCGATTCTGGACATAATTAATAATTTGTATTAAACTTTGGATATTAATAAAAATGTCGGCTATATCGTCAAGTGAAAGTACATTAATTTTATTTTATTTTATAATCTAAATTACTCTTTTGTATTGTATCATTAAATTGTTGCGATATTCGATGATAATGTGGCAGTGGTTTGACACTGCCCGGGGGAGGGGGCTGCCCGAACCCGGTCCGCCTGTGCCCGGTGCCCGGGGTACCCGTACCCGAGCGCGGGTATACCCGGGTAAACGGGTACACGGGTACGGGTCTCAAACGGGCAAGTCATCTATTTTTGAAAAAAACCCGGGTGTACCCGTACCCGCTTTACCCGAACCCGCCCCGGGTGTACCCGCACCCGTTTACCCAAACCCGTGCACCCGTGTACCCGCACCCGTTTACCCGGACCCGTGTACTCGTGTACCCATTTTTTTCAAAATAATTTTCCTCCCCCCATATAGTAATTGGTTCAAATCAATCAAACCGCGTGGGTCTCACCTATCATTTCAAAAAAATTCAAAAATTTTAAAGTAATTGATTTAAGATATTTTTTATTTATATTTTATTTAACCTATTAAAAATAAATGAACGTTTAGAAAATATATTATCAATTTAAAATATAAACTACAAATTCGAGATATAAATAAATTATGAAACTATATAATTAGAATGCCGACATTTTTATTAATATCCAAAGTTTAATACAAATTATTAATTATGTTGAATATTAATATCCAAAGTTATATTACTTCTTTTGATATATAATTAGCATATTTATACTAAAATACGCTAGATTAATTGAAATTATGTTGAATAACACTATATTATGTTAAATTACGCTAAATTACATTACATTACATTACGCTAAAATACGATAAATTACGCTAAATTACAAATGAATAGGGAGGATATTTTTCACTGAAAAGGCGAAAAACGGCGATGAAACTTCAAACGGTCATAAAATGGCGCTCGAGTGTCCGATTTCAGCAAATGACCACTTTTCGAAAAGCTTGCCAAAATTCGCATGCGTCCGTGCTCGTTATGCCAGATTTTGAAATTCCGAATCACCAAAAAACAAAGGGAAGAGCCTCAAAACTTGAGTTGAAGTTTCCGATTAAGATTTTCATTCCTATCATTCAATCCAAGTAGCTCAGTAAATTAGTTACATAATGAACTTGCAGATTACCAATTTTTACTATTTTTGGAATTTTTTTACTATTTTTTATGATTCATGAAAGATTAGCAAAATCAGTCTACTATAGCGTAATTTTGTGTAGTTTAGTGTTTTTTTTACCGTATTTCAGCATAATTAGCGAAGTTATTGTAATTTAACGTAATTTAGTATAATTGAACATAATTTATTGTAATATAGTGTAATTCAACATAATTTCAAGTAATCTAGCGTATTTTAGTATAAATATGCTAATTATACATCAAAAGAAGTAGTATAACAAATAATTTAAACAAAAATTTCAAATTTTCAGAGTTAGGTTTTAATATTTTGTTCTTCATAGTCTCTCTCTAAAAAAAAAATGGAGTAAGCCTGCCAGAAAATGGCCGGTTTACCTAAGCCGTCCATTTTCTGGCCGGCTTGGGTATTTTTAGCGAAAGTTTGGAAATCTGGGCATAATTAATAATTTGTATTAAACTTTGGATATTAATAAAAATGTCGGATTAGAATGAGAGTTTGAAAATAATATAAAATTACTCATGTAAAGAAATAAATAATTAGACTTGTACTTAGCCGAATAAATATACAAATTTTCACACAAATAATTTTTATATATAAGTTACAAATTTTATTTATTTAGGAATTATAAAGATGTGACTTGATAATTTTATGTATATATATATATATACAATATTTGATATTGAACTATTCAGATTTTAAAATTCGAATTATAAACACGTGACGTAATAATATTCGTACGACACTGTAAAAAAAATAAGAAAAAAAAAACAGATAACAAAACAGAAGTTTTTGGCAAAAACAGAAGAAAAAAAAAATCCATCTACCCGTGCCCGTTGTACCCGAGTACCCGTTGTACCCGTGCCCGTTGTGCCCGCTATCCGTCTTGAATTTTGCCCTGCCCTGCCCGAGGTACCCGAGAGCAAATGCCTATAGTGTGCTACAACCCTACAACTAGAAAAGACATGAAAAATGTGACATTTATACCTTTAGGAAGATATATCAGACCAAAAAAAAACATTAGTATTTGTCGTTTGCTTATGAGATGTAGGTCCCAAATAGGAGTATCTCAGACCATACACAACCCACGGAATCGTATCCGTACGGTAATTGCATGCCCATTTAGCTCCTTTCCGCATAGATAGGCTCTGTAGAAACTCAACATCGAACCGTTCAACCAAATCTAACGGTTGAAAAATAGACGCATAATCTCTTGGAAGGAATTGTACGCATAAATTTTACGGGAGGAAAGGAAGACCAAAGTAGCTCCTAGAGTGTAGGTGCCAGCTCAGGCCGCAGCAGCAATCATTCCTGTTGGCGTGAAGAGGGGACACGTGGCGGACCCGGGAGTGCTGATCGGCGATAGGCACGTGCGATTGACAGAGACGCGGTTCCCGAGTAAGCCTCCCGGCCTTACGTTTTCTGCCCGCGGGCAGCCACAGGGTAGGCCCATGAAAGCTACGGCGGCGCTCGGACGGCGGGGTTTAAATGGAAATTCTGGATGGACCTGGTTGATGGCGTTTTTGTTCCTGGACCGGGAAGATTACGGGGGTAGTGCACCGTTTGTCAACTGCTCAATGTTTTCCCACAATTACTCCGGGATAAATTAATGGGAACGATGTTTCTTAGGAGTAAGTGCCGATATTTTTATTATATCCAAAGTTTAATAAAAATTAATATTTATAGGGTTTCGTCAAAAATGTCTAAACCGGTCATTTTATTACCGGTTTAATTTTTTTTGTTTTTTTAATTACACTATATTAAGTTAATTTACACTAAATTACATTACATTATGCTAAAATATGATAAATTACGGTAAATTACGGTAAATTACATATGAATATGGACGATATTTTTACTGAAATGGCGAAAAACGACGACGAAACTTCAAACGGTCATAAAACGGCTCTCGAGTGTTCGATTTCAGTAAATTATCACTTTTCAGAAAGCTTGCGAAAATACGCATGCATCATTAATTGCTATGCAATTTTTCAAAATTCAGAATTGCCAAAAAACAAAGGGAAGAGCCTCAAAACTTGAGTTAAAGTTTCCGATTAAGATTTTCATTTCTATTATTCAATCTAAGTAGCTCAGTAAATTAGTTACATAATGAACTTGTAGAATACCAATTTTTACTATTTTCTGAATTTTTTTACTATTTTTATTATTAATGAAAGATGACACAAAATCAGTCTACTTTAGCGTAATTTACCGTATTTAGCATAATTAGCGAAGTTATTGTATTTAGCGTAATTTTACGTAATTTAGTGTAATTCAACATAATTTATTGTAATATAGTGTAATTCAACATAATTTCAAGTAATCTAGTGTATTTTAGTATAAATATGCTAATTATAAATAAAAAAAAAGTAATCTAACAAATAATTTAAACAAAAAATTCAAATTTTCAGTGTTATATTTCATTATTTTGCTCTTCACAGTGTCTCTAAAAAAAAAAAAAGAGTAAACCGGTCATAAAATAGCCGGTTTACGTAAGCCGGCCATTTTATTGCCGGTTTGGACATTTTTGGCGAAAGTCGAGAATTCTGAACATAAATATTAATTTCTAATTAACTTTGGATATTAATAAAAATGTCGGGAGTAAGTGTTAATGAAATTAGGGAGTCTATAGATCTCCTGTAAGGCTGTAACTCAAAATTTGAGTTTGAATCTGAACCGATTAGAATTCATACCAATCCAATTTGAAATATAATTTTATAGATCTATTTAAGTGCTGATTTTGATTGGACCGTATTCAAATTGAAATTTTAAGTAACTTTAGATAATTCAAATTTCAATTAGACCTCCGTATTCATTTAAGTCAGGATGAGATCTCAACAATTGAAACGGAATGATACTAAATTATATTAATAGTATTGATATTTGATGATGATAATATAAGTAGATGGAGTAATTTTGATTAACCAGACAGAAATATTTTTATATGACTATATTATCAAGTAAAGCGGTGTAAGTTGTTTTTGTTAGTACTTAAATGGTTTTGAAAGCAAACAAAAAATAATTTCAAATCATTAATCTTATTTACATTCAAAATACGTTTTGTTTGTGTGAATTGTATAATTTATTTTCGGCATTGTAAAAAATCATTGTATGGAAATTCAACCACCAAAAAGAATATATGTTGAGTATTTTGTATACGTGATTTTTGGGTCAATTCTATACTCTTTTTGTTTTTAAATTTATATCCAATACTCAGTTTTCAATCAGTTACAAGCATACAACCTCCTATAGTAATATCGGGATCGAACACATGAACAAGGGGAAGAAATAATAATTACTAATTTAATTTAATTCTAAAATAGTGCAAAATGATAAATTGGGGTTTGGTTCGCAGGCCGTAACATGTTTTGGGCTCAATGCCTGAAGAGAGTTGGTTGTGAACTAATTAAATAAAGATGAAATAATAAAAGGTTGTTTGGAAGATCTGGGGGCTATGGTTCGCTATCCGAGTTAACTAATCTACATATTTGGTTGGTCAATCATATTCATGTTTGTGTAATTGTGGTTTGTAGTCCTAATGTCATGTCAAGGACTTCACGTTTAGTTTTTTGCCACAAGTTGGTCAAGATGTTGGTTTCGACTAGTTAAGCTATCCAACTATCGATACTTCACGTTTAGTTTTTCGTGACTGGTACCGATTATATCTTAATAAACCTAATTTATTGTCTAGACTTCACGTCTAGTTTTTCGCCATAGACAATTAATTATGTGTGCTTGTGGTCCGGGTTAGTATTGAACTAGAGTGGGACTAATACCAATCCCTAAGGTTAATTCCTTGCTACTATACCCGGTATCAAGTACCAATAGATCCTCATTTCAACTAAAATGAGATAGTCTCATGTACATGAATACACATTAACAAAAATAATAAAACAAGCACAAACAATTTCACAAAAAATCACAGCATAATTAATTACTAACTGAGTAAGGTAGATTTTAGTTAATTCATCAAGTTCTACAAGTCATCGCCCCTAGAGAGGTAAATTAGCCTCTCATAAGTGCGTTAACATCCATGAAAAATAAAGAGAAAGATATATTAAATGACAGAAAATAACGACGAGAAAAGGTAAAACCAATCTCTTGCTTCGTCTCTTGTCGCTCCTTCCGTCGCTCCTCGATTCACCGCCGATTCACCTTGTTTTTGTGAGAGATTAAGAGTGATGGAAAAAGAACAATGGTAGGACAAGGGTTAGAATGGCCTAGGGCCAAGCTTAGATCTGTGGGGTGCTCTCCTGGACGTTTTATGGTGTTAATAATCATTTAGGAGGGGGCCAAGCAAATCGGGAAATAAATCCCCTCATGAATGTGCAGAGTTGGCAGTCTTTAAAGCCGATGGCTGTATTCCAAGGCCTGTGGCGGCTCACCACTACATAATTTGAATAAATTTACAACATGAAAGTTGTAGATCTCTGTTTTATGGTTTTTCAAGCTTTGGTTCACTCAAATCGGAGTTCGTATGACCAAACTGCGGTCGAAATACGAACAATGTGTAAAACTAGAATCTGTAGTGGAAGGCTGCGAGTTGGTATTTCGCGGGTAGCAAATCTCTCAGCCAGGAGCGTTTTTTCAGCAGTTTTTATGTTTCCAAAAGGGTGGCGGCCACCATAAGGAGGTAGCGACCAGCGCGCTAGGAGTGTCACGGGTCGCCAATGTCTCTGTCAGTTCTTCTTCTTTTCTGCGGCTAAGTCCCAGATGGCTAGCGACCCGCTATATGTGTCTCGCGGTCCGCCAACAGACAAATTAGCTTGTTTCTTCATATTTTTGCAATAAATACAAATTTAGGCAGTAACTTAAACTTTGAATGAAACTAAACTAAAATAACAATAAATTACGATAAATACAATAAAATTAGTATAGTTTTGTGCTCTAAATTCTAATCAAATATAGATATTTTTGCGATCTATCAGTATACAACAAGATCAATATACAAGGAAACAATTATTGTTCAAGGCAAACTAAATTTTTTACAATTTTTTAAAACAAACTCATTGTGTATCACATAAATCTAAGATTTGGACTAACATTTTAAAGTATTGTCAGAATGAACACATGAGTTCACTTACAACTTTAAACGCATATAATTTCTTTTGGCTTTTTCTCAGAAATATCATTAAATACACATGAAAGTAAAAATCAGTCAACACTGAAGTAAAAATAACTCGACAAGGAATAAATGTACACAGAGATCGCTTGACAATGCTTATTTTGATAATCATGGCAGTACATTTTCAAATGAATAAGTAAAACAAAATTACAAAATGAAAAATTATATTTGTAAATTTTTATTGTATTTAATTATTGTTAAATAATATGTTAAAGACGGCTACTTAAGACTGAATTTTTTTATTAGCACACTAATAATTCAAAATTAATTAGTTATCATCCTCCCTTATCAAAATTGAGTTTTTACCACCCACGCAACATGGCTGGCGCACCAAATTGTGCGGCGCACCAATTTTTTTTTAGCTATATTCTGTTGTGCGTATAATTTGTAGTATAAAACGTTGATCAGATTGTGTGTACAATTTGTAATAATTTGTGTACCAACTTACTTAGTACAAAACGTTGCTCAGATTGTGCGTATAATTTGTTGTAGTATTTTTATTCACACTTAGTACACACTTTTATTTGTTAAACTTGTGTGTTTTATTTTCTCAATTTCTCCGTCTAATTTGATGCGAATATATAATCCTAAACACCACATAACAAAACAAAATATAACAGAAAAAAAAACTTAGTACAAAAATTTCAAATACAATAGAATAGAACATAACATAATAAAAAAATTACGGATTTAAGACAGTCAAATTTTAAATTAGTCGATATAAACATACATCAAATCTTATCATATACTGTAGACATGATATGCAACTAAAATTAATCATTAATTATTATCAAAATTCAAATAAAAGAATTGTCAAATAATAACCTCAAATTAATATACTTTGGATGACTTTTTTTTTAATAAAAATTAGAATTATAAATAATTAAAATACTTCTATATTTTTTTAAAAGGGGAAATAAAACAATCACTTTCCGAACCATAATTAAACTTTTTCGGATAGAGCTGCGCAAGAAATAATGAAAACAGTACAATTCCACTGCCGCCGTGAGCAGTCTCGGGGCCAGTTTTATTATTTCGGTACGACACCGCGACCCCCTTTGACTGATTCACGTTTCTTCCGCCGCCAACGTACGTCTTCTTTAAGTCTCTCTGCCGTATCCGTACTTTGCATCCCGACCCTTCTCTCCATCCAACGGACACGGTGAGCTGAGACACCTCCTACTCTACCCTCTACGCCTTCCAATTAAATTAAGGGGAGTGCTATACTAAGGGCAACTATTCAAATTCTGAAAGCTGAGAGAATATTTTGTTTCTAAATACTCAATTTACCCTTGCTCTTTAATCAAGTTGCTTGATTAACGGATCCTCTTCCTCTCTCTCACCTAATTAATAATTGAACTAATATAGGAAAGTTTTTTCCATTAGAAAAAATAAAAAAATTTAAATCCTCAAAAATCTTTTCCTTTGGTAATGTTTCAAAATTTACATTCTAATCATGTATAAACTAATTAAACCTTTATAAAGATCAATAAGAAGATTTATGCCACTTCAAAATTCAGATATATCTTACAAAGTTGTTCTTATTTTATTTGAGGAAATTTTTTTTATGATCAATGAAACTAGTACAGTTTCTACATGGGTATAACAAGTTGTTCTTGTTTTTCATGTTACATTTTATTGCTTCAGCTGCTTATATCAGAAATATTATTTTTTTTAGGAAAAATATGGGTCCTGTCCACATTTGATTAATAATTGTAGTTAAGTTTGTACCCACAAATTACAAAAACCACAATTCGCTCAAAACAGTTGAGATTAAATTAAAGCAAAATAAAATTTAATGAAAAACAAAACTACATTAAAATCCTTGGAAAATAAAATATAGAAAAACAACAACTTGGAGAATGAGAGCGGTGGAAATGTGATCCAGCTTTAGCACATGTCAGGGTTCATGTGTACCAATATGCTATGCCCTCATGTCAGCATAGCAGTTCGATGTCCAATGCCATCCTTTTAGCGCACCAGTTCATCTGTACCAGTCCGGTATTTTATGCACTCACGTCAACATACCAGTTCTTCATCTGTACCAGTCAGTCCATCAGTTTGCTAGTTACCTGTAGATCTTGTTCGGTACCAGTCATTCGTACTAGGGTGTCTTTCCAGTTTGCAAGTAGCAGCAATTATGTGTATTTTTTCTAGCTTGGATGTCTCTTCTCTTATATCAGAATTCTATCAAAATTTCAGCATATATGGGAATCACAAAATTTGATTTCATACTAAGTATCCCAACGGTTGATTTTCGATCTGATTTATTTTCATTCTTGGGTACAATACTATTTTAAATTAAAAGAAATTTGTAGGAGAAAGAAGATAAACGAATCATAATTTTTGAAACATCACAGACGGAAAAGATTTTTGAGGATTTAGAATCACATTAGGATTTTTATATTTCTAACAAAAGAAAGTTTCCTATATTAGTTCAATTATTAATTAGGTTAGAGAGTAGAAGAGGATCCATTAATCAAGCGCTCTGTTTAAAGAATCAGGGTAAATTGGACATTTAGAAACAAAATATTCTCTCAGCTCTCAAAATTTAAATAGTTGCCCTTAGTATAGCACTGCCCTTAAATTAAACCCTGACCACACTACGCCTGCACGAATTCATATCACCGACGGTACCGTAATAGGGAATCTTTTACAATTACTTGATCTGGACCGTTCTTTTTAACTTGGCACGAATCTCAAAGCCCAATAATACTGCCCCCTCAGTCAGCCCGAATCCTAAACTGGCTGAGAGTTAATCTCAACCGTAAATAGCTAATTGTAAAAGGGAATCTTTTACGGTACCGTCGAGGATATGGACTCAAGCCTGCACGCCAGCCGAAAGTGGAACCCACAGCGGTAGTATCTTGATTCTGTGTGTCGATTCTTCAATTAGGCAGTATGCACACGTATTTTATGTTCATTTAGGTCGCAGAGGATCTAGGAATTATTAAATTGGATTGTCCCGTCCGTACCGCACGCGATCTGAGCCGCTGATTAATAAGGAATCTTTGGTGGGACCAGGGATCAGTGAGGTCTAATATCTTTTTTTAGCGATAGCAACAGCTACGAACGCGTATCCATTCTCTTTTTAGTTAAAGAATCTCAACCGTCTGATTTTAAACGGAGTCAATCCGTCTACTGCCTATAACATAGGAGCTTTTCAATATTATTGATGATCTATTTCACACGAATTTTAAACAGATCAAACGGTTGATATTCATTATCTCAAAAGATTCTCTTTTGAGTAAATGCAGAGGATACGAATTCCAACAGCTACTGCCTACTGGGACTCTTGATCCTGTTTTGAAGTAATAAATGAAAAATCACTTCAAAAAAAAAAAGCAATAAATGAAAAATCAGACAAACAGGAAGAGGCTTGGTATGCTGTAGTTTTGCTTTTGTTTTATTAGAATTTTACTGATTATTATGTGATTCTGTGTGTTTCTGTTCTAGGAGAATTTCGGACAAAAATATTGGCCGCGTGTTGTTTTAATTTCATGCGGCGTCGCATATAATAGAGTCAAAATGAAGAGATATATTCCTTCTGTGTTGCATAAACTCATACAACAATGTCAATATCTTTACCAGAGAATTCCATTACATATACAACTTTAGACAAACAGTACAGTAAAAATAATCAGTTATATAATTTGTGTGTTACATGAAGTTAACAGTGTTGTCAAGACATCTTTACTGAATAATTCAATCTAGTAGAAACTTTAGATAGATAAAATGGTAGTTACTCAACTCAATATACAAATTAAATGCTGGTCAAGTTGAGGTTGAAATGCACTGTACTCTCTAGTCTCTAGTCTATTCTCTAGTATCTAATATAGACTATAGTATAGGGAGGGTGCCCACCACAGTTAAATTTGATGTGCTGGCTTGTTAGTTAATTAATTGCCATAGTACTTGGTACTTTTTTTTAGGATAATATTACTGTACTTGAGATAATATGTAAGGCAGAAATTTTTGTCTGAATTAGTGTGGTAAATAATGGTATACGTTCATCGGATAGACGGTATCGTCAAATGATTAATCAGTCTTTGACCAATTAATTGGAATTTTGTACTCAATTTTGCGTTTCCATTATAGTTATATACATATATTCAAAATTTCATTAAAAATGATAATTTAATTTATCAAACTTCAAATAAACTAATTTTAACTTAGTTTTTTTGGTAATTAATAAAGTTTAATAAAATTGTCATTTAGAAAATGTTTACATAAGATAAGCCAAAGTATAATGTCAAAGTTTAATGACCTCGGCTGCATAGACGAAAAACAAATGATTAAAGGGACAAATTGACTGATTAGTCGGTCTCAACTGCAAAAAAGTCTTATGATAAGTCTGTTCGTAACGGTTTGGTCACCGTCAACGACTAGTCAGACTAAATGACCGTTTTTTACAACACTGTGTGAACAAATTACTGGATTATGAAAAATAAGAACCCATACCTGAGCTGGACTGGGCTTACACTATTTCTGGACCTATCCCTGTTTAAATTTGCCTATCCGGTTTGAAAATTACTGGGCCTCTCTCCCCGGTCGGGACCGGGTACTTGGAGCTACACAGGTTTGTATGCTGTACTATATGAAGGAATTTGAATCGAATTGGGCGATTCGTATATATCTCAGAATTCCCAATCCATAGAGCTTCACCAGTGAGATGAATAAATTGTTCATTGATTCGATCGAGCTCTGAAATGCCAAATCCTTCTCAGGAAAGTGATCTTTTCTCTATTTCTTTTCTCAGCTTTCTTCGTTAAACCTTTCTTCTTTTCTCAGATCCGATCAATTTACATATCCAAACTGATCTGGATCAAATGCAATGCAACGGTACCTTTTAGATTGTTGGCAAAACGCAGGTTCGATACTTGCAATTACAACTATAAAAGTTCCTCGCTTGATATCTGCATCTTCGACTTCAAGTGCCAAATAGCAATTACACATAAGCTCGTATTTTGTTTATTCATATTTTCAACAAAACCTTGAATAATAGAAGCTAGTTGGTCAGACTCAGAGGTACAAACTCAGAGGTACAAACTTTTTTACATGGTGTTCCTATTATACTCCAAGAAAGATCAATACTGCGCTAAAATGGGCCTTATTCGGTGACATGTCAGAGTTGAATTCTTCAATGAACTCTCCTCACGTTCTATCAATTGACTATTATTTAATCAGAGGCTATATATAAGTTTTATTATGTAACTTAGGGGTGCACAAAAAGCATGACTTGAAACTCAGTTCGGAATCAATGCGGATTCAACTCGCTAATAACTCGAGTTGAAACTAACTCGAGTCAAAACTGACTCGGTTGATTTATGAGTCGAATCCAAGTTACCCCCAACTCGGTTGGACTCACACCAAATCCTAATCCATATATTTCTAATTTTTGCGTTCCAAACCTTATACTTGTTTTTCACAATATTTGATAATTTGATAAATTATGCACTATTTCTTTTGTTTTGTTAATTTATTAGACTCTGTATTGTTTTGTTAGACTTTATCTGTTTGGTAATTTTTAATTATTTACTATTTTGGTATTTTCGTAATTTTTAATTATGTATTGGTCATTGTCTCACTATGTACTATATTATGAGTTATGAGTAGACTCGCTTCAACTCGAGTTGATTTCAAATTAGAGTTTCTGACTCGGAACTGAATTAGCAACTCGGATTCAACTCGGCTCATGAGTTCGCGAGTTGAATCCAAGTTGTCCTCAACACGGACTCAACTCGGCTCATGAGCAGCCCTAATTATGTTCAACTTTTGGTTGTTGGGTAAACAGTATTACTGCATGTTTATTTTTTAAAAGGAGGCATCTAATTTATTATTTGTTCAAACAATCTTGCAGGAGGCCGCATTTCTGGGACTTGCATGAAGTGATCACTTCAATATATGCTAATGGAAGCTAACTTATCTTACAGAAAAATCAATTTTTCTTATTTTTTATAGTTTTGATAGTACCTGGAATTGGCAACAGGGCATGGTGCAAACTCTGTCGATTCAAATATAGAAGTTTGCAATGGTTAGTGTGCATTTCACCTTTTTAATTCTTTTTCTACATTGGCATTGGTTTTACAAACTCAGCTTTAGACTTCATTAAGCACGTGCTAATATATCTGTACCTGTTTATTTTTTATACTTCCTGTATTATATTAACAGTCAGTGTGTCAGTTACAATACCTGATATTAAAATACTTGGAAATGTCATTCCCCTTTTTTTTCACTTTTTGACTGAATCCATTTATTTTCTGTACATCTACAGATGCTGGAAGCAAATGAGACCTCTAGTGATGATCCTTCAGTTCTCTCAACTGCCACAAACTCAACATGGAAAGATACATTAGAAACCCTATTCCACCAACTATCTGTCTATAGCATAGCTTTAGGTTATTGCATATCAGCCTCTCTCCTCAGTATCATTAACAAATGGGCTATTACTAAATTCCCCTATCCCGGCTCGCTAACTGCTTTACAATACCTGACAAGCGTGCTAGGAGTTCTAATTTGTGGCTGCTTTAACCTAATCGAGCTCGACAAATTAAACATCAAAACCATGTTGAAGTTTTTACCTGCTGCTGTGATTTTCTACCTTTCTATCTTTACAAATAGCGAGCTCCTCTCTAATGCAAATGTGGATACATTATTGTTTTTCGGTCGGCTGTGCCAATTTTGGTGGCAGTTGGTGAAACACTATTTCTGAACCAGCCATGGCCGAGTATAAAAACCTGGCTTTCCTTGGCAGTTATTTTCGGTGGAGGTTTGGTTTACGTTTTTACTGATTACCAGTTTACCCTGAAAGCATATGGCTGGGCTTTTGCTTATCTTGTTAGCATGTTTGTTGATTTTGTTTATATTAAACATGTAGTCTCGACAATTGGTCTTAACACATGGGGGCTAGTTTTGTACAATAACTTGGAGGCTCTAATATTATTTCCTATTGAGGTGCTCATAATGGGGGAGATAAAAAAAATGAGAAATGACAGTCTCTCTCATACTGTGCCCAATTGGTATACATTTGAGGTTATCTTGCCAGTTGGGTTGTCGTGTATATTTGGATTGTCAATTTCATTTTTTGGGTTTTCTTGTAGAAAGGCGATTTCAGCCACTGGATTTACGGTTCTTGGTATAGTGAACAAACTTCTTACCATTGTGGTTAATTTACTGGTTTGGGATAAGCATTCCAGGGTGGTGGGAACAGTTGGACTTTTGGTATGTGTTTTTGGGGGTGTTCTGTATCAGCAATCAACAACTAAACCCAAGGCTGTATCTGAGGTAAACTCAGGAGGTGACATAGATGATGAAGAACAGCAAGCGTTAATCGAAATGAAAGTTGTTGGTGAAAACAATAATGTAACATCTGAAGGCAAAAAATGATAATACCTGTAAGATTATATGGTTCAAACTCTTTCATCAGATTGTATATTACTGCAGAACTCTGTTTAAAAAAATTGTAATGGTTTGTTGTCAATGATATTTTTCACTATTTATTGATATCCTCTCTACATTGATGGAGTACATGATTCCATGGCAGGGAGATGAAAATACTTCAATTGAATTTTTCAGTTTGATCAATATCTTGTAGCTTGCATTACTAGTGCAAAGATCATGCTCAATAGTCATAACTGAACAAAACATTTAGCTTGAGATGGAATAGATCAAGTTTCTGTTATTCTCTTCTTTTGTTTTCTTTTCCCATCTTTGCAGAGTGCCTCTACAAGAATGTGCTATCATAGTTATTTATGGCTTGTCGCTGTGATAACGATATAACTACTACATTTTATCATCATTCTAGTATTGTTCATTTTATCTAGTTATTTTTTTTTTTTTGAAAAAAGTGAACATTGTTCACAGACTTCTGTTGCGTTTCAAAAAACCAGTTCATAATACAAATTAAGAACCATCCCAAATTAGTTAGTCCTATTCAAAAAGACCATCGTCAAAATGTATAATTAAGCTTGTATTGTATAGTTAGTAACTAATACAAATTCAGATCTCCGGTTAATGATATATTGTGCAAAAATAAAGATAAAAATCAAAATCACGCAATTGTAGCTGAACTTGGGCTTCGATAATTACCTCAACTTCAGATCCGAAACTGGTAAACCAAAGTATTCAGTGAATTTCATAAGAAACATATCTATCACTATCTATTATAATCCTAAAAACTGAATGCTCATAGTCAACTGCAATGGCTTTACGTATAACCTGCTCCAATAAAAATCAATCAAAACTGGAAGGCATCTCTTTCTCCCATTGTTAGTAAAAATCAAGCTTAAAAGGGAAGTAAATTTATCAAGGAAAAACAACCACCCGAGACTTGCCATGAATTGCCAATAGTATACGCAAAAAAACAATATATACCACCAAGGATCAATTCAACACCGGTTATATTTGGGGCCAATTTCTACAGTGCCAACCTCATCAGGAGTTGAAGCATTATTAATGGAGATGTTTTAGTCATGATTAAGCATTGGCCCCCAGGCCCCCCTCCCAAACAACAACTGAAGAAAAGAAAAGAAAAGAAAAAATCAATCAAAATGTAGTCTCAGCTCCAAGCCCTAAAGCCCCTAAGAGAAAAACTAATATCAAATACGTCAATATCAGATACCTGCTTATCAATTAAGAGAATTAACATCGTCATCAAATTACCACAACACAATCAGGAACATATAAGTAAGAGGGGTTAATATGACAAATGCAACTACAGACCACTTAGTCCAACAAGAGTTAAAAACCTCCAAAAACAAGCAGAAGTACGTTAAAAAATACGAACTTAGGCAAGATAAGCAAGGTAGGATAAGCAGAAGCATTTTCCTCTCTAAAAGCAAAGCATCAATTGCCGCCACCACCAAAGAGATAACCAAGAGAGGAGCCACCACCTGGTGCTGCGTGTACCTTAGTCGAAGGTCGATCCTAAAAAAAAATAAGACAATATGAAAATAGTCAAAATACATCTCAGCAAAACGATATTTTATCTGATTATGAGCAAGAGTTGCAGTGTCACATTTCAATCCTATGATGGTATAGCCACCAGGCTACCAGAACACTAGCAGTGTGTAGTAACACACACTGGTCAAATCAACAGTACCCGGTAAGTAGGCCCAAAAATTAGTAGTATGCAACCCGGATTTATACAATTACTAATATACATAAGGGTTAGGTATTGATCATATGTATTGGGTCAGAGTTGTAGCTGTTCAGTGCCAGACAGAACCACAGGTTGGTACCATGGAAACAAAATGTCCATTACAGGAAAGTCTGTGAACCGCAAAATTTGGTACCAGTTGTGCATATAACAGAACAAAAATATTATGTGTTTGGGATCACCCAGAGCTGGTTTAGCACATAACAGCACAAAACCTTAAAAATCCAGCATGACCTCTGAAAACAGGCGATAGCTAGAGAGCTGTATTATAAGTACCGTGAGAAAATTGCCAGTATTTTGACCCTCAGCACGGTGGTAGTTGTTGGTCTGAGAGCCTTGAATACCAGCTGGTATCTGCTTGGAGACATCTACAGCTGGAGACTGAGGGGTAGAAGCTGATTTATCGACAGATGGTTTGCTCTCATTGGTCGGCTTCGGGGCCTCACCACCCCCAAAAAGGTAGCCCAAGGAGCTCTGGCCTCCACCAGCACTGACCCCACGACCTGTCTTCTGATCCATTCCAAATGAAGCTACACCTGCCGTGTTACAAAGAGGAACATTTGGTTTTTAACATAATAAATGGAAGAATATAAAATGACATTTCAATCTTTCAGCTCATGAGTTGATAAATCTACTAATACAGACTGTGATTACGTATTTACCATCTATAAACCTAATAACTCACGTATTTACCCAATATAATTTTAGTATATCAAATATACCCAAAATTGAGTTTAATATTCTTAAAACTATAATTAATCAAGGATTAACTTAGCACCCATATTTTCTCTCCTAGAAGACCAACACTATTTTTAACTGAGCCACTAACAAAACGCAGTATTCTTAAACTCAATTACTACTTTGATGACAGGTTACAATATTAGCGTTGACTTCAAGACGAGTTGTTTTGTTGGAAAAAGTGGAGTGATTACCTTGTTTTTAGACGATCAAGCTGGAACTGGAATCCTTATATATGAGTCTGTTGCCCCCTTTACTCCAAATTTCAGCAGGAGAGACGAGATAAGGAGAGTTTAAGTGGGAAGGAGAAAGTTACGCCAAAAAAGGCAGGAGGGAAATCTGGCACAGAAGAGGAAGGGGCAGAGAAGGAGAAGGACTTAACTTATTAATTATATTTTATATAATATTTTTTTGTAAAAGATATTTTATTTATTTTATTTTATTTTATATAATATTAAACTTAATTAATCTCAGTTTTTGATTAATTGGGTATAATGTGAGTTATTAGATTTTTAGATAGTAAATACGTAATTACAGAAATTTGGATGGTAAATACGTAATTTCACAGTTTTTGAGAGCTATATATGAAAATCTCCCAAAAAAAAAAATACTAGACGTATATCCTATAAAGTAAAAAGCGTTCCATTTATCCCTAGAAAATGTGCAACCAATTCGCCCCTACTCCACAATTTGCAAAAAAGAAATTCCTCCTTTCTCACAAACAAAAAGAGGAGACACGGATAATTTCTGGGCAAGTGAATGGAAGTATTTATCATATTTTTTAGAGGTATATGGGATATTTCTCATGTATACTGCACCAAGTATTACTCCTTAAATAGCATCTAATCGGGGTATCAATGTGCAATAGATGGATCGAAACTTATTTTAAAGAGTTCAATATTACCAAAAAAAAATAATCATTCTCTCTCTTCCTGTTCCTTTTTTTTTTTCATGACAAATCAGATTAGAAGAGACCGAGTAGCCAGGGACCCAGGGTTGGAAAGGAGCAAGAATAAAAAGTTCCTTTACATTTCTACAAAAAAAATGAGAAATCACACAGAAACCTTCTAAAACACATCAGAGTAAACCTACATTTTCGGATTATTACTGAAAGCCTCTTATGAGCAATTTAAGAATAAATATTACCTTTGAACCTTCTCTAGATCTATAAGACTTGTTACCGATGTAACTAACGCTGGGAAAGAGAGAGATCAGCAAAAGAGATGCTAGTGAGATCTAGGTTAGAGATAGGAATTCTCACCTCGTATCGGATGGGACAAGAGATTTGGCGAGATCAAGGAGAAAAAGCAACTACCGTTTCTTTACTAGATTGTTATTCGACAATAATTGAAGAGAGAGTCAGAGTGAGGTCAGTGAGAGACTGAGAGGAGTTTTTGCTTCTATACCCATAAAATATGAATATTTTCCTTCTAACACTAGATATAGCTGAAATTAGGGAACTCTAATCAGTCTGTTGTGAGAGCAAATAGTTTATTTTCTTACTTGTAATGCACACACAAGCATATGTCTGAATGTCATTGTAGATATGTCACAAGTAGAAAAATGACCCAAATATTCTTGGAAATTGACTAATTAGAAGGCCGCACATTTTTCTTATACACACTGCGTGTTATAATTTTTTTAGTCAAAGGTAGTATTACTTCGTAAATTTTAAATAAAATTTTGATAGAAAATGCAATAAATTGAGTAAATTTGTGAGTTTTTGAAATTTAGAAGGACAAATATGATATTATGAATTTTACAATGACAAATACAAAATTTGAAATTTCTGAAGGGTATACATGAAATTTGCCCATTATAAAAAAATGATCAATAATTCTCAGGCTTCGATTATAATTAAAACACACATGCAACAGATTCGCTCCGTTTCCTAATTTTTAATATTACTTTGGTCAAAGTTCTATTATGTAATGCCAACCAAACAAAAATCTTAAAGAGATATAAATGGATTTGAGCAAGAATCTTATAATTTTTTAATTTGTAAGCATGTTGGGTGTCCAATCTCCATTTTTCATTATTAAGCATGCTGGGTATCCAATCCGTCAACGGTCACGATTGAAATATGAAATTTCGGATTTTATCTTGCCCTCTAATCACATAATCTGTCTTATTTTGATTAAATGTATCTATTTTATGTGTAAAAATCTAAATTTAGTTAAAAACATACTTGCCACACGTACTGTCACACGATACGTTACAATTAAAATTGAGCGGACTCTGAAATTTAGCTATATAATTTCTCATTTCCTTATTTTTCCCTCTTCAATTAAGCATACTCCACCTTCCATTTTTTTATTTCTTTGTTTCCTTCTTTTTCGTTTCTATACGGGTCACAATGAAAATCGATTTTTTTTATTTCCTTATTTCTCTTTCTTTGTTTCTATACATATTGCCTAAGAAATCTAAACTGTATAATGCCCCCGTGGCCCCGTCTTGCTCTCTCTCGATCCCTCCAGCTAAAGGAATAAGAGCTTGCGAATTTGATTATTAAGGTAACTCCCGGAGGCACTATAGCTATTCTCTCTGAAATGTTAAACATTTTGCCTAATTTTTTGTTTTGTTTACGTAATTGGTTGTTTCACTCTAGGGAGATTTTTGTGGAATGGTGTTATCATTTTGGAGCTTAAATTTGGATTTGCATCTATTGACATATTGGACTTGATAATTAATGGTATGACACTGCAAACTTTGTTTCTTTAAATAAAGCATTTTATTTCTCTTTGTGAAAACTGCTTGCTGAGCCACCGATTTCATTTTATATCCATATGATAGTCATACAGCAACCAATTTGAGATATTACCAATAAAGCAAATCAAACATTGGTACCATGTGTATCCATTAGCGTTCCTCATATATGGTACTGGTGTCTTATAATCATATAAAAAAATCCCTCAAGCATTTGGTAATTGGGCCCAGCAGTGGCAGCCCGCCTCCACAATAACGGCTTGCAAGGTAAATTTGTCTTGAGCAAAGTTTTTCTTATGACCCCTTTTTCCCATATGGATTTTGATTCTGTATCATCCAAAAACAATAATAACTGGTACGGTACATATTTAATAGTGTGTTACTTGTGGCTCATATGTGTAATGTTTTTTTTTTTTGTAAAGGATCAGGTAGGTATTCTGATTGTTATAGTATTTGTAAAGGATCAGGTAATCTGATTTTTTTGTAAATATGAATCTAGGTCTCTGGATAGATGGTGTTCATGAGATGTAGATTTATACAAAATCATGTGCACTAATCATTGTTACAAATCAATAGGTGCATTTTTTTTTAAAGTCATTATAAGAATGCACATGTAAATAGGCAAAAATAAAGTATGGAAGTGCAATGACAAGCACAAGTTGATCTTATGCAAAGCACTTGGTGATTCTAAAATAAACAAGCTTACTGTTACAAATCATAGTAAAAAAAATGTAAATAAATAAGAATAAGGGACCTATGTGTAAGGAGTTGTTAAAAACTAAAAATACTTAACTTTCAGGTATTCTGTGATTGTCTTCCAAAAATCTGATGTTGAATAATTTATACAGTACACATAGATTCAAGAGATTTTGTCGTATACATATAGCATTCTTATTTTCAAATAATGAAAGAATAGGGTTCTAAGTTTTGATCTCAATTTCAAGCTTCTAAATATATGAAACGTTAAAAAATAAAAAAATAAAAACAGTATTATACCAATCTTCTATGTCTGTATCAGTTTGAAAACAGTACTGTACCAGTCTTCTATGTCTTGTACCAGTCCAAACAGTCCATTTAGATAAAAGCCTTATTATTCTTAACATCCTTCTCATATTCTTCTATAATTGCTATGACATGTTCAAAATCAGTAAGCATTTGCATTTAGAGTATATTTATTATTTTTCTTTTAACAAATTAATTAGAATATGCCAATCAATCTCAACTTCTGAAATTAATAAGAAAGTCGATCAACTTGTGTTGATGATCATCTAGCCTTCTTAGAATAGAAATAAATTTTTGTCTGTTTTGAATTAGGTGGCCAATCTTTCTGTGCTTCTAGAACAAACAACAGAGGACCTTTTCCAATGAATGGTAGTTTGAAGGTATGTTAAAATTCCAATGGCACTTTGCTTGAAATGTTAAATTGAAATTTTCTTATCTGCTGAAAGATGTAAGAATTCATGGGATATCATGTTCTTCACTATATTGTTTAGGCTGTAATATTAGAAGATTTCTACTTATTTCTTAACTTTTTATTTATTTATCAATTGTCTCAGGCTACTGTTGCACCAGCAATCTAGAGAAAAAGCAATAGTTTCAGGCTACTTTTTATTTATCAATTGTTTTAGGCTACTTTTTATTTATCAATTGTTTCAGGCTACTTCTTATTTCCTCAGTAGTTTAATTAGGATCTTCGTTTCAGTTTAGTTAGCTTTTACATTGCCATTCCTTTACTTTAATTTTCATTCAATTTCTAGGACATCACCATATTTGCTGGTAAGAGGAGAAGGGGTTGTCAGGACAAAAGGGAGGAAGTCACGAATAGGCCCCCTTGCCTTTTCCTATTTACCTAGTTGCAAAAGGCAGATTGATAGATGTCTGTTATGTTTTAAAATAGGAGTTAGGGATGCTTTAAAGTAGGTAGTTGTTACTTGTATGTTTTTCTATAATTTTTTCTCTTTTGACAATGTACTATTTAGACGATTGAGATTAATATGTTCCCTATTTCTCTTTTGATTTTTTTTTTTTTTATGAAAATATATTATTTTTTATGATTTTTTTCTCTTATAATATGTTAAGTATTTATGAGAAACCCACAGACGTGTCTTGGGCATTAACTATCTGGGAGACCACTACCGACCTGGAAGACAGCAAACGTCACTCGAAAGCGACCACGATAGGAACCACACGCAAAAAATGTCAAGTATTCATACTTACTCAGTAAAGTGTGAATATTTATGTCTAAAATGAGATCTATGATGAAGTATTTATCCGTGATGAAGTATTTACTCAGTATAGTGTGAATATTTATCTTTCAAATGAGATCCATGATGAAGTATTTATCTCTAAAATTTCAAGTATTCATCTCTAAAATGTCAAGTATGCATCTCTAAAATGCAAGTATTCATAATTAAGATATGAAGTATTTCTAAAAAAAGTTGGACATCAATTTTCTTTAATCTCTCTCATAACATACCCATATTTTACACATTTTTAGAGTTATTTTTTTTCTCCGTTTAATCTCGCCAATATTTCTGACGATCTGTGAGAAATTTTGTGAATCTTAAACCACGAACATCTTCTATGTAATTTTTTCTTTCAAATGAGATCCATGATTAAGTATTTTATCTCTAAAATGTCAAGAATTTATCTCTACAATGTCAAGTATTATACTTATTTATCGGTAAAATGTTAAGTATTCATTTCTAAAATGTCAAATATTCGTACTTACACAGTATTGAATGTATTGATAGCTAGGTACTGAGGAAAGTAATCATACTTATAACTGAAGTATGAATTTTTATGTTGTAAAGTATTTTTTACAAATAACTCTGATTGCATTAATATGTAACATAAAAAATAAAAAGTACGAATACTTGCATTTTTTTTACTGTTTAAGTAGGAGTGTGTTGAGGGTGTTGTGTTGAGGGCAGTAATGAAAATGAAAAAAAAATACAGTATCATGATATTGATACCTCTTTTGTACGATTCAGATTTAGTGCAGTACACGGTAGAATGAGATCTGCATCGTTCATTTTCATCCAACACGAATAAGCAGATCTCTATAACAACCAAAATTTTTATTAATATTAAAAAAAATATTAAATTTCAAAATCTACATCCTGTTTGACAAGATTTTGAAAATTGTTCAAACTGCAGATTTATTTGTAGTCTTTCTAATAAATCAAATTATATAGTATTCCATCTATTTTCAAAAAATATATAAAATATTTTTAATATTTTAATACAAAAAATAAATAAATTATAACATTTACTGTTTAAAAAAAACTTAAAATCGGAAAATTTATTTTCCGGTTTTGTAATTCCAAAATAATTTGCGGTTTTAGAATTCCAAAACCAAAATTGCAATTTTTTTTTGCGGTTTTAGAATTTCAAAACCAGAAAATAAATCTGCAGTTTGGAAATAAATCTGCATGAAAAGGTCAAAGTTGACGGTTTTAACTTTTATGGTCTCTTTCATGAATTTTATTTTCGCTGTATGCAATGGTCAAAGTCAAAAAGATCAATCCATCTCCCAGGACGCCATATCTGCTTACTTCTAACCGCTCATCGACCGAACCCTTCAAAATTAACGGTTTGACAGTTAACTGTTAGGGGGACATTTAGGGACCAAACAGCGGAGAACAATATAATTACTCAACTTTTTAATCATCTAATCGTAGTTAAGAGTCTATTACTCTATTAGAAGAATATATAATATCCATAAAAAAATAAATCACTATATAAGTAATATTAAGAAGTACAGATGGTATATTAAAGAGATATACATATCCAAATATGCAAGTGACATCACAAAAATAAACTCTGTTTAAGATGATTAAAAAAGTTTAATTGGGTATTGATCCGGTTACATTACACATGGCACATTGTTACTTCCCCATACATCAGAGCAAAATCGTCCAGTATGTAAATTTGTAATTCAAAAGATCCTTCCTATGTATTATCGTGCAAAATAAATAAATAAATAAATAAACTGGACCAATTGAGAAATGTTAGCTGATTTCCGGTCATGCCTACTAACATTACAAAAAGAAAAAGAACTATTTTGGTCTATCTATCAGTACAAACCAAAGAACATAATTGGAAACTTTTTCTTGGTTAGACCGTAGCTATACACATATTTCAACTACAAACAATAATGTAACCTACCCAACTAGGTGTTTGGCAAGGGTGGCATCTTTGCAATTTCCACCAAAAGTTTGTGCAGAGCTTGCGGTTTAGAGAAGAAAGGCGAGTGGTCGGAACTCTTCAATCTGAAGACCTTTTCTGGTGGGTTTGATTCACACATCTTTTGTTGACTGGAAATAGGTATGGTGTTATCATCTGTTGTCTCTATGTAAAACCTTCGTACCGACCCATAGTTCTTCTCAGTGAGAGAGACCTTCTCAAGTACCGGGGCAAAAGGTATGGGTCTCATAGAAACTGAAGCCAAAGATACATCCTAATTGAGAAGAGTACAAGAACAAGTATCAACATTTGAATGCTATAAGAAAACTTTAAAATATAAGAAGTTAAAGGAAAATGACTTTTGTCACAAATAAAAGCTTTAACTAATCATTGAGTGCAGCTTTTGATCATATAAATCCACTTGTTCTTTAATAAGTTACTTTTTTTTCTTTACTGTGGATAATTTTCAAGCAAAGGTTCCAAAGGCAGGTGTTCTTGTGCCTTAAAAGAAAAGGCCTTGCTTTTTTCCTTTTCTTTATTAAAAAAAAAACATAGTATACAAGGTTTTCAAGGGTAAAAATATGCTTGAATAAACCTTAGAGGGGCTCTGGTTAAAGAGCAATTCTTTGATCAAAGCCTTGTCGAGGCTAATAGCAGTCGGTGATTGATCTTCCCCATTTGAGTAGACAAACTTTTGTGCGCTGTGAAGCAGCCCATTCGCATCCATCTGCATTACACATGATCAAGTCAACACAATACATTGTAACCATTTGGAGTTAATTTTAGAAGTTCCACAACACAATTTGAATCAATGCAGCCCGGTATCAGTACCACTGACAAAATGACTCATATACCCAGCAAAGCTGTTTAAAGGCTCAATAAGGCTTTGTCAGATGCAGGTATCAAAATTACTGAAAAAGTGGGTATGCAAATTAGAACCCGAAAACCTGAAGTTGACACAGAATTTACAGATCATTCTAAAACCTAAATCCTAACATAAATACAGAAATCCACAGATAAATTAGTACTCTAATTTGGATGATAGATCTCAACTACACTATCTCATTATTTAGACGGCTTTCAAACTGCCACAGACGTAACAATTGGGCTTTTCGACAGTTATGCCCGACATTTTTCAATAATTGCAAATAACACCAGACATTTCTCATGTCTACAACTGACAGCCAACTTATTGTGTCATTGCAAGTATCACACAATGCACAGGACTACAGATTTTGCATTTGAAGTGGCAAACTGTATGTCTTGACCATCTTTATACCAACTAACATTAATCCCAAATTGAGGTAAATAAAAAGAAAAAGGTGGAATTCAGATTCTTGGTGCTGAACTAAAATTTACTGGTTAGAACTTATAAAGCAGTCGTCGTCAAGATTGAAAGTCAGAAGTAATTTGGTCATTGTTTGTTGTCAAACTAACTTTTTTTAGAAGTATGGATTTTATATGTGAATAATCCCAAACTCAGGATGCTTACTCACTGAAAGAGCAAGGATTGGCTCCTTTTGCATATTGGGATAAAATATTGCTACCCTGCAAATCTGTAGGAGTAAGTGGGTTTCTCTTTTCTTCTGACTACTTCATTTTTTACCACTTTATTTTATTATATATTTCCTTTTGCAGCCTTTTAAATGATACAAAGGTAATCAGCTTCACCTCAATTTTTTTAGATAACATTGTGCTACAATACCAATCAGCAGGGACATGAAACACAAAATGACAGAACCCAAGACTCAGAGCTGTATGTGTTTAGAGCAAATCAATTTAAAACATGATTGGATATCTAAGACTGAAATGATATTTGGGACCTTCTTTGTGGCCAAAAACCTGTACTCCATGATCAGAAAGGAAGAAGTATTACTTTAAAATGTATGGTAACTATAATCTGAAAGAAAAAGAAAAAGATATTCTGTGATGTTCACAGTACTTTGATTTTTATAGACAAACCACTACCTGTTCAGAAAACATGTCCAGAGTGCTATGGCCACTGGTTAACATAGCGGCACAGACAAAAATAGCCTTGGCAACTCTTTTAGGAAACATCTCCATTGCATGTGATATGCATGCCCCGCCAAAATCATGTCCCACCAAGATCACCTGTAGTATATTAATAGAAACAAATATAGTCATAACACAAAACATTAAGCATAAAAGTTGGGGGATGTTATTTTGCTCCTGATCAAAGTAAACGTGGGTTAAAGTGTACATGAAATACACACAAATTACTTAACTTGTAAACCACTGTACGGTTTTATTTGTTATTTGCAATTATGATCATTGTTCATGCTATTTGCCAAAAAGGGCAAAGATAAAGGGTATAACTGGTAAAAAAGACAACTTAACAGAAGCTTAAAAAAGGATCAACTTTGGAACAATAGAATATTTCCAACTTCAGAAACAAAATGTAGATGTAAAAGTGTAAAATTCAGCAAACCTTTTGGTCTTCAGGCAGAGACTCGAGAAAAGTGGTGAGTGGCTTAACATATTCAGAAAGACTTGTAATCTTGTTGGTATCTGAAGAATGAACCCCAGACCCGGTAAGGTCAATAGCATTGACTTTGAACCCACTATCTTCAAGCAGTGAAATGCTCTTGTACCAGCACCAGGCACCAAACCCACCTCCATGTACCAGTACTATAATATTGGTTTCCAACTCATCAGCCTTTACATCCTGTTAATGCAAAAGTATACATAAAAAATATTTTCTCTCTTTTTAAACTACAAGACACTGAACCAAGCATATAATCCGGTATTTACTGGTACAGCATAAGAAGTTTGTTGAGGAAAGTTTTCAATGCATAAAATGCACCTACCCAGTTTGTTTTTAAGCTGTGAAGAGGCAAGTTATGCGGCTAACAAGGAAAAAAGAAAATTTGTTTAATGTAAGCCAGAAGTCTGCTCAAAGATAAGCTACAAGGTTTTAAAATTATATAAGTGATAATAAAAAACATAAAAGTTAATATTTAATCATTCTATAGAACACAAATGACCAGCCCTTGTAAAGAAAAAGGCCAATAAAATACATAAACGTAGCTGAAATAATCTGACATCATAATTCATCAGCAGCCAATTAGTCTTTGTCAAAAAAAAAAACAGAGAGAGAGAGAGAGAGACAGACAGACAGACAGAGAGAGAGGCTGCCAGTAGGGTTTCAAACAAAGAAGTCAGAATTGGCACATAGAAAATTTTCTAAGTAGAAGTTTGATAAATTCAAAATCATAATAATATCCTATTCTCACTATGCTGACTTGTTTGCTCCCTGTTTTTATTTGGATGACAATCTCAAGGGCCAGATCATAAGAACCTTCATCATAAAAAGTAAGAAACAACGGACTTTTTGCATAACCATGTACTCTATCAAAAATATGGTATGATTAAAACTTCAGATAATATAACTTTTGAATTGTATGGACCAAATTTCAAAGGTTCAAATGCAAATGTCGATAATTAAGGACTTAGCAAATTGACTAGAAATAAGACAAGGTTGGAACTACCAATAACAAGAGCCAAGAAACACACACACAAAAGACTAAAAAAAAAAAACCTTTGTTATTGATATTTGTTTCCAACTCTTTTCTAATTTGAAGTTTCAAAAACAAAAAAAACATAAGATGTACCTTCAAAATGACAGCACAAGAAAAAAATTTCCTTAAAGAATGATCAGGTTTGTAAACTTGACCCCTCCAAGTGTAAGAGAGCTAATGCCCATCCGCCAAAATATGGCTCCGGGATAACTAACTTACAATTTTCTAAATTTAGGTGCCACACCGCAAAAGGAAAATTACACAGTTGCCAATTTCCATTTTACTCAAATCGTACTTCTTTTGGATTTCTCAAGCAGAAAACACGCCGTAGTCAACAGGAACAATCCGAATTAGAATTTAATAAGCAAATGATGTAGTCTTAATTGACACCAACATCACAACCCTCGTGCAAGACTAAACAACAACCTAACATAACTGAAAAAAAAAATCATATGTCAGAACCAAAACCTGATTAAGAAGCTGTTGTGGCTGAACGACAGGATCACCAGCCAATCTCGGCCGAGTGCTCATGCTCCTCGGTAAATCACCGCCATTTCCAGATTGCTTCTTCTGATACCTCAGAGAGGCTGATCGATCAAACGGCGGAGCCATGCCTGATCCGCCATTTTGTTGTTGCTGCTGTATGATGGCGGCGGCGGCAGCCTGGGCCAGCTCCTGGATCGCTGCCGCTTCGTCATCTCTCAGCCTCACACTGCCTCTTCTACGAGAAGCCCCGGGTGGCGGAGGCGGAGGTCGACGGCGCTTGGCGTTGCCTCCGGCGGCCTCCATGGCTTGCCCGGAGAAGCAAGACATGATTAATCCCATGAGTGAGAGAGAACGGTCACGAGAGGGGTAGTTTGGGTATATGTCAAAGTGGTAAGACGGGGTTTTGTGGTGATCGGAGATTCCTTTAAGAGAGAGACAGTAGGTGGAGGGAAAGAAAGTGGAACCATACTCGTACAGTTATACGGTCATCGGGAAGGGGCGGAATTATTTTGTTTGATTCTGTGGCTGTTTCTTTATCTCTATTTGTGTGGCGGGTAAACATAATAGTAATTCTAAAATCTATTAAATTGGATCAATCAAATTCACAGGTTATTTTAATGAATTCATTTTTTATTATATTTTGATCACGTGATTTTGTACAAAATGAGTTTAAATTTTTTTTAAATTTTATTTGTACACACATCACTAATAAAGTATATTAGTTTCAAAAATTTGAACATTCTAGCTTCACTCTAAGCATAAAATTACACGGATCAAAATACATATCATAATAAAAACATTTTTTTTATTTTAATATAAAACCAATGAACATATTGATAGATATTTGTTTAACACGAATGCAAATACAAACTTTGTATTAAATATACGCGTATACGATACGAATTGATATTATTATGTATAATTTGAATATTAAAGTAAAATAATAACATATTTTATTAAAAAGTAACACAAATATTATATTTTATTAACGAAGTCAACAGCATAACATTGTCATTGCAGGTTTTAGTAGTTAAAAATTATATATTGGCTAAAAAAATTGGCACTAATTATTATTTATATTATTAATCGAAGTGCATCAACAAGTTTGGGTTTTTTTTAGAGAAAGTTTATAGTGTGCTCATACAAACTTTTAAAAAAGCTAATATTCCTATAAAAATACTATAATATCCACTGTATCCATAAAAATTTAACATTTTTTTCTATATCTCCATTTAGTTATTTAGTCTTTTATTTAATTATTTTAAAAATTGAATTGACAAATATACTTCTAATTGTTCCTTGCTCCCCTTCTCATTCAGTTCATTTCCATCTCTCCCTTTCTTTTACTTTACGACTCAAGAGCTTTCAAGCCTTTGTTTCTCTCCTCATGTTACCTCAAATCTGATATAGGGGTTCTCATTCCCCTATGTTGGATCTGTACAAGGGCAATTACAACGCCTAAGCTCTGTTACATATTATTTCTCTCATATTTTTGTAGTCGTTATTTTGTTTATTGTTATAGAATGGTTGACCTAGATGTGAGGGGACGACCAAATGAATGCTAGTTTGGTGATCATTGGCAACGAACCAATCCATAGGAGGTTTCATCAATTATTTTAAGTTCGGGTTTTACCCCTGCTACGAATTTTCATTAAAAGAACATAAAATCGTAATTACATATTACAAATGCGCATTCATAATTGCAATGATAGAAAAGGCCTATCCTAGATCTCGTCGTGACTTGTAGAATGATTATGGGAAAACTTTGTTATTTTGCATAATCTCTCCACAAGTTTTCTGTGGTTGCAGCAAATAGAATATGCGAATTTTGTCGATTCTATTTCTTTAAAAAGTACAACATACTTCACAAGGACATCTTCTTTTAAAATTAAAGGATCAATTTAATTTCTAAAATAATTAAATAAAGAGTTAAATAACTAAAAAGAGATAGAGGAAAATATTAAATTTTTATGGGTATAATGAATATTACAATGTTTTTATGGGGATATTGGCTATTTCAAAAATTTGTATGGTTACACTAGAAATTTTTTTCTTTTTGTATAAGATGAAATGTGAATCGCAGACAATTAAAAGGATGTTGTGCAATTGAATAATTGAGTCTAAACTAACTTTTGGTATAGTGGCAAAGACACATGTCATCTGATGTGGGAGATCATGGGTTTCGAAATCCGGATGGAGAAAATATTTTATTATAATAACATGTGTTTGAAAAAGACTTTGACTGGCTTGACTCCGAACCCTCTCATTAAAAAAGAAATAATTGAGCCTAAAGATCATGGATTAGGCATATGATAATGTGCCATATTAGTTTTCATTACCCCTAATAAAGTGATATATGGACTTATAAAAACTAACATTTATATATAAAATAAATTCTATTTAGGATAATTGTATGCATCCTTATTTGTATATTTATACCTTCGAATAAGAAATTGTATTTTTTTAGAAAAATATCTTATGTGCAGTTCAGTTTTTTATATTCATTGATATCCATATGAAATTATCCTTATTTGCGAATATAATATTCGGATACAAACGAACAATGCTCAATACGTTTGCATAGGTGCCCGTGCCAACAATTGTCACAAAATTGAACATTTAAGATGTATTTACAAATAGAAAATTAACCCATAAAATTAAAAGTGCAAGAGCTCTGTGCATTGGAAGTGAATTCTAGACAATTTTGACATGCCTTTTATGTTGCAATCTATCATGATTATCTAATAATTAGATGGGACCTATGATTTGAGTTTAATTCTCAACTTACTGGATTGTATGCTTCACGTTTATAATGTCTTAACCTTTCAAATTTTAAATTGAAATTTTTATTAAGGCGTTAGTATCTTATTATGTGAAATAAAATTTCAAACTATAGACTTATTATGTTTCATACCTATATTATGCTTTAGCATTTAAAATTTTGAAGACGACAGTAACAAAAGTATAGAATCTACAAACAAATTATATTTTTGACTCGCCACACTATTTCATAGCCCCGTACCAGCTGCAGCGGATCGAACTCAAGTTACTCAACATTGGATCTCGGATGGCTTGTTTAGTTGGTAACTTGGTATCAATTTGAAGAGTTTGTTTTTTTTAGGGTCGGTGAGCAATGACTCACCAACAATTTTGTATTGAATAATGTAAAATAATTACAAAGTCACCTCCAGCTAGTTACACTCCAGCCAGTTACAACCCGAGACAATAATAAAATTACATGATGATTAAATCAACCCCTCTCTCGTAAGTAAGAAATGTAATAAAACACCTTAGCAGCTGGATTTGTCCCCAGACCTATTCCCTCTAATCCGACCCGATAGGGTCGTGCACTATAATAGTGAGTGCCAAACGTCGATCTGAAGATGAGTCTCTGTGATTAGCGTATTAATCTCCTTCCTCTCGTGGGAGAAAATCCGCCTATTTCTCTCTCACCATAAAGCCCATACCGCCCCTGCCCACAAGGAGTCCCAGTATACTCTATGATTGTCTTGAAGTGACTTTCGCCGCAGTACCCAAACTCGCATGATATTGTTAGAAACCGGTAAGGTAGCCCTTTGGGGGAGAATGCCCGTCCATAACTGTTTTGCGAAGGGGCAAGTCCAGAAAAGGTGGTCTCTGGCCTCTAGGATGTTTAGGTTGCAAAGGACACATTTAGGGACTACCTGCATGCCCCTCCTACGTAAGACCTGTTGGGTGAGTATTTTATTCTGTCTCATTAGCCAGATGAAAATACGTACCTTGAGAGGCGCCTTGATCTTCCACAAGTCTCTATAATACCGACAAATCATTCCTTTGTTATGCATCATGCGATACGCGGAGGAGCTTGAGAAGTCTCCCCCCGTCGTCCAGCGCCAATTAATCTGACCCGCCTGGTACTCGACTGAGGCGGAGAAGAAGGATTTAAATTGCGATAAGTCATTCAGGAAGAAGGATGGGGTTGCCAACTGGGCTGCTCCTGTGATGTCATGCAGCCTCCTGAGTGTTGTAGCCCACTGGCTGCCAGGCTGTCTTTCAATTCTCCAGATCCACCTAGAGAGAAGAGCTGCATTATGGGTGGTCAAATCAATGAACCCCAAGCCCCCATTTGTTTTCAGCGTGCACACTCTCGACCAATTTACCAAGCAGTTAAGACCCGAGCAAGTTCCATTGCCTTTCCAAAGGAAGCGCCTTCGAACCGCATTAATTTCCTTAATTACTCCCTTTGGCAATTTAAAGGCCTGCATGTAGTAAAGGGGGAGTGCTGATAGGACAGATTTAATTAGAGTAACCCTACCCCCGCATGACAGGACATTCGCTTTCCATCCTGCTAACTTGTTCCGTACTGAGTTAATCAGCGGTTGAAAGTGTAGTTTTGATGGTTTCCTTAAGGTGAGAGGTAAGCCCAGGTATTTCATAGGTAAGACTGTCGGGTCGCAAGAAATGGTCGTTTTGATGGTGTGGATCAGATTGTCGGGCAAGGCTATTGGGACGAAGGAGCTTTTATTTTTATTAATTTTTAGCCCCGCCAGACCCTCATAAAGATGTAGGATCAAGGTTAGAACTTTCAAGGTTGTCGGATGAGGCTCGGCAATGATGACCGTGTCGTCGGCGAACTGGATAATTTGTGGTGCCATGAACATTGTGTGGTGCATTGCCGGAATGGAATTTTTAATAAAGCATTGGAGGGAGTCGGCCACTAAGATGAAAAGGAGTGGAGAGAGGGGGTCTCCTTGACGTAGACCTCTCTTGTGGTCAAAGAAAGATGTGAGCTGTCCATTAAGCCTGATTGCCGAAGAAGATGATTTGAGTATGTTCAAAACCTGACCAAGCCACCCTGGTGGGAACCCTCTTTCTATTAGGAGATTGACCATGAAGCACCAATTTACCGTATCGAAGGCTTTCGCAAAATCCACTTTCATCATTATCGTTGGGATTTTATTTTTGTCATAGAACTGCATTAATTCTCTAGTTAGCAGGAACGATTCCATAATAGATCTCCCCTTGATAAAGGCAGTCTGATGTGTACTAATCAGCTCTTGTAGCATTGGTTGCAGTCTATCTGCAAGGATTTTGGTGATTATCTTAGAGACCGTGTTGATGACACTTATCGGTCAGAAATCTTCCATTTTGGTTGCATCCTCCTTTTTGGGTAGTAGGGTGATTGTTGCCTTATTCAAGGCATTGAGATTACATTTGCCATGCTCAAAATCCGTGATGAGATCGGTCAGATCCTCCTTTATTATCTCCCAAATTGACTGATAAAATTCAGCCGGCAACCCATCCGGGCCGCTTGCTTTGTTTTTCGGCAGCCCACGTACAGTTTTTAAGATTTCTTCCATTGTAATCGGTTGATCCAAGTGAGCTAACCGCTGGTGGAAAGAGGGGCCAACCTTACCAGTCAAATTGAATGGTCGTGAGTTGGCCTGTTTCTTGCCAAGAGATGCTTTGAAGTGATTTAGTACAGTTTCGGACATCCTGTTTTGGGGGACAGGTGAGTGATCATCATATTGTAGCAGGGAGATGTGGTTATTATTTTTCCGATGGTTGGCGATAACGTGAAAGTATCTAGTGTTGTTATCTCCCAACTTTATCCACCGGCAACCCGCCCGCTGCTTCCACTTAGCTTCTTCTTTCTCATTCGCCAACCTATAGATATGTTCTCGAAGTTTAATTATGAGTCTAATTTCTCCTTGATTTAGGTTTCTGGATTCCTCGACCCGATCGAACTTTTGTAGAGCCCATCTCGATCTGTTAAGGTAGTTGCCCTTATTCCAAAATTTTTGATCTGCCCATATCTTTAGCGCCCTCTGTGTACTTTGTATTTTTTGAAGAAACCTCCTTGCGAATTAGGAATTTTGGGAACTGTTGCCTAGGCCAGCTTGACTATTTCATGAATGTCATTATGAGAGAGCCAAAAATTCTCAAACTTGAAGGTTCATTTGCAAGAGTGGTCATGCGGCTTGAGAGATAGAATTAGAGGAGGGTGATCAGATGTTGTTGCCGGCGCATCTGTTAAGGTCGATGAGACTCCTGAATCGATCCACTGTGATGAAATGAGTGTTCTATCGAGACGAGAGAAGGTTGGAGTTGTCCTCTTGTTGCTCCATGTATATTTTCTACCTGTCAACGGAACATCTAACAAATTTATGTCATCAATAAAGTTATTGAAATGCCGCATACTTGGTATGGTTCTAGGCTCTCCTGTTGTCTCCTCAAAATTACGAATTATGTTAAAATCACCAGCAATAATCCAAGGAAAATCATTTAGGCATCTAATTATTCCTAATTCTGCCATGAAACGTAATTTACTTTCTTCAGCTTGAGGGCCATAGACACTTGTAATCATAAATTTGAAAGCGCCTCTACTCAATATTATAGTCACACTAAACTCATTAACTAAAGAATGTAACAGGGTGAATGCATCGGACCATGCAAGGAGGATGCCTCCCTTAGTTCCTGATGCATCCAATTTTGCAAAACTTTTATATTTAGAAGGGCACACTTGCCTCATTTTAAATACAGAAGTTTCAGCCCACTTAGTCTCTTGAAATGTAACAATATCACAATTTTGATCTAGCACTAAGTTTTTAATCACAGCACATTTATTCACATCACCTAACCCACGCACATTCCAACTCATAATTTTAAAAGGGAAATTTAGTTCATTCATGGAGTTCGACATTGATCAGTTACACAAAAGGCCCTAGGAAGGCATATCACTAAGATAAGGAAAGCACAACAGAAAAGGTAAAAGCTATAACTAGCAAGGATCAGCACTGTACATCAAAAAACAAAAACACCTCTTACTAACAAAAAACTTAAAAACTGAATCCCACTTGACCTTAGTCGATCTCATCCTCCTCCTTTGACAGCTCTTCCGGTTCGGACTCAAAGGCTGCCATGACCGATTCTTCATACAGATCAGTGAGGTTCAGCGGCGGCGCCGGTTCGTCATGGGTCTGTTGGGGAGGTGGTGCAGCGATACCACAGTAAGCTTCCACCTCAGCAATGAGATCGGCCTGAAGTGGGTCTGTGCTGAGTTTGTCATCCTATAAAGCTTCTATAACCCGCGCCTCTCTGATTGTATCTTGGGCTGCCTTTTTTATACCAGCCGCACTTTGCCCCTTGCAAATTTTCACTCGTTTTTTGTAGAACAGGGTTTGGGGGCTCTTACCATTGATTCGGGCACTTCTTCGTAAGGTCTGTGCGGCACATGATTGATCCGGTGTCACTGTTGCTTTCCCTTTTCCCTTATTTTTCCGAGCCGGTGGTGTGGTGGTGTGCTGAGGTGCAGTGGCGGGTGGTATGCGGGTGGTATGCGGGGTTGGGGAGGGGAGTAGCGGGGTTGGGGAAGGGAGATGCAGTGGCAGGAGTGGTGACTGAACCGTGTTGGTTTCGGTTTGGGGGCTAGATAACGGGTTGGGATTTAGAGATAACGGGTCTGGAGTAAGGGATGTCGGGTTTGGGGAGGTGGGTATTGGGTTTAGAGAAATGGTTGATTCTTCCAGATACAGGATACGTGCTAAGCCGCGTTTGTATGAGGGTAGGAATTGCTGCGGTTCAGGAGAGTGCAGTTCGGCCTCAGTTAAGAACAGCTGGGCCTCTTGAGGTGAGTTTAGTCTTGGGGAATCCATGCGGCCTGGTGAGCGTGCCGGGCTCTCTTGGGAGGCAATCTCATCAGATAGGGCTTCCTCCTTCATTTCAGCCATATCAGCCCAAGAGAGAGTTTGTTTTGATTTGGACGGCCCGGCCTTCTGAATCCCTTTAATTCCTGGGCTGGAGATTAGATTAAAAGGAGGGTTTATTTGAGTTACCTTGTGCTGAGCTGCTGAGGTTTCCATTGCTGGTTCCAGCTGTTGTGCACCCGTGAGCTCAAGGAATTTTGAAATCTTGGATGACGAGCCCGAGCCTTCTCCAGTGGAGCATAGAACTTGAGGCTCCATTAGAGCCGTTTGAAAGCTCCTTGGTTCTCCAGTTGGTTGGACACTGGATTCTTCCATTGCTCCGTTCCCTCTGCCATTGTCAGGGAGAAAGCCTTCCTTCTCCCAGATGGCAAAGCAGGGACTCTGCCTGAGGGAGCGTTCTATCTCATCACGTTTTGGTCCAGCCGGCATCTTCCACCAAACATCGAGTAGGGTATTGAACTCAATGGGAACCGTTTCTTTTTTCTGCCGGTCTTTGTTGTACGCCTCGATCGCTTCCAACTGTGCCCCTTTGATGTCTTCAAACACTGACTGGTCCTGGGTTGTGTCGGGTTGATGAGTAAAGGGAGAGGGTTCTTCGATCCATCCGTGGACCAAAACCTCCAAGTTGCGAGCCATGCCACGCACCCACAACGTGATCTGCCTCGGAATTTTTGCTAGGTCCGGGAGGGCTACCACCACCATTAGTTTTTCTAAGGAACGCAGATTGGTTATCAGTCCATGATCTAGGACTACCCCGAATGAGCTGACAGCCGGAATTATATGGTCTAGGTTCCACGCTTGAGGTGAGAGCCGACGGAGTTCAATCCAACATTTGTATTTCAGCTTCAAAGGATATGCATTGACGCCCGGTGTCCAAGGGTAAGCCACCAGACCATAGGTTTGGATTGCCTTGCCATGTAGGTTGAGAAAGCGATGACGCTCGATGGTCAACGGTAGCAGAACGAGATACTGAAAGGCCTCCATGTGAGTAAGGGCAAAAGGTTCATCAGTCTTGCAAGCCGCCATGAGGCTTGATTGGACGGCATGGTAGTTGTGGTCCGGCATGAGGCATGCGTCTATGACAACAGCACCATTCAGTTCGTAGCGTTCTGTTTGCATCTGCCGAGTCTCGGGGAGAAACACCATCGCCAGTTGTGGTCTGTTGGCAGGGAGCAATGATTCACCAAAATTACCTCTTGGCTGCAAAGGGTCAAAGCGTTGCCGCTTGGAGAGTGCAAATTGGTTGCATGCTCTTGCCTCGTGTCCCTTTGTCCAGCAAATAGCACATACTCGGTCAGGACAGGAGCAGGTATTTTGGTCGTGGCCGAATTCAAGGCAATTGTAGCATCTGCCTTTCCAAGCTGAACTTGTTGGGTCAGGAGGTAGAGGCAGAGGAGGGTGCGACAGTGCTGTGTCATCGCCTTGGTTTGAAGCTATCGTAGTCCAGGGGTTTTGGTCGAGGAAGTAGTTCCATGGCTGGTTCTGTGGAGGTAATGGGTGGGGAAGGTGCCTTGCGCCATTGTTGGATGCTACGGCTGAAGCATAAGTGGATGGCTGGGGGTTTTAAAGCTGAATTTGGCAAAGTGTTGCATATTTAATTTTTGGTAGTTGAGAGGGAGTAATTGAGGGAGTGAATGATTCTGTGAAAGGGGAGTAATTGAGGGGGGTAATAAAGGGCGAGCTGGGAGGGGGTATCGGCGGATCTGAGGTTTTGGAGAGGCTCCAGGGTGGAGAGGAAATAGGCGGGAGATGCTCTTGGGTTGCCGAAGGTTGGTAGCTGGACCTTTCTGCTGAAGAAGCGGCGCCGAAGAGGCCCATGCCCGGGTTTTCTGTGAGGGGAAGCGGCTACGCCTCTGGTGAGGGGAATGGGCGATGCTAGTTGAAGGGACGCGGTAGGAGTGGCTGGAGCGGCGGCGGCGGTAGCCATGGGTTGAGCGGCGGTAGTTGGGGGTTGGACGGCGATTAGACACCACGGTCCACCAGCCCTCTCTAGTCGAGATTAACCTAGTTCGCCCTCCCATCGCGTTGTTTTCGCCCGGGATTTACGGAGAGAAAAGTCATTTGAAGAGTTTGTTAGAAGTTGAAAAATTCAATCCATTCAAACCTATCACCTAATAAATTAAACCGCCTAACTTGAACTCTACTACACATTATGCACCTGTGACCTTTTCAAGATGCCTAGAGAAACCAAATCAATAAATCAAGTCACAAGACCACAACATTTTTATTAACGCAGCCAATTATGAACTAACGACCTCGCCACACAATAATCATCTTTCCTAAGAGGAATTCGGATCTATAAAGTAACTCAAAGTTTGAGCTTGAATACGGATCGTCCAATCAACATCTGTATGATTATTAAAGGGCTCCATGAATTCTAGATTGAATCATATTAGCTTGAACCGGAGGCAATTCAATTAGTATCAGACTAAATCTAAATCTGATCTGATACCTGATCTGAATTGGTTGATCTTCTTAAAGATCCGTACGGACATTTTAAAATTCATCCCATGAATTTCAATGGACTATACAAATTTTGAAGTCAATCCAATGACTCCAACCAAACATTGTACCAAGGACCGCCCCCTTTTACTTTGAAATTTTGGGCCATCAGAATTCAGAAATTAAACACGCACCTTTATTATTATTTTTTTTTAAAGCTTCGCAGGGGCTGCGAATTTGTGAGCAAGACTCAAACTTTCGAATATTCAATCGTCGATGTCACTTATCCATAATTAATAACAATCAGTATTTTTAATGATATATTGTACAAAAGAAAATTAAAAAAGAAGAAGAAGGAAACACACATTGAATGTTCTTCTCATGGAAGAACCCTGTTGTGCAACTCGCTCACCACTCACCCTTTTGTGCAAGTTTTAAAAGATACGTAAAAAATAAAAATACATACCATACTAAAATTTTAGTACTTCTAACATTTTTGGGATAAATTATAATTTAGATATGGTATCACGGGTATAACTGATGGGCTTGCAAGTTAACAAAATTGAGGCCGGTGCAAGGTCCCATGATTTCCCCACTAACCAGCATAAATATTTTTCCTTTTACTTATATAGAAATGTTAGGATCAATCAATTTAATTTGATGAGATGATGGTACCAGCAATAACTAGACACTTCTGTAGATTCTTATAGCGTCAATTTATATCCTCTGCCTAGTATTTGGTGTGGTGTAAACTATTTAAATGTCATTTATTTTAATTATTTATGAACGATGTTGGTGAGATTGGGATTCTTTGGTTCTGACTTACAAGATTTGAAATAAATCATAGAAATAAATATAAAATCACTATTATCCTTACAAAAAATAATTTGATTGGTTACCCTAACGAGCAAAATTAGGGTGTGATGTGCTCACCAAGAGGGATTGGTGATCACACCTCCAAAAGGCTATCTGATTGACTTTGAACTACTGAATCCAAACCGTTGAAAGTCATATACTCCGTGAGTGATGCATGTATATGTCAAAAATTTTAAAGTTTCGAATTCATTTAGTACATGGTCAAGCGGTCAAAACAATGATGAAAAATGAATACATAAATTGTTAACTTATAAAATGTTCATTGTTTTGACCGCTTGACCATGTACTAAATGAATTCGAAACTTTAAAATTTTTACATGTACATGCATCACTCACGAAGTACATGAATTTCAATAATTTGGATTCGTAGTTTGAAATCAATCTGATAGTCTTTTGAATGTGTGCTCACCAATCCCTCTTGATGGGCACATCACACTCTAGTTTTGCTCGTTACCTAACTTTAGTTATATCACCAAAGAGGAGACCATGATCCTCAGCTCAATTCATGTCTTGCCAATTTATTTTCAATAAGTTGCACGCCACCATCTATTATTATCTTACTATATCTCAATAAAATCCCTACATATGTGAAAAGTGTTGCTAGTATGGAGGCCATTACGATGAGAAACAGTGAATTATCATTTCTCGGTTCTAATCATTCCATCAAAATCAAACGGTTTATATTGCATTAAAAGCTGGACTTGTAGATCATATGTGCGATAAAATTTATATTTAAACCGTTCAATATAAATTTTCATGGATCTTAAAGTGAGTCATCTATATTTCAAAAGGATGGTTCAAATATCTTTATTTTTGTCTCCGCTTTAAATTTTTTTAATTAAATTATTTTAAAATTTCTATGTCAAAATAAAATTGTTAGATAATATTTTTTCTACATTCACATAAAAAAATCTTACTTTTCAATTTGGTTTTTATATAAATCAATAAGTTGAAAAATTAATATTCATAATTTATTCATACTAATGTATGTTTGCAATTTCTTGATATCGATTAAAACAAAGTCAAATGTTGTAATATTTTATACATGCATAAATTAAGAAACTTGATATAAATCAAATCTAACCGTTTATTTTTGACATTTGAATTTTAAATTTGAACTTATTAACATTTAAAGAATTGAGACACCATGGAGGCACAAAAAATAGAGACATTTGAACCCTCTTTGTATATCAAATATGCTTTTATATCTTATTTGAAACTTTATTCTATCTCTGCACATGATGGAGGCACAAAACATAGAGATATTTGATCCCTTTTCTTATTTCAAATAAGTTTTATGTCTTAGTTGGAATTTTATATTCCGTCTCTATCTTTCTCCTCTATCTCTCTCTCCATTTCTTTTTGAAGAGATAGAGAGAGAAAGAAATAGCGACTGTTGTTATTCTGTTGAAAATAACAACAGATTTTGGTCAAAAAATACAGAGGAGAATTTCTAAATATTGGTAGTGTCGCTCCGTCTAAAAGCCTACATCCGTTTTTGAGACTTTAGAACATTCCTATCTTATTCGTAAAATAAATGCAAATATAAATGTGATAATTGTAAGTATGCAGAATAATTGTTAATAACAATTTGTCTCAGAATGTCACATCAGCTTATAATTTAGTCGTAGACTGTCGTTGACAATTATAGCGACGTAAAATATGAAATTATGTACTAAGTATAACTAAAATTAAAATTAATAACAAAACAAAGATAACCCAAAATTTACTGAGAAATAATCATTGAAGTTGATGATGTAGTAAAAAATAATCATAATTCTGCGATATCAATATATCACGGATAAATATGGTCTGATGAAATCTAAATCACCTCATCTGCGTCACATCCGAAATTTTTTTTTATAACATTAAAAAAAAAATAAACAAAATAACCATCGTTTGGTTGAATTTAGATTTTCACTACGGCCGCACTGGCATTCTGCGGACCTATTTTAGCGGGGCCGCAGAATGCCAATGCGGACTCTTAAATAGGTCTGCAGAACCATTCTGCGGACCCATGTTTTTTTTTCATCCCGTTTTCAAACTTTGAGATATCTCACATTTATGTGTGGCACACATTCCTAGAAAACCAAAAAATATTAAAAAACCAAAAATTTGAGATATGTCGCTGGTGCCTCGGTAAAACAAAAAAAAAAAATGGGTTCGCAGAATGCCTGTGCGGTCTCCAGTATTTGAGTCCGCAGAATGTCGGTGCGGCCGCGGTGAAAATCAAAATTCCCAGAAACAATAGTTATTTGGTTTATTTTTTTTTTAAACTATGTTATAAATAAAAATTTCGGGCGTCACATAGAATATTAAACAAAGTAATCAGAATGTGCTAAAATTAAAAAGGATCGATTAATTAACATTAACTTCTAAAGATATAATAAATTCAGTTTTAAAAGCAGAGGCGCTCTCAATTTTAAATTAAATAGGTGGTAGCAGAAGTTCCTTTTTGAGGCTTCACATGTCCCTTTCCGAAAGTTTCTTTTGCTTTTTCTTCTTTTTTTTTTTCATTTTCTTCACGATCGTATTCATGGTAAGAATATGGAGGCCATCATTGAATTGCATCATGTCATGTCTTTGGCATGGAATCGCCTTTTGTCCATCCTGATTGTATTTATAATTAGAAATAAAAAGGAGGGGGTTCGAAGGACATCAGATCAAAATTCGGTTTGATTTTCGATCGGAATCGTATTAATAATTGTGTGCTTGATCCGTGCAAATCTAATAGTTATTTGCGCGATTATATGGATATGACAGTCTGATCTGGCATCGACGGTCTGCTACTTGATCGGAGCCGTCCAATTTGGATCAAGCTTTGTGCACATAATGTTAAAGTTGTACGCGCGAATTTTTATGTGGATCAAAGAGCAATGACTTAATATTTGAGTTTCCGAACTAGCTAAGAATGATAGCGTCTCTTATGGGATTTATGTTTGTGTAAGTCTATTAAATTGTGACCTAGTCAAAAATGTCAAAAAAAAAAATTATATATAATAGTTATGCATTACATATAGTACGTAATATTTTTTTTATTAAGGAATTCCAATATACTTCAGTATTTTTAGATGCTATATAAATAGTACATGCATTAATTAGAGGCAGTGTTGTAAAATGCGGTTCATGCGACCGCATATGCGGCCGCATATGCGTATGCAGTGGGATTCAGCATGAAAAACCTTATGCAGTCCTATATATGCGGATTTGAATATGCGGCCGCATATAACTGCATATATAGCCGCATATGACCCGCATATGACTGCCATTTAAATTTTTTATTTATTAACAAAAACAATTCCAAATTAATTCGGATTCAAATAAATATATTAGTTAAATTGTGAATCGGATGTCCAGCAGTAACCGAAATCCAATCCCCAGCACTCATCCGGACTAAGCCAGTTGAGTGAAATTCAAGGTTGTTTTGATCTTCTTATACAAGCTCTCTGGAGCTCTTTATTTTTTGTTTCAGAATGTTGGGACTAAAGATTGTATACCGGACTTCACGCGAACAAGCTAGGCTCTATATCCTTCACGCGGTTTATATTTTTTAATATTTTTCCTTCACGTGAACCAAGGCACCAAGCTAGCCTCTATTTCCCGCTGCCTGTGTATTTTGGGCAATTTAAAAGAATTTTGGGCCTTCACGCGAACCAAGGCACCAAGCTAGTCTCTTTAAACACAGTTCAGATTTTCTGTGGCATATATAATGAAATGTTAGACCTGAATTGGTGTGTCTATATTAAATAATTGATCAGATTAAAACATATTAAATATTAAATATTTAATTGAGGGTCTTATATTTAATATCTAATGAAATAATCCGCATATATTAGTCCGCATAAAAATCCGCATATGCAGCCGCATACCGCATATGCGCTATGCAGTGGCCTTCCGCATACCGCATGAAAACCGCATTTTACAACACTGATTAGAGGTTTTAAAAATATTACAAATAGTAATTTTTATACGGTTAAACCGAATTGATATGAAAAAAATCAACATGTAATAAGTATTAACTTGATAATTTATATATTAATGTGTGAATATTACAATTCTAACATAATATTAACATTGTAATTCATTTGATTTGTTAGATTTATTTGGTTCTCAATTATAAAGACCGCATCGAGAACCAAAAATTGAATCACCCAAATCTTTAAACCAAATCATATAAATAGACTTATTAATAAAAAAAATTTTATTCAAATTCGATGGAGGTCAAACTAACTGAATCATTTGAACGCCTCGATCTAGTTTTATTTTTGTAGAGTTAACTTGTAACTTTGACATAAATTTTTCTAATTAAACTCTTTTTTATGTAATTTGTTCTTAATCAATTTTACTTCATAAAATTTGTTGGTCGCCAACCAATGATTTTGTTGAATAATTAAGCTCTTAATATTTTATTAGGAGGCAAAAGGACTGCATGACGTGTGTTGTGCAAGCAAGATATCTCCAAAATCATGTTGCGTATGTATTTTTATCTTTTTAAGCTAGCATGCATGATGGCATTATTATTCTACCTTTGAATAAACTAACTTAATATGATTAAATGGTCACGCGAGTCACGTATAGTCACGGCACGTTTGTGCACGGCGTGACCCATGTGCCGTGACCACCCCTTGATATTTTAGTCACGGTACGGCACATGAAAAATTAACTTGGTTACAGCACGGTACGGCACGAGACCAAAGTCACGACGTGTTAGTCACGGCACGTTTTTTCCACTTTATGCGTGTGTACACTAGATATTCTTTTTTAACTTTTTAACGAAAACCGGTGATCTGATCACCTTTTTAAGGAAAAATATCAAATACTATCTACCGACGCTCAAGGTGAATTTCAAACTTCTTTGCAGCTGCTTTTAATTTTTCCACATGACGCTTGTTGCAGGAGACTATTTTAACATCTTTTCGTTGGAAGGCTAAAGCGTCTTTTTTTCTTCTATAATTTTCATGAATCTAACTGCTTTCAAAACAAGTTTGAAAAATGGCCCTCTTGAGCTGTGGCCAGGTGGGCCAAGAGTGGGCCCTATTTTTTAATTTTTGTTAAAATGGGCCCTCTTAATCAGGTTGGAGGTCCCACCAAGTGGGTAGAGTTGGAAAAATGGAATGCCGGAACCGGACCCATCACATAATGGCACAACACGCGTATCAGTTATGTGTCATAATTTGCATGTTCTGTGTCATGATTATTAATTTGTCGTGATCAGTTGCAAAAAAGATACAGCAATACACGACACAGAAATTGTCTTAGTCACGATACGATACGACACGAGAAACATGAAGAGCATCTTTGATTCGACCGGCCGTCTCACACAAAATTTAGAAGTAAGCGAAACAAAATGTCTCGTATAGAAGTGTTCATTTTCTAATTAATGGATAATGAAGATGACATTTTTCTGAGAAAGTATTTGTTATGTTTCAATCTTATCTAACCATTTAATTAACAACAGGTTTTATTTCCACCAACCTTCAAAAAAAAAAACCAACAGGTTTTATTTGAAGATTGTTTTGTTTAGCAAGTTTAGAATATGGCATGCTAAATAAGAAGCATTGTAGGATTTGGCAGACTCAATCAAGAAAGATGTGATTTCTGTATTTAGTGTGTAGGGTGCTTTTAAGATTTTATTTCTATCAATTTCTCTATTTCTCTATTTAAAATATTTATATATTAATTATTGTACTCTATATAATTTAAGTCAACCTGGGATACAATTTTCTTCCTCATAATTTCTCTCTTTCTCAAAATCCTAACAAATTAGTATCAAAACTAAGGTTGTTGTATCATAATTGTCCAAGCCGTTCGATTTTAAATTTTAATCCGTAAAAATGATCTATATATTTCATTTCTACGGTTCAAAATATGTATAAGACTATTCACGAAGAAATGAAGTCTATGGCCCAACCTATCCGCCGAAACTTGTTCGGCCCGAGTTGATTTATGGACCAGCCGGTGGGGGTGTTCATTGGTCCGGTTTAGTCGGTTTTGAACCGAACCGAATTAGTTTGGATCAAACAGTTTGGTTTTTTTGGTTTAACGGTTCGGTTCGGTTTGCTTTTTAAAACCGAATTATAATTTCGGTTCGGTTCGGTTTGGTAATTTTCAAAACCGAAATAACCGAACCGACCGAACTTTTATATATTATGAATTTGGTCCGGACCGCTCCGGTTTATTTCTTAATCAATTACTTTAAATAATTCAGTTTATTTCTTAATATACTTCGGTTTATTATAAATCTATTGCTTTAAATAAAAAATTAATATATTTTGGTTTGAACCAGTGTTCTAAATAGCTAGCTATTGCAGCGCTATAGCTACGCTATAGCTTTTTCGGACCATAAAAGCTAAGCTATGAGATAAATGTGCGCTAATTCAGCTACGACCGCTATAGCTGTAATAGTTGACTGCTATTACCGCTACGCGCTACGCGCTATTGCTACCGCTATGCTACATGAGTTTTTTTTGCGATTTACATGGACTTTTGTTCTTATTTATGATGCTACATGATTTGTTATGAAAATGATTCTAAACCGAACTATGTGCTTCTGTTCCTATTTGATATTTAGTCTCTCATTCTATATTTGGAAAATATTCAAATATTAATTCTTTCTTTGGCTTGTTATTCATCTAGTATTAACTTGTAAAATTATTATCGTTCGTTTCAATTGAAAGCTAATTTCGATTATTATAATATATAAAATGTTCAAATAAGTATATTTACTTCACTTCACTTGTAAAATTAATTGCTCTTCGTCTATTATAATCTGTAATACTATGAAGTATGAACTATTAAATAATATTACCTTGTAGATCCTTTTTTTCTTCTTATTTACATGATTGAAAAAAGTATAGACTTAGATTAGTTGTTATTTTATTGTTACCCCAATTCTTCAATATTAATCATGTTGATAAGTAGTAGAAATATAGAATATAAATTTTGAAATGAAAAAAACGCTATGTATGATAGCTTCCGCTATAGCTACGCTATTCGCAATAGCTTTTTTTTTTGTCTCCCCGCTATGCCACTATAATCGCTATTTAGAACCTTGGTTTGAACCGAACAAACCGAAATAAAACTTTAGTTCGGTTTGGTTCGGTTCGGTTCTATTTTAGAAACCGAATTATAACTTTGGTTTGCCTAGTTCAGTTCGGTTTCAACCGAACCAAACCGATGAACACCCCTACCAGCCGGTTTGGATCGGACCGTGCACAGGCCTAAAGTAGGCCCGACCCACCCAGTCCGGATTTAGTATATGTATTTCTTATATATTTTTAGAGAATTATTATTTACCTATTTAATGACTTCTAAGTTCTAATAATTCACCAACATATCTTATTTTAAATAATCACGAACGACTCATGTGTATATTAATCCATATTCAAATTAAATTATGAAGTACAAATAAAATTAGCAAAAAAATGTAAAATATCGTAACATTAAATAGTTAACAACTTAATAATTATTTTTAATTACGTACTTCGGAAGATTTTGAACGACTAAAGATCAAATCGTATTGGATCGGGCTGGGTCGGATCAGGTCGAACCTGCTCAGGAAAGCAACTAAATAGGTTGAACCTCAATTTTCAGGTCTGAAAAAAGCCCTTTCCAGCCCATATCGAGAACTGTGGTTAAGCTCTAATGGTCTGGGCTTTTGATTTGTAGAATCCAAGGAATAAATTCTGTAGCAAACAATGGTTAAATGGAAAATTGCCAACAAGCCAGTAAAGAATACCTTCATTTTTTGCAGTCTGATCCCTCGAAGACAAGTATTCACTGTTGCTGTTAAGGAATATACGATGTTCGGAAAGATTGAATTATGCAACTACGATCACTACGGATTTATATATACTTCGGTAGCATGATTTTGATTCAACATAAATTATTTCGGATGATCAATAATGTTATTCACTGCGATTCAAGAAACACAAACAAATAAAATCAATAATGTTATTCACTTCCTTTTTCTCAGATGAATATCCTCAGCATTGGTCCATATAAAATCAATGTAGAAGTTATTGAGATAATTTTCTTAGACAACACAAACAATTCTACTGATATATCGTAAACTATTTCAACTTCCGAATCACATAAAATAAGATCTCGCGTAATATATGCAAATAATTTTAGCATTTACTCAAATACTTTTACCGTTGTCGAGGTCTGTAAGTGGGATTATTAGGGATGAAAACGGTATAGGTAATATCCGATCTGTATACAAATTACATGTGGATATCCGATATCTGAATATCCGTGTGGATATAGATACTAATATGATTTTACGTTTCAATTATCTGTATCCGAATAGTAGATATATATCATATATTTTGATATATATTATGAAAAATATTGTTATTCACTACTAAAATTAGATAAATATTATGAACTTTGATATTTTTTAATATTATTTTAATAAAGATCCGATCCGATCCGATCCGATCCGTATTTGTATAAGTATCCGGCTGATATCCGATCCGTATCTATATCCGGAAAAGTAAAAAGAGATGAATATGATTTTACCGCTATCCGCTCTGTTTTCACCCCTAGGGATTATATATCCTTCGTTCTACGTTTTTTTTTATAATAAAATGAGATGTATTGACTGCATTTATTTGCTTCCTGTCGTCCAACTTTTTAAAATAAAATATAAACTACATATATATAATAAAATAAAAGATGTATATAACCTAATCTGAATTCTACTTGGAAAACATTGATTTTGTACTACACAAAAGATTGGTTCGGAAAATGTTGTAGTTGAAACCAAAGAAAGAAACAAACACTAGCAACAAAAGTTGCATAGGTAAAATGTCATATTCCATCCCAGCAGCAAATCATGTGGGAAAAGATAACATATGCCCGGCTGCTGCCTCGAGTTAAAAGCGATGCATGTCATTTTCCAGCAATTATAAGGGGCAATTAAGCACAGTGTTATCACTGTTTCATTAAACTCCACAGTACTGCTTCATGCTTAGCATCACATCCCATGTTCCATGTTGTAGATACAATGTTCCATGCAAATTATTATCATTCACCATTACCGCATGTTGGTTAGATTTATGCTTCGAAAGGGGTTACGTAATTAAGGAGAAGAAAAGAGAGCGGAAGAGAGACTGATTCTAATCGTACTCTGTTCTCAATTGGTATACTTCAGTGTGATAAAATTGGAAGGAGAGCATAGGTAAAATCAATGTACAACTTAGAACGATTTTTTTTCACTGATTCTCATCTCCAAATCCGAAGGTAGGGGATCCATGTGACTTCTTTACATGCCATCTGCCTCTCCTATCTTTCCTTTTCTTTACACGTTTCGTTCTGAAACACAATCTTAGTAATACGGATTGGACCATACAAATATTTAAAGAAGAATAATAAACTTAAGCAAATGGCAGGAACTTTAATTTGTTCTATTTAAGTAAATGTACTTAAGTTTTTAATTAATTCGTGTTATTGTTTTATTAGAACTACATACAAGTTATGAAATAATTCATCGAGTATTTAGTTATAATATGTTAGAAAGAAAGTTTCTTTAATGATGGTTTTTAAAAATAATATATGATTTGTGTAAATATGAATTTTGAAACTTATAAAATATTCACAATCAATACTCTTTGGTGCTATTCGGTAAGAAATGAGTTTCTTTAGCTTCCTTAGTCGCTTAATCCTGCTCAACATTGATTTTTTAGCACGGATTAGGATCATCTCATTTAGCCTCATTTTGTTTTGATCTTAATCCTCTATCCGAGTCTTAAGGCATCTCTACTCCTTCATTTAACTTCCTTAGCTATCACCCACAGATTAAGATGATGTTCAAAACATCAGTTCCTTAAGCCTTCTTAAGATTTAATTCTAATGTGGATTAATTATTTGTCCAAGACGTAAAGTTTATAAATAATTATAAGTTTAAATTTAAGCTAATAATATTTGAAAGATAGTTTATGACGGAAACTGTCCCTAAAAATGACAGTATACTTTGAATTTAAAAGGAGACATCAACATTTAAAATATACTGAATAAAGTTCAGTAACTTTAAAGTTTACCTCTAAAGATTACTCAAAAATAAAAAAAATAGCCTAAATAACCAAATGACAAATTATCAGCATCTGCATTCGTTGCCGGCATTTTTATTAATACCCTAAAAAAACAAATTATCGAATTTGCTCTCACTCTAAAATTATTTTTAAAACTGCCCTAACCGCCCAACCACTGGGCGGTCCAGTTTTCATAGCTGACCGCCCAGCCACTGGACGGCTCAATTTCCATAGCGGCTGGGCGGTCCGCTAGTGAAATTTTTTTTTTTTAAGAGACAATATGAATATCAAGATGCTGAATTCTTAACGCTAAAAATTCGGATTTTTTTTTTAAATATTAGTTAGATTACTTCTTTTAAGCATATTTATACTAAAATACTCTAAATTACTTGGAATTATGTTAAATTACGTTGAGTTACACTAATTACTTTAAATTACGCTAAAATACAGTAAATTATGCTAAATTACATATGAATAGGGACGATATCTTCACTGAAAATGTGAAAAACGACGACGAAACTTCAAACGGTCATAAAACGGCGCTCGAGTGTCCGATTTCAGCAAATGACCACTTTTCGGAAAGCTTGCGAAAATGCGCATGCGTCCGTGCCTGTGATGCCGGATTTCAAAATTCATAATTGCCAAAAAACAAAGGGAAGAGCCTCAAAACTTGAGTTGAAGTTTCCGATTAAGATTTTTCATTTCTATTATTCAATCCAAGTAGCTCAGTAAATTAGTTACATAATGAACTTGTAGAATACTAATTTTTACTATTTTGGAATTTTTTTTACTATTTTTTATGATTCATGAAAGATGGCACATAATCGGTCTACTTTAGCGTAATTTTGCGTAGTTTACCATAATTTACCGTATTTCAGCATAATTAGCGAAGTTATTGTTATTTAGCGTAATTTAAAGTAATTTTAGTGTAATTCAACGTAATTTAACATAATTCCACATAATTTAGCGTATTTTAGTATAAATATGCTTAAAAGAAGTAATCTAACTAATATTTAAAAAAAAAAAGAAATCTGAATTCAGCATCTTGATATTCATATTGTCTCTTAAAAAAAAAAAATTTCACTAGCGGACCGCCCAGCTGCTGGGCAGTCAGCTATGGAAACTGGACCGCCCAGTGGCTGGGCGGTTAGGGCAGTTTTAAAAATAATTTTGGAGTGAGGGCAGATTTGGTAATTTGTTTTTTTAGGGTATTAATAAAAATGCCGGCATTCATTGTATGACCAAATTTATTTTCGCTGATTGCTAAACTAATATATATCTAAATAAAGTAATAAACCCAATTATTCTTAGCTAGCATCCATTAGCTCATTAAATGCTGGACACCTATTAGCTATGTATATATGTGACATCTTTTCGTAGCCATTTAAGATAAGCAGTGTCATTATCTCTTCAAGTGATGTTGCAAAACACAAGGTTGGCATTGTTTAGACAAGAGAGCGACGCATGTTTTGCCTCCCAATGATTAAATTATCGACAGCTTTGTTAAGCCCCACTCATCTTACATTCAAAAAAAAAAAAATTAATAAAGCGCCCCTGTTGTAAACGGTAAGACTGTATTTCAAAGCGGAGTGTATAAAGGAGAAGAAATTATAGTTTTTATATTTTTCTACATCTCTGATACAAAGATGAGACTCAGTGAGAAAAAATTACTGAAGTTATAAGAGCATCTGCATTTCTGAAACTATTAGAGTTTTTAATCTGACGTGGCAGTTGCTAAATCAGTTTCAGGAATGTATATGGATTTCTTATTTAGCAACTTTGCTCAATAATTTCTTATTAAGAAATCGTTTATAAACTCTGACGTGGCAAAACGATTGGCCTGTATTCGCTAAAATTAGTTTAATTTACTACTGATGTGGCTTATCAATTTTAATTTACTGATGATGTGGCATATTAGAAACTCTAAAATTAGTTTTAGAGATGTGAACATTTAGAAACTCCAGAGTCTATAATTTTTTAAAAGCAGTTAACAGTTATTTAAAAACTCTAAGAGTTTCAGAGATGTAGATGCTCTAAGACAGTTTTATCTCTGCTCATTCTCCTTCCGTCCGTTTCCTTTTTCGGTTTTATCCTTCTGAAGCAACTGAGTACGTTCATAATAAGTCTCTCCTCAACATTCTTTTCTTCCCTCAGTTCTGGAGCAATTATTTAACTCCATACAATTTAAAGAATACTTGTTTGAATTGAATACACTTATTTGTTTATGCATAAATACTCATTAAGAATTTTAAATATTTTTCACCAGCGAATATTATGCAATTTTGGATACTTGTATAAAATTATAGGTAAATTATTTAGACGCTTTCTTTAAAAAGTAGAAACTATTCTGATTTACATATTTCAACAACATACATACGCACTATTTTTGAAAATTGAATCTGCGTTTTTTTGAAAGAGAGATGAGAACTCATGCCACTACATCAAGTCTGTGATTTATATATGCATATTTTTAAAGTACACACACCTGTGAAGAATAAAATATAGATTCTTTTTGCAAGTGAGAAAAAAATGTGTATGCACAACCATTCTTTTCTCCTAAATTAACAAATACACTAAGCAATAAGCGAGTTGAGCTAGGAGAAATTTGAATATGACTCGTGTCAATAATGAATCAAGCTTGACTTTCGCCGAGTCAATCAAGAGTCGAGTTGAGTCAGTTTGTTAACAACTCATTTATACTATAAACCACATATATGCCAAATATTTTCGCTGATTTGGCGTGGTCAGTTGTGCATAAACAAATATTTTTGTTAATTTGGTGTTGTAAGTCGCACATGGCTAGATCATGAGTTGGAAAAAAATTTCATCTTCTTCTTGCAACGAGCTTCAACCTCTCACGGTAGGCGTAAAAAGAGACACTGAAAGAGTCAAAAATATACTTCATCTTCTACTTATAATGAGCCGAACTATATTCAACCGAGCCAAGAACTACAAATATTTTGACACATACCATTACAATGCACACTTGTGACGACAAATAAAACACAGACACACTTAATAATTTTAGGAAGGATACATTGTGTGTATATATTTGGGGGTCAAAAAATTGAGATTAATTAGTATGATAATGTAATTATCAAATGAAGAATTATATACTACTAGCAGATCCAACGAACGAAACTTGACAGCTGTTGATCCGAAAAACCGGGAATAGGATCCAGCACCAACTAGCACGCGTATGATGCAGACCGCACGGTTGATGTGTGGGATGCATCTCTGTTAAATTCCTTTGCAACCAGCAGGTCACGCTGCCATGTTCCTAGCTAGCTTGATAGCTTCCTAGCTTAGCTATTGATTGTTGCTACTTGCTAGGGGGCTTAATTATGATAATTGGACTACATGTTTTTTTTTAATTTATTAAGGGAATATCAGTACTTCTACGAGTGAGACTATAGACTATAGTACTTTGCAATGTGCATGTAGGTCTATGTGCTATGAATTTATATCTTTTATTTTAAAATTTAAATAATTGATTTGAACAGTTATCATGATTTTTGTATGAAGAGGAGGGTTCCAATGCCTCCATTTTTTCATGCCTCCACCATGCCTATATTTTTAAAACTTTAATAACTCAAAATTTAAAATTTAAAAGTCAAAATAAAACCGTTGGATATGATCTACATCATTATATCTATACACGTGTAAAAAATTATGACATTTCAATTTTATTTTGGTTGTCATCAAGAGCTTGTAAAAAACGTACTAATGTGGATAATTTCTAGACGTTGATTTTTGAACTTATTGATTCACATAAAAACAAAATTGAAATATCATAATTTTTTATGAGCACATAGATAAAATGATGTAGATCATATCCAACGGTTTTATTTTGACTTTTAAATTTTAAATTTTGAGTTATTAAAGTTTTAAAAATGGAGGCATGGTGGAGGCATGAAAAATGGAGGCATTGGAACCCTCCTCTTGTATGAAAATATACTTGAAGACAAATTTTACAATTTTTAAAAACTTTTACTATTTTTTAGATAGGTAGAAAATTACTATTTTTGGATTTTACAAATTCTTTAGCTCGGGTGATTTTCTACCTATAAAAAAAGATAGTAAGAAAATCTAAAAGTGTAAAATTTGATCTCCAATTATATTCTCATATAGATAACATGTTGAGTAGTCAGATTGTTTAAATTCTGTAAAGAAGCATTTACAAACTACTATAAGAATAATTTATATCACATTCCGTACATACTCATATAAGAATAATTTATTTATGGATTATTATATCAATATAGAGATTTTACACATAATATTTAAAATTTTGTACACTTACATCCCCTGACCGTTACAGGAGGTGATTTAGAATTGGGGATCAATGCTAAACCACACATTGTTTACATGATGCCTTCTTTTGCTCTATTTACATGGAATATGTTAAATTCATGATAAATTTATCTGATAATTGTGATAATAAAAGTAGAGTTTTATCAAAAATACAAAAATATTAAAATTTAAGATATGTTGATTACAATTTGGATTGATCATAAATCACATGTGGCACAAATTGAGGATTGATTTGAAAAATTGATGGTTCATCTATATCATTCTTTGATTCGTAGATGGTTACAAAGAATTTCGGAATTGAATCAATTTATTTTTTTTTTTGAGGAAAATTGAATCGAATTTAATTCGCATTCTATATAAGAACACATTCGGAGATGGAATACGTAATACTTTGTAACATTCAACTACATAATCAATTAATTTGATTTTGTTTGTCAATATATTAATTTCCTTTGAAAATACATGTATGTTCTACATGCATGTCTTTGGCTTCAAATGCCGTTTATCTCTCATATGGTTTTCATCAGCCTCCCAATAAATTGGGTTCTGATTGCACAAGTTTTAGTTTATAAACTCGAGACAAGTCGTTTGGCACGATTTTAGTTTTCCTGTTTTTCGTTTAAAAAAAAAAACTGTTCTCTCTTTTTCTCGTTTCTGTTTTGGAAATTTACATTTCATTTCTATTGGTCAAAACTGGACGCACCAGTAGTATTGAATAAACGTCATAATTTAAATTCGTTCCAATAAGCTTAAGAAAATGCGACATGAGTAATTTTATTTCAATTTCAAATCTTAAGTGATAATTTCATTTCAATTTTAGAGATATATGATAATTTCATAAATAGAAAGATTTTTTTTAATGAAATTACTTTCAAAATATCATGTTGACAAATATATTAATTACTATTTGCTCATCTATCTCATAAATTAATTTTGAAATGTATCAGATTTTTTTTTATTTCTGAAAGCTAGAAGCAATCAAAATTAATTGTATGAGTATGATGCTTTTGAAATTAACTTTATACTATTTTCAGTTGAGTTTCCCAACAATCTAACAAAACTTGTGAAGAAATCCAAGATTGCGTGGTCTAGGGACATCTCTATTTTATAAGTCCAAATTTAATAGCTTGAACTAAAAAACTATTAGAGCTTGTTCGCGTACTCATGTTTTCATAAAAAATTTAGACAAAATAACTAAATATGTTAGTTTTTCAATATAGTGTTCGGTGCAATAGTTAAATTACTCATTTTCATTTCTACACTACATGTGATAAATGAGTGAATTGACCACACATTAAAAAAGACAAATAAGTGAACTGACCACATACTGCAAAGTGATAAATGACCATACACTACAGAGTGACAAAGAAGTAATCATGACAACTTTCATTTAAAATCAAAATTATTTATATATAGAGCTATTGCAGCAAATGTTTCTTCACCTTTTCTATAGCTAAATAATGAATCATTATCTTCAATGGAAATGCATGATGAGGATTATACAAATCTCATCATGATACATATAGAGAGAAATATAATGGAACCAACTCCATGTCATACTTCAATCTTAACTGGATTAATGTATGTCAATAAATTTTTATATGGTCATGAGTGTCGTTGTAAGTGAGAATTTCGTATGAAGATTTTTGTTTTTCGTGCATTTGGCAAGTTGTTGAGAGACAAAGTGTTGCTCCAGGATGGACAAATGTTGATTGAAGAACAAGTTGCAATATTCTTATACACTCTTGCTAAAAATGCAAGCAATTGCATCGTGCAAGAACGATTTCCAACGGTCGGGTGATATAGTAAGTCGTTACTTCCATATTGTAATTACGACTATTACTCGATTATCTGCATAAATCATAATGCCTTCTCGACTTCATACGCCGCAACTTATGCAATCGAGAACAATATTTAACCATTTCTTTAAAGGAAGTTTAATTTCAATTATTATCAAATGAATGTCTTTTTAAATTAAACTTGAGAAACCTAAATTATTCACTATTTTTTAATATTCATGATTATATTGGTGCTATTGATGATACACATGTTCCTATAACTATTGCTCAAGCTCCATATCGTAATACAAAACAAGCATTGTCATAGAATATTATGCTCGATTTACTTATGCTCGTTTTAATATTCAAGATTGTATTGGCTTCCATTTGCTTTCCAACACGCAGGAGCAAAGAACACACTCCAAGTTCTTTCTTCTAATTAATCCCGATCTTATCCCTGCTGCCTTTGATACCTTGTGTTACTTTACTTTTTTGTAATCTTATCATTTTCTTCTTCTTTTTTCTCATTATAACATATTAAGCAAAATTTAAACTCAGAAACTCTTATGTGCTAAATAGTAACATTGCCAACTTCAAATTATGATAACCTCAATTTTATGTTACTATTTACTAATGATGATAGAGCCACAATGCCTTTTTTTGTAATAAGAACTCGTAAAAAGACAAAAAATATTTCCGGAATCCATCCCATGTTGATGTTAAGTCTAACCTAAATCGTCTGATTTGTATCAAAATCCATGCAGATAATTTAAATTAATGGTTACAAGAACCTGACAATTTAAGCTGGACATCAAACTAATATCGATTTGATATCCGTTGGAAATTTCTTACTCCCTTTTTACTTGAATTGAACATGATTTTTTTTAGGCAAAATGGGTTATGTACCCATCAAAAGTCAAGAATTTGGATATTTACCCATTAAATCTTCAAATTGGGGTATTTGCCCATCAAATTTATAAAATTTTGGAAATTTACCCATATTGATATTAAAACTGATAATTTAAAACAAAAATCTGTATTAAAAAATTTTGTTCCAATTTTACCCTCTTCACGCTCCAGACCCTTTCTCCATCGCGCACAGTCTCTCTCTCGTTCAAATCTCGCGCACACAGGCGCTCAAAGCACAATCGCTCTCTCTCTCTCTCTCTCTCGTTCAGACTATTCTCTGCCTCCAGTCGCTCTCTCTCTCGTTCAGACTATGTCGGGCACACTCAATGCACCCTGACACTCCGAACCCGCTAACGGGGATGAACCCGCTAACGGAAAAGAACCCGCACACTCAATGTACCATGACAGGGATGAACCCGCTAACGGAAAAGAAACTGCTAACGCTACACTGGAGCGACTGGAGGCGTGAAGAGGGTAAAATTGGAATAAATTTTTTTAATACAGATTTTTTTTTTTAAATTATCAGTTTTAATATCAATATGGGTAAATTTCCAAAATTTTATAAATTTGATGGGCATATATCCCAATTTAAAGATTTGATGGATAAATATCCAAATTCTTAACTTTTGATGGGTACATAACCGATTTTGCCTTTTTTATATAGATATGTGAAGTCCATTATTATTATTTACGTTAGACCTATAAAAGCAACAATACCTTAAATTATAAAAAGTATAACGAAAAGAAAATATTTCTTTATTTAGTGAACAGAAAACAATTATTATATAAAAATGGTCCGAGATTTTTATTAATATCCAAAGTTTAATAGAAATTAATATTTATGCCCAGAATTCTGGGTTTTCGCCAAAAATGCCCAAGCCGGCCATTTATGGCCAGTTTACTCTTTTTTTTTTTTAGAGACATTATGAAGAGCAAAATAATGAAATCTAACACTGATATTTGAATTTTTTGTTTAAATTTTTTGTTTTTAATTTATAATTAACATATTTATACTAAAATACACTAGATTACTTGAAATTATGTTGAATTACACTATATTACAATAAATTATGTTGAATTACACTAAATTACGTTAAATTACACTAAATTACAATAACTTCACTAATTATGCTGAAATACGGTAAATTACGCTAAAGTAGACTGATTTTGTGCCATCTTTCATGAATCATAAAAAATAGTAAAAATTTGTATTCTACAAGTTCATTATGTAACTAATTTACTGAGCTACTTAGATGGAATAATGGAAATGAAAATCTTAATCGGAAACTTCAACTCAAGTTTTGAGGCTCTTTCCTTAGTTTTTTGGCAATTCTAAATTTTGAAATCCAACATAGTGGGTACAGACGCATGCGTATTTTTGCAAGCTTTCCGAAAAGTGGTCATTTGCTGAAATCGGACACTCGAGCGCCGTTTTATGACCATTTAAAATTTCATCGTTGTTTTTTGCCTTTTCAATGAAGATATCGTCCCTATTCATATGTAATTTAGCGTAATTTACCGTATTTTAGCGTAATGTGTAATTTAGTATAATTTTAACTTAATATAGTGTAATTCAACATAATTTCAATTAATTTAGCGTATTTTAGTATAAATATGCTAATTATAGATCAAAAGAAGTAATCTAACAAATAATTTAAACAAAAAAATTTAAATTTTCAGCGTTAGATTTCATTATCTTGCTCTTCATAGTGTCAAAAGAAAAGAAAAAGAAAAAGAAAAAGAGTAAGCCGGCCATTTTATAGCCGGCTTGGGCATTTTTGGTGAAAACCCAGAATCTGGACATAAATATTAATTTCTATTAAACTTTGGATATTAATAAAAATCTCAGAAAAATTGTTAATAAAATAAATAAAAGGTGAAAATTGATAAAATTTGGGAAACGTGCAAAAGCAGGATTCCTTCCTTGGTCCTAATATCCTATTACCTTAAGCCAACTAGTGAAATTCCCTAGATCCAAGGCAATTCTATATTTGTTTCACTTTGTTTGTAGCCTTTGAGACTTCCATTTGCTATTTACTAGATGTGGTGATTACCAAGAAACCAATGATAATGTAACAAGTTGAACAGGAAGAATCTTATTATCTAATAGCAATCACTCAAATTCTTTCTAAGTTTTTTTTAGGGGAAATTTCATGTGTACCCCTCAAAAACATAGAAATTAAGTATCCCCCTTTAAAGTTCATAATATCATGTTTACCCTTCTAAATTAAAAAATTCATAAATTTACTCATTTTATTGTTTCTTCTATTAATACTCATTTTAAATTTATAAAATAACTATTTTATCCTTTAATAAAGAAAGAAAAAATATGTAGCATGTTTCCGAAACTTATTCTCTAAATAAATTTCTCTCAAATAAATTCATTATTTTCAATTCATATTTCAAACTTGTAACCTTCCACACAGATGACGTTGTCTTCAGCCACCAGATCAAAAAGTAGTTATTTATTCTCTCAAAACAAAAATTAATAATATATATATGTCAAGAGTCAGAAAGAACTTAAATTTGTTTTTTGCAATTAACTGGTAACAAAGTAATACTGGAGTAAAAACTAAAAAAAATAATAATTATCATAATATCCAAACCAGAGTGAGCCTATGGTGCTATGCATAGCACGGATGGGGTCCGTACTACGGCCAAAAATTTAACTTTTTAAAATCCTAATGGTCGATCCAACCGTTCAATGTGATAACCATATGAATATGTACTTGCAAACTAAATTTTACATTTTTTTGAATTTTTTTACTATTTTTTTAGATAGGTAGAAAAATCAGTGTTTTCTGAAAATTCTGGATCATCAAAATTCTACCTATCTAAAAAAATAGTAAAAAAATTCGAAAAAATATAAAATTTAGTTTTAGTTTGCAAATACATATTTATATGGTTATCACATTGAACGGTTGGATCGACCATTAGGATTTTAAAAAGTTAAATTTTTGACCGTAGCACAGACCTCATCCGTGCTATGCATAGCACCATAGCCTCACTCTCCAAACCATTATATCATCATTCTATATAAATTCAATCATCCATACTCTAATAAATCGTCCACATGCTCTATTAATCATATTACAAATCACCCCTGAAAACACTGGTACCAGATCAACAGAAGCGATACCAGAAAGCGAAAATATGATGAAAAAATAATTAAAAAAATACTACAAAATGTAATATCCTCTCAGCCGACTCTGACATGTTAAGCTCCAACTATCAAGATGAAAATAGTACAAAAAATCAGATATTATTTGTTAATTAGGAGATCGATGAGCTGTATACTTGAGGAGCAAGGGACATTTCTAATTGAAGAATCTTGATACATTAAACTAATTAATTAAAGGATCTTGATACCAGCAATTGTACTTCCTAAGCCCGGTACAGTGCAATTAATTGTACTTCCTGCATTAGTCAATCTGCTTAATTTAAATTTTAAAGTTCAATTTAATCTGCTTAATTCATCGAATTCGAACGAGCTATCTAAATTCAAGTTTGATTTGAAATTCTTTTCAGTCAATTTAACTCAAATGACATTATAGCTTTCGAGAAAAGGGGGTAGCACAATTGGCTAGGAAAAAAGTCCTAGAACTATTGGTTACCCAAAAGTCGAGAGAGATTGCGAAAGTTTAAAAAAGAAAAGACATTATAGTTTGGAGCCGAGAAGTTACTTCGAGTTTGAGTCGTGAAGAATTCGAACTAATTCTTTCTGTTAGCTAATAACTTGTTTTTAATATAATTAATCAATTTTCATGAAATTATTTAGTTCGGCTCATTAGTATAGAAAAAAAAAATGAGAAGGGATAGCAACAAATAATTACAAAATAAGCGCATAAAAATCTCACAGTTCAAAATTACTAATATAAACCATAATGTTATTGTTTTAAAACAACTAGACCTACATGTTGGGCTAATATAAAAGCGGATTAGAATGTTCCGTATCATGCATATTCTATAGAACTAGTCGAATTTGCAAACTGATTTCAAACGAATTGAGTCCAGCTCGAGTTCGAGTTCGAGTTCAGTTTGTCAGTGATTCGGACTCGATAGCTCAAATTACTAACTGTTTGAATCTAATTCGAACGAGCAATTGCGAACAATTACCGAATCAGAGAGAGAGAACTAAGCATGTGTTGCTAATTATTCATTCTTTCCTTTACAGCACATCAATAATGATATGGATAATGTATTAACATCATGCCATCAAAAGAGTATCATCATACCAACAACGACCAGCGTTTAATACTCACGCACATATCACATACTAATATTGTACTTCTTGATTGCACAACTAATATTATTATCATATTCTAATAGAGGAAACTTTTTTAACGCAGTGGCGTGAGCTTCATTTATCTATAAAGAGAAGCATGTTTAATTCCGACAAAAAACATTTAATTTAAAAAAAATCAAACATTCAACTGAAAAGAGCTCAATAATTTAGAGAGGCCAGAGCATATTTTCTGGGATTAAAATTTACAGCGGTTCACATTTTTTCACAAAAAAAAAAGTTTCGTGGGATATATTATTCCTCAAATGTTTGTTTATAGTGTGGTTGAATTGACTAAAGCATTTAATATATCAAAGTAATATTCTTCGCGAGAGATTTCAGATTCACAACTACAGATAAAAAAAATCTCTGAATATGAACTTAATTAAGTGACTTAACACTAATTTTACTCAAAGAAAAAAAAAACAAACAATATATAGAGCGCCACTTTGTGAGCAATACAAAAAATCTTGCCCCTACTAAGTGATCTTTAGACCCACATGAACATGGGACATTCCTAGCTAGGGGAAAAAAAAAAACTATCAACTGTCATAACTGTTGAAGTAGAACTGGAGAAGTACAATACATCATGCACTACTCTCCAATTTTTTTATTTTTCACAAGTGTAAATTGTACAAATGGTCCCAAAATAATTACACTTAAATGTTCTGGTCCAGGATGTTTAAATTAAGGGTCAGATTTGGACGTAAATTTTCTAGCTCTAACGCAAAAAAAAAAAAAATCACTTCAGCGGTGGAGAATTTTTTATTCATAGAAATTATTACAAAATAAGAGAGGGAAAGAGAAAAATATCTTAGATTTTCAATACATTAGAAAAGTTGAAGAAATTTTTTCCGGTCCAGACGTTGGACATGAAAAAAAATTCCGATAAAAAAAAATTGTTTTTTTTTTTTCAATCGCCTTCAGTGTTTAGGAAGATAAGTAGTTGGACATCATCCCCATAAAATCTCAAGAAAAAGAAATTTCTTTGAATCGGTGGAATTTTTTTAGTCCTAACTTTGGATCGGAAAAAATTCCTCCAATTTTATTACGGATCGAAATCCAGCAGTCTTCTTTCTCTTTTTCTCTTATATTTTTAATAATTTTTATGAATAAAAAAATTGTCTCAACGGTGAGATGTGAAAGGAACTGAGAGACCGAGAAAAAAGAGAAAATTAGGTTCAGCTAGATGTATTTTGACGTCTCCTCCTTGCTTTATTGAATTAGCATTATTTTTCAAATTTCAATTTATTTAATTTCCTCTTGAAACCCTAATTTTAGAGTGTCAATGACAATTGCAGTAAATTAGGAGGCGGTCATGATTTTTCTATAATATATGTAAATGGATTTCCCACCCGCAAACAATTATTCTTATCATAAAAGTTCAATTCCAAAACATTTAGACTATAATTCTTATTTTATATTGAAATGAATTGAATTTCTTCTCAAGAGTTCGTTTCGTTCAAAACTTAATGCTTTCTTTTCCAGGATTTTGTAATTTTTATCTTTTTAATGAAACAAGTTGCTCTACTATATAAAAAAAAAATATACTTCCTTTCCATCATTTTATATTATAGTGATATTTGCTAAGATCTTCACGCCCTTTAAGAAAATAAACAAGTATTCAGAGGCGGATTTAAGAGGTAAAAGGAGGGTCAGTCCCTTTTTCGGACAGTGATATTTGAATTTTTAAATGGACTAAATTGATCGAATTTTTTAAACCTGTTCTCTGTCCGAATCAAACATTTAAAAAATTTAAAAAATTATGACATAATAAATATTATTTTGTATGATTTAAAACAGATTACTAAACCAAACAAAAAAAATTAAATCTATCTTAAAAATATAAAAAATAACCAAAAATGTTTGTTTTAATGATTAATCTTTTTATTTAGGTTAAAAAAACGAAATTTACTTTGATTTCTCTGTTTCAGTTTTAATTTGGTCGATAATTTTTTCCTATCAGTTCAATTCTATTTTCGAAGACCAAATAAAATTTTAAGTTTATCTATTTTATTTTTTATTTTAACCAACTAAACTGATTAACACCCCGTACTTCTCATTTAATTTAGGTCAGATCCCCGCATCACTATTCATTGCTCCTTAATGTTTTCTTTAATCGGTGAGTTCCGAAGCACAGCCTCTCGGACCATTTAATTACTATTTTACGCTCTACGAGAATGTTTCGGGGAATGCATTTCAATTTTCAAGTCTTAGATCAAACGGGGCATGTCACATGGGCAAATCCAATACTGTGGAGTGTGTTTGCTTTGTTCTTCTCATTTGATCTATGCATAGGCCCCAGGCCTATTATGTACCTAAGCACATGGTATTCTCTGTTTATTTGTTAGGTAATGCCTTAATGGTAATCCCCCTTATATTATTGGTGTATATATCAATAATATCACGGCTCATGTGCCAATCTAGTTGTACAAAGTGCTTAATCGGCACCAATTTCAACTATGAATTAAGAAACTATTTTCAATTTTCATCCTCTCCTATAAGTCAGTAATTTTCATAATTATGCACGTCTAATGGGATGTTTTTTTTAAGTAGAATTAGGGTGTTTTTAAGTTCACCAAGTTTCTTTGTAAATTCAACTCTAAAATCTATCGGATCGGTTGTAAACAACGAATCCGAACCGTTGAAATTCATCTACTTTACAAGTGATGCATCTACATGCGAAAATTTTAAAATTGTGAATTAATTTTGTATAGAGTCAAACGGTCAAAAAACATTCAAAAAATAAATGTATTAAAATTAATTTATAGACCTTCTAATTTTGACCGCTTAAATCTATACAAAATTAATTCGAAATTTTTAAATTTTTGCATGTAGACGCACCACTTGTAAGGTAGATGTGTTTCAACTATTCGAATTCGTCGTTCAAATGAAAATTCCAAACTATTACAAACAAAACAACTTTGTAAATGATATGTTTCCATGCAAAATTTATAAATTTTAGAAAACAACATGAACAAGAAAAACATTAAAAAGATCTAACAGACTAGCAATTCCATATTTATTTTCGATTATAAATACATATTTCAATTTATTTACCATTTGACTAGCATTCCATGGATGACTTTCAAACTTTCAAATCATTAAAATTATTCTACCTCACGAGTAATAAATTTACGTGCAAAATTTATAAATTTTCCAATATATCAAAGCAAGAGCGATAATTATTGGTAAGTAAAACTTTTCCATTTCTCTCTCCTCCTGTTTTTTAGTTAATTTTTTCTATTTTTTTTTTAGATAAGTCCGATGATAGGGCTGGTTTGATTGGTACGCTGTAGCCCATGTAAGAGATGGGCAGCCCAGCCCCCAGCCACGTGGTACATCCACTTTATGCACGTGAAATTGCTTATTTGCTCCCCTTTATTCTTATCCGACGCCTTGCCCCAAATCACCGTGACATTGTGACAACCTTAGATGGTTGCCGAATGGATGAACATGTTTTGCCATGTGGATGTACACCAGCATAATGTCTTTGTCTAGCTATGAATCTGGCAATTAAGAATGGTTACATAGAATCATTGTCCGTTGCCTACCGTCATAGACGCCGAAACAATGACTCACAATCAGTAATTTTTCATAAGATTTGGCATATTTTTCAATAAAAAAATAAAATTTTGGTTTCTAATTATGAATCCAGCTAATATAATATCGGTTCATATTATATCAACTTTAAGTTTTATTGGATAGACTTCAAATAACTAATCTAAACCGTTCAAACGATTGGCTTTGTGAGTGATGCATTTACATGCAAACAAGTTATTTTTTTCGAGTTATTTTAGTATCAAGTCAGGCGGTCAAAAATGTTGAAAAATAAACGCATTAGAATTAACTTAAAAACTCCCACATTTGATTGCTTGATCTGATACTAAATAAATTTGAAAAATTATAAATTTTACATATAAACGCACAACTAATGAAGTTGATCGGTTTGAACTATTTAGATTTATTGTGTGAAGTCAATTCGATTGATTTTGAAGTTGGTGTTATACGAGCTGAATGACACTAATGTCATACTAGTCATACTCCTCTAATCATATTTTAATATGAAAATTATATTGAGCTGTTCGAATAGCATGTTTGAATTTAAAAAAAAAAAAATTAAGAATATAAGACACAATTGAAACAAAAATAACATAAGACACAAAAATAATAATGCTTGAGCTCTCCTGGTTAGATTTACCAGTATTTTCTAATTACAGCTCATCGTTTGTTTGACTTCTTTACTACCAAGATGTCAGATGTGGATTATGCGCGATCAAGTCCTAGATCTGGAAATCCTGGAAATAGCGTGTTAGTTGACAAATTAGGAGTTAGGCAGACGAGTTAGTTGTGTTGTGCTGTCAAAACCTTTCGCCATTAAATTAGCATAACTTTGGAAACCAGAAATCGGTTACCCGGTGGGCTTCATTAGAAATCGGTCACCCAAGCTATTTTATTTTTGCACCTTTAACCTCTCCGTTTATCTCCAGTTTACAAAAATGGAGATGATCAGAAGTATGGAGTAGCCACTGGAGGTCCGTTTTGGGTCGTAAAATTTAGAGCTACAGAAAAATTAAGTTAAAATGATGATTTAAATGAACAATCATAACTTCTTTTTTAAAGAATTAGAAACCGCATGTCATAACTCATAAGTATATAGAGGTTGTGAATTAGCATGAAGAAGATTGTAATTCTAGTATATAGGAAAGAATCAGATTGAGAATTAATTTATAGTTTAGTGAGTAATATAATGTTCATGTAAAAAATTGCAGATTTGATATCTAGCTCAAAAATCTTATTAAATAATTGAGTAGGTTGATTCCTAACCTTCTTTTAAAAAATAACAATAAAAAATATTGTAGGTTCTCAATACGATTAAAAAATCCTTCAATAGTTATATGATTTGACTTTTTGTTTTGAACAAAGCTAGAGTGTGATGTGCTCATCAAGAAAAGTTGGTGAACACACCTCCAAAAGACTATTGGATTGACTTCAAACGACGATCAAGCCGTTAAAATCTATGTATTTCATGAGTGATGCATGTACATGCAAAATTTTTAAAGTTTCAAATTCATTTAGCACATGAATAAGCGGTAAAAAAAAAGAAACATTTATAAGTTATTTTGAAATTGTTTTATGTATTCATTTTTTATTATTTTTTTGACCGCTTGACTATGTACTAAATGAATTTGAAACTTTAAAAATTTTGCATGTACATGCATCACTCACGAAGTACATAGATTTCAACGGTTTGAATTCGTAGTTCGAAATCAATCTGATAGTCTTTTAGGACTTGTTCGGCGGTAGAGGAATGGGTACAGGAAAAAAAAATTGAACTGAAAATTACTGTTCACGTGGAAAAAAGAAATTCACTGAGTGAATTTTTTTTTCCCACGTGAACAGTAATTTTTTAACAACAGCCGAACAGGCCCTTAGAGGTATGCTTACCAGCCTCTCTTGATAAGCACACCACACTCTGATTTTGCTCTTTTTATCTCAAAACTTCAATGCACCAAATTTTTTTTATTAGTTAGATTAAAGAAGTAACTCAACAATGTGTTATTATCAAATACGGACTAGATGTATATCTTTTCTCAAGAAAAAAATAATAACTTAACAATGTCGAATTACCATAATTTTGCAAACTGAAGCCCTCGATAAAAACAAACAATTGATGCAAATGGGTAGATTTAAAAAAAATATATTTTAATAAAAAGAGTTGATTGTATTTTTCTTCTTCTAAAAATAGCAAGATCCAAGACAAATTTTCTGTCACTCTCTAGGTGTACCAAAAATATGACCCATTACATCCACGAATTCACATCGCCGTACCGTAATAGGGAATCTTTTACAATTACTTGATCTGGACCGTTATTTTTAACTTGGCACGAAACTCAAAGTCCAATAATACTGCTCCCTCTGTCAGCCCGAACTCCAAACTGGCTGAGAGTTAATCTCAAACCGTAAAATGAAGGGAATCTTTTACGGTACCGGAGAGGATATGGATCCATATATCCACGCCGCAACATTTGCATAGATGGCCAGACGACATAGGGGTGTACCGAATCAAAGCAACTGACGATCCGGATCTAAACTCAAAATTTTGAGTTACTTTTTGATATGAATCTCCTGAGGTAACATGAATTTTAAGTTTAAATCCGGACGTTCAATCTGCTTTGGCACGAATATTAAAGAGGCCTTTTTGCATTCCACCTCAGCCGGATTGGCCCGGATTCTGATCAGACAGTCCGAATATAAACTCAAATATTTTGTTGCCTCAGAAGATATGAACTCTACCTCAGGTGATATGAATTTAGGGGAGAATACCTTCAGCTACTGGACAATCTAATTATATGTTCATTTAATTATTTCTTAATCAAACCTTGAACTGGCTAGCTGGGTATAAAATTGGATATAACGGTGTATGACAGGTACACATGACTCATGACAGTGGCTACCTATCAAAAGTCACTGGTGATATAATAGCTGTGGAATTTATAGTTTTCATCGGGAAAATTTAATGTTACCATTATCTATCTCGTCATTTTCAAACTGAACGTTGTATTATTTATATAAATTTATAATCTGTTGTTTAATATAATTAATTTTTTTAATATCGTAGAAAAAGGAATTTGAAATCTTACTCTTGCTACTGAGGAATGGACTGCATTGCAGTCCCCCATTTTGCATGCTCCCCTCGGGGACAGTAAAGAGACCCATCTTTCTCTCTCTCTTTCTTTCTCTTGAGAACAAATATCCTCTCAACCGGTGTACCAGGCCATGGGAGAACAACAGAGTTGCAACATTTTGGAGTATGACACATATCACACAGTTCATGACTGTGTCAGTACCAGGCCATGGGATAGAAGCGTTGGTTATATGCAATCTTCTAATATTTTGTTTGATATAATTTGCAAAATATATATAAATTGAATTTAATCATTTACATGATTGAGTGAGTTTGTAGATTTAAGACTTTAATTGCAAGATTTTAATGAAGGACTAAAGATAAGTTCAAGATTTCTGTGAAGAAGAACCAAGGTTCATGAAGAGCTTGATTACAAGACTTATTTGAAGAATTGAAGAAGTCAACAGGACTTTAAGAAGTTAGAGATTTGTAATAATCAAGTAGTTAAGTAAAATATATTTGAGTATTGTTTATTTCTGGAGCATCCGTTCTGAAAGGACTAAATCGTATGAAATAGATTAAATCATAAAATAACAGAGAGTTCCAGTTTGGTTCCGTTTAGGACGGATGACATCCTTTGAAATGCTTATCAAGTTTTATGAGATGAATTGTCCTAACCGTCCTGAACGGTTAATATCAATTTAATTGAATGCGGAAACTCTAATTTCAATATTCGTACAAACCATTATGACGAATCACTTTCATTAGAACAGATCTGGCAAATCTGGAGCTCTCACTATAAAAGGAGTTACCCCACTTCAGATTTGAGCAAGCTAGCCGTCTTCTACATTCAAAAAACATTTATTGTGCGTTCTTGAAAGCTTCTATTGTTAAGTGAGCTTAAATTTCAATATCTTCTTAGCACTCTCAAATCCACTCGACTTATCTTCTTGGAGATATAGTTTAGTGTCGAGGATTTAGTTCTAGAGTCTTTCCATTCTAGTTAGTACATCCTGCTTGTAGGGCGCGAAGGGGTTCACTAGCTCGAGCGTTTCCATTAAAACATATCCATTGCTGTGTGACGATCCCAAGAGACTCTCCAACTCAAGCTTCTAAGCTAACCTTGTACACGAGTTAGGCTGTGACTTTCCATATTTGTTGGACTCACGTCTCACAAGTTGTATCATTTCTTTTTGGGTAATAGAAAAGAGACACCGACGAAGTTGCTCTACTCTAGAGACGTAGGTTTTTACGTCAAACTCTGTTATCATCTTGTGTGTCAAATTTCATTAACTCTACATGCTTTGTCATTTGAAAAGAAAGATGTACATAATCTTTAGAAACAAGTCAAGAGAAGCAAGATATCTGGCAAATGAGATAATGAGATAAACAAAGAACTGGTTTGGAAGGCCTCCGTATTGAGGATTTCATTTTTTGAGAACAAATTTATCTACTTGTACTTATACTTCAATTTTTACGTAGTTTACTGGTCTTTACTTCTATTTTCTTTTCATTTTAATTTTCATTTATCTCATATGTAAAACCAGACACTAGTACAAAAAACCCCTTCACCGACCCTCAACCACCGACTGTTTTAATATGTAACAGTCGGTGTAGAGAATGCTTGCCAAAATTGTAAAAAAGAAGTTCTCAACACCGGCTGTTATTTAAAAACAACCGTCAGTGAAACAACACCGACTGTTCTTAACAACAACAGTCGGTGTTGAGAAAACCTACACCGACGGTTTTTAAAAAAAAACAGTCTGTGTTGAGAAGCTACAAACACCGACTGTTTTTTTATAAAAACCGTCGGTGTTTCTCCACCCTACACCGACTGTTTCGGTTAAATAACAGTCGGTGTTGAGAGGTAGTCAACACCGACTGTTATTTAAATAAACCGTCGGTATTGCTCCCTGTTGTGTGTGATAAAATACCTAGGTTAACGTCGGGTTTTTTGGAACCGTCGGTATTGATTCATTTTACTGACCGTTTAATTTTGGAACCGTCGGTTATTTATGATTTCTTTTTATATCAACCTTCCTTTTCGCAGTCTATTTCTATCAGCCGCTGGTAAAATTCATTTCGCTCTTCAGAGAGGGTCGTGGATAGGGAGATCTGAACTATCACCTTGAAAGTTGTTCTATTCAGTAGCTTCGTGTAAGTATTTCTCCCTTCTAACTATTTCTGATTTCTCTTCTAACTATTGTTTTCGCCGTGTGGAAGTACTTCGCTGATTTCAATCCCTTCAAACTTTTTATGAATTATTCTATTCAGGTAGCTTCTGAACGACCTGCTGTTAGTTTAGTGATAAGGCACGCAATACTGCAATTGATAAGGCCAGGTATGCTGCTTCTTTGGATTGTTGTCTGAAAAACTAATTAAACCCTAAATCAGCATTGATCTAGCTCGTTTTTTTTTTTTTTTTTTTTAGTTGTGATGGCTGTCTATATTATGTTTGCCATAATTCATTGTTAGAAGTTCACTGTTAGAAGTTTAAGGATTTGATCCTGGTAGCAGAAAAAGCTAGAATTTTTTGTTATTTAAGAAACTTAAATTGACGCTTATACTTTGGATTCATGATGCATGCATTTATATTACTACAACATATGCTCCTTTTTATACTAATTAATGATAATGAATAAAAAAATTTGTTGTTTTGTTAATGCGATTTTTCTTATACCTTTGGAGATCAATGGGGTATGCCAATTTTTCCATGTCTAAGGGTATTTTGGTGATTATGTTGGGTTCTACAAGAAGTCACTTTATTCTCGAAGTTACAATTGCTTGATTTAGTTTGAATAATGTCTTTAAAATTTAAAATTTGTAATTTGCAAATTGTAGCGGTGCTTATAATTAAGGGATTTGGAGATTGTACGCCTTGTTTTATTTCTGGATGCTCAAAGGAGATTGTACTACTTCAAAAGAGAAGGTAAATTTAATTAAATTTGTTAATGGGTTAGATTAATGGCTTTATGTTGATTGGTATTTCCTAATTTTGGGTGTATTTAGTTAAACGGGTATTTTGTAAAGTAGTTTCTATATATATATATATATATATATATATATATATATATATATATATATGGCTCACAGAATCAGAAATTCTATTAAGATAACCAGGTGACCTACTGGTGTACATAAATTATATGTACAAGTTGAAGTGTACCACTGCTAATATCTTAAACCATGCCTTGACCTACTGGTGTTTTCTCAACAAAGAAAATGAAAAAAAAAAAATGCTATTGTTGCTATTGTACCATACTTCTGTGGTATATATTTCTGAATGGAATTATGGGTATATAACTATATATGCCAATTTGCCCTTCTGCTCATGCAATTTTATTAATACCATCATTTGAATTTCAGAGCCCTAGGCAACTAGGCAACAAGGTGTGTGGATTTTACGTTATGAAACACATGCAAGATCTAGTGACTACGCAATTTGACGTTTTTCCGAATGTAGGTATTTTATAATTGAACTTGATTCATTTTTTATTTAGCTTGAATTAAATTAACTTCTCAATTTGTATTCATGCAGTGTGATTTACCGACACAAAAATATACGCCGACGCAACTTCATGCAATAACACGACAATGGTCTGCATTTTTCTTGGATAATTTCTAAACTATTAAGAAATGCATTGTTGTTATGTTCATATGCATATTTTGTTTATGGGTTTTTTGTATATTTTGTTATAGTGTATTTTTTTGTGAATGAAATATGAGTTATGTGGTTTAGAGAAAATTGTGCTGTCTTTTGTTTGTGTTGCTCAAATTATTTGCATGATTATTCCAATTAATGTTAAAGAATGCTGAATAGAAATATATGGCTAGCAAAAATATGGAGGCTAGCCCCGATACAAACAGAACCATGCCAAAATTTAGTGTTAACACCGACTGTTTTTCAGATTTAAATCAACGGCTTTTTATAAAAAACAGTGGTGCTGGGGCTAACACCGACCGTTTTTTATAGAAAACAGTCGGCATAAGATTCAACACCGACGGTTTTCAATAAAAATCAGTGCACTGTCAACACCGACGGTTTTTCAATACAAAACAGTCGCTGTAGGGAGGTCAACACCGACGGTTCCCAGTAAAAACAGTCGGTGTAGGGGTGTAAACACCGACTGTTATATATTTGAAACCGTCGGTGTAGATAAGAAACACCGACTGTTTTTAATAAGGAACAGTCGGTGTTGATGATCTACACCGACTGTTTTTTATTCAAAACAGTCGGTGTAGGTTAGTAACACCGACTGTTATTGTAACAGTCGGTGTTAGGGATCTACACCGACTGTTATACAACCGTCAGTAAAGGTTTATCTGTACCGTCGCCGCCATCACCGACGCCTCAATAACAGTCGGTGAAAGGGTTTTTTAACAGTCGGTGAAGAGATTTTTTGTACTAGTGAGACACTTCTTGTATCATGATCAATGAAAATGGAAGCTTGACTTCCACTTTTTTTATCAAAAAAACTATCCTCTCCAATATGCGTAAAAGATTCCCTTCACTTTACAGATTGAGATATACTCTCAGATGCTTTGAGATTCGAGCTAGAGCAGAGAGCATTATTATTGGGCTTTGATATTCGTACAAAGTTTAAAAGAACGGTCCGGATCCACTAATTCTAAAAAATTTCCTTTTACGGTACCGGGCGGATGTGAATTCTCTCTCTCTGGTGTATACAATAGTGACTTGGTCAGTTGGTCATCGTACAAAGTCTCTTTCATGCTGCTTCTATGCTTTGAGGCGATGTATCTTCACAATTTGCTGGTACCATCGAGGCTTTAGTACTTCTTCAAATTAGAATCGTAAAATGAATTGAATATTTAATTTAATTTAAATGATACCCGAGGTATACCAATGGGAATGTAAAAAAAATCGCGCCGTGACGTATTGTACTGTAACTTGAGTGTTCTGTGTCATGACTACTCACGTGAAATATTATTATTTTTCGAAAAATTGATACGGCGTGATACACAAACTAATATGATCATCGTACGATATATCACACGTGAGTTTTGAATAAATTAACATAAATTGTAAAAAAATAATTAAATATGACCAAACTAGTTATATTTGGACACGATACGTGTGGTCACGACGTGAAGTCGTTACTGTCCTTTTGAATTAAACACACGTCCAAATTTAACTCAATCACAGTGGCACGAATTTACATTCCTATTAGCCCATGAATTTTGCACAAAAAAAAAAAAAAGGATAGAAGCAAAACCTAAAACTGGTCCCCGGAGCATTACAAGGTAACGAGCAAATTGTTAAAAGCAAAGTTAAATGCGATTTATAGGAAGCATTAAAGGCGAATACAACCGATTACAAAGAGAGTCCGGATCCCCTAAAGTAACCCAATTTTTGAGTTTAGACGTGTACGGTGCCTATTCGGTGGTAGCGCAGGGGGCCAGTATTATTTGTGGGGTCCAGGTTCTTTAAGATTCGTGTTAGAGCACCTTGGACGGTTTGGATCAAAACTCAAAAATTGGGTTACTGCACTGGATCTGAATTCTTACAAAGACGGGGTTTGAATCTATGAGAAATGGGGAAAGGGGATTGATTGGGTTCTACTTCTTAGAAGCTGCTACTCTCTTTATCAGCCTATCTCCAATTGGGAAGTGTGCCATCTCTTTTTGGACCACCTCCGCCTTGTGTGGCCAAAGCCTATGTATATGGATTGTATTTTTTTTTTATTATTTTTTGGTCTTGGTATTGCTCTAGATATTTCCGACATTTTTATTAATATCCAAAATTTAATAAAAATTAATTAATATACTCAGATGCCCGAGTATTTATATAAATACTCATACCGGCCATTTTCTGGCCGGTGCTCTATTTATTTGTCTACCGGCCATTAAATAGCCGGTACTCTTAATTTTTTTTGTTTTTCTAGAGACACTATAAAGAGCAAGATGCTGAAATCTAACCTAAAAATTTAAATTTTTTATTTAAATTATTTGTTAGATTACTTCTTTTGATGTATAATTAGCATATTTATACTAAAATAAGCTAAATTACGCTAAATTACGCTAATTTCATTAATTATACTGAAATATGCAAAATTCCGCTAACATAATTTCAAGTAATTAAATTCACTAGCCGCATGTGAACACTAAACTACGTTATTTTATATACTAAGTTTTAACAATTTCACTAATTCAGGTTGATCCAGTTATTTTAATGTGATTCAGGTTTTCTATCATTCCTAATCATCAGCCGCATACGGGTCGTTGTGTGTCTACCGATGATAAAAAATTTTAATTCAATTTTTGAGGCACTAAACGATTTTTTTTTTGCAATTCTGATTCCATTAGCCCCCTAGGGATGACCCCAAGGGCGCCATTACCCCCGTCTCATCCCAAGCTTTCCAAATTGGGGTCGTACGCGCAAATCCGAGTTTTCTAGCCAAAGTTATGGCCGTTTAAAGTTTTTTTTTTAAAACGATGCTTTCGTGCAAAAACACCGATGCTTTATGTATGGCTTAACAACAGCAGAAGTGCATCGATGTTTCATTACAAAAATATCGGCGACGCACATATATTTTTTTTAGCACTACCCTGCTTAATTGTCAATACTAAGGCTAATAAACATCGATGTTTCATTACAAAAACATCAGCGATGCACCGATATTTTTTTAGCACTACCCTACTTAATTGCTAATGCTAAGACTAATAAAACATCGATGTTTCATTGCAAAAACATCGATGATGCACCGTAATTTAGCGTAATTTAACATAATTTGGCATAAATTCGTAATTTAGCGTAATTTAATAAAATTTCAAGTAAATTAGCGTATTTTAGTATAAATATACTAATTATACATCAGAAAAAGTAATCTAACCAATAATTTAAACTAAAAATTTAAAATTTTAGTGTTAGATTTCAGCATCTTGCTCTTCATAGTGTCTCTAAAAAAAAAAATTAAGGATACCGGCCATTTAATGGCTTGTAGGCAAATAAATGGACTACCGACCAGAAAATGACTGGTAGGGGTATTTTTATAAATACTCAGGGGATCTAGGTATATTAATTAATTTCTATTAACTTTGGATATTAATAAAAATGTCGGAAGATATTTTATGCAACTTTTATTTTATTTCGGTATCCATTCTTTTCCGTTTTTTTTTCTTTTTGCAATAACTTGATAAGTCACATTTTAAAATAATAATATCTCGGATTTTCTCGTAGTCTGTTCAAAATAAAGCAAAAGGATAATACCCACGTTGTGGTATGTTGAGTTGTGCATTCATGATAAAAAAGAAATTTTTTATTATACAAAGTTCTGAGTGGTATGAGAAATTTAGTTTTTTTTTATTTAATAGTAATGTGAGTTAATTTTTATTATTCTAATTTTATATATTATTATTTTTCTCAAAAATTTTATATATTATTATTCATGTATAGGAGTTTGTTACAATTATTGTTTTGCGACGAGCACTGCAGGAACAGTCCGTAATTGACAATTTTTTGGCATCTGAGAAATCTAACAGCAAAACTTAGTATCATGCATGAATTATTGTATTATTGTGACCAAGTGTTAATTAATCATACATGCCATGTTCGTCCTCTGACCAAAAAAGAGAAAAATAAAAGAGCATGTGCCAAACCAAAGTAAATGAAATGAAAAGTCCATGGTAGCAGCATTGCAGAGGAAAATGCCAATGCCTTGCTAAATACGGATCTAGAAAAACTGAAAAAGTGATAGGTAAAGAAGCAACATCTCAAATCAGCAAGTAGAAGGGGAAAAAAATTGATGCAAGTACAACGAATTCATAAATTACACAGATTCTCAATTTGACCAATTAAACAACTGGGAGATAAATCTAGCCCTAGCGTCATAAAATGTCAATCGTTCAAACCAAACAGTAGCCAACAATACAATATGTGTATTCCGTACTGATGTTTGATCTGGATGATATATACAGGAAAAATATTAAATCAAAGAGGTTGAGGTATCAATTTTTCTGTATGAAAGATATGATTGCTTGCTTGTTCAAGAATATATATTTTTTTTTGCACCAATTGCGGTTTAATTTAATCTGCTATTAGTTTTTAAGAAATGATTTCACTGATTTAGGACGGCTTATCTTATATTTGTCTATCGATAAATGTGTGTTATATCGTCTATAAATGTTAACGTTGTGTGTGTTAGATTAATACAAATCATGTAAAATTTTAAAATTTGATTTCCATATATGATGAGTTCAAAGCGAGACATATCAATCGAAATCCTTTGCGAGAGAAAAAGCTATAGCAGATAACAGAGATTACTGTAAAAGCTATTCTATGTAGTGATTTATCTAAACTATAAATTATATCATAAATACTAAAATAAATTCAAATTCTTACTATGTATTTTAAATTTTGTATTGAAAAAACTGTTTGACCCGCAATACAAATGTCCCCAGAATAAAGACCACAGGTGTTTATTTTCTCCATATAACTGATATAAACGGTACATTAATAGTCCATCCATTGAAGCACCCCCATCATCCACTATTTGTCTGCATTAGCATCAGCATTTATTTAAAAAAATTGGTTAGGTTGATTTATTTTAAAATAATGCTCGAATCTAAGGATAGTTTACACACTGTACGAATATATATATTTTTTTAAGGAGCGTAGTTGCTAAATCTGATAGTTCTGAATAAATGATTGCTTGTGCATTAAAATATAGAAGTTTGATAGAATTTAGTAACTAAGTTAATGTTCTTTTCATATTGTTGTACTATTACTGTCGGCAAATCATTTTGTGTACTCTGCAGTGTAATGTGTCATGTTAATAACCAATGACTATTTCATCACAACATAGCTGAATTAGGAAGCTTCAGATTTAGAACTAACTATGTAGTACATGAATTAAAATTACTTAATGTTCGCAGAGGGATCGCCTATTTAATATTCATAGATGACTCGAGCAAACGAGAAAAGGAGATTCAGTCAATTGTTGCTTAATTCCGGATACTTATAATGACCATTTTTTTTTCTAACCATAGATTTAGTACATTGGTACGAGTTCTCTTTTCTCTTCGGAGAGACGTAAGTTTAATTCTCGAGAATAATATTTAAAAGTGGCTAGGGTGTACCGGGTCTTTTAATATTTTTTTTTAGAAATTAAAAAAATCAAATTATCATAAAAAACAATATGAATTTTTTTGGCTATAAATGGATGAAACCGAACCAATAGTTCAATCTCATTCAGGACATGATAATGAGACTGATGCGTGGAAAATTCAATTGGATCGAGCCATTGCTTCGGTTTTTATTTTTTTTAAACAAATGTAAATTGATTTATACACTAAATTCATAGTTTTTACTGGGAGCAGGAGCGAATCAATGATTCAATTCCAATACTTTTTGATTTTTTGTGACCAAGAACACTGCAATTTCCAAAAACTACTATGATCGTCTTGGTAGATACTCCAATGAGTTTGTATCCCCAGGTACCTGAGTAGCAATCTATATAAACGGACGGCCCAGAGTAGTTCCAGCCAAGCCAAACTCAATTTGGTGCTTATAAAAAATGTAGGAGTCCATTTTGAGATTTGTGCCAGGTTAAAAGAAGGTCCAGATTTAATAATTGCACCTCAGGTACTTGGACGATCCCAATTCTAGTTCAATGGAACTATACTAAATTACTAATAGTTCGGTCTCATTCATCTATGAAATCGGAAAAAACCTCATCTTGTTTCTTTTTGATAATTTGATTTTTTTTTAATTTCTAAAATAAAAAATTTGTATAGTGACCCCACGAGATGAAGATAATAATCATTTCTCAGGCTACAGAAAGGAAACGGTAAATAAAATAATAAATACTCCAGTTATTGATTCTCATAAAAGAACCAGCGGTGACTGACAACCGGGCCCACTTAACAACTGCTACGCCAGCGTCTGTGGAAACAAAAGAATAGTTACACGTTGAGTGACAGTTGACAGTACTGAGATTTTATTTTTTCAGCTATATTTATTCTTTCAATTAAAAAGTTTTTTCTTGAGAGATTTCTAATTATTTTTTCTTTCGAAAATCCTGTATCAATCTAAGCTGATGGGCATCACATGGCCACCCAAAGGCCAAAGCTAACGCTGTCACTGGATCGGATCGATACCGGATCATGGGAAAATGCGAATCCGACTGCATTGGAATAAAGATTTAAATGCCGATCCAAATTCAATATAAATTATTTAAATTATATTGTGGACTTATATTCATGACGTTAGTAAGTATTGGATTGATGTTGTATATTTGGCTCATATGCATATGAAATAAAAAACGCAATACTAAACACTAAACTTTTACGTCCCAAATTTAAATATAATTATTTTTTTTAGTTTGCACTTTTAAGAATTTCATATATGAACAGAGTATAGTATACTATGCTAAATTTATTCAATTTTTTTTGTTTATATCCACTGAATGCATTTTTTTTTAATTACTGGAACTAAATTTAGATCCATGTACATAAATTCTAAAACAAAACAAAAAAAATTTGTTTTTATGATTTAAAACTTTTCATAAAAAAACTGGTAGAATGCATTTTTTGTTGTACATACATCCAGAATATTAAATAAAACATTATTCGGTATATGTAGCTCAGGTACCTGATTAATTCTAAGTCTTTTCAGACCAGCTAATAGAGCAGCAACAGAATCAGTTTAGAGTGGCAGTTAGACAATGGCATTGTTGTAATATATAGCATAGGACCATAACTAAGTCAGTTAGTTAGTTACTAATTAGTTAGTGGTAGTCATGTAATTAGATGATTAGCCTTTATATAGAGATGTAATCCCCTCTTGTAATTCAATTATCAAAGAATGAAATAAAAGATTCTTCTTCTCCATCTCTCTCTTTACAGTCTTACTATTTTTTCATCCATTTGTCTACTTCAATTAGGGTTAATTTGTCTGCTTCAATCTTTTTTGTCCCATCCATTCGTCTTACTACTTTTCCATCGGGATTTGTCTGCTTCAATCATTGTCTTATTACTGTGTTACTATTTTAAAACAGGCCTCAATCATTTTTATTTGTTACTATTTTAACACATGCCTCAATCATTGTTTGTTACTATTTTAACACACGCCTCAATTATTTTTATTTTTGTCTCATCTTCCTTCTTCGTAAAAAATGTCTTCCAATTGGTCCAATGATTCACAAAATGTGTAGGCTTTGGTGTAATATCCTAGGACAGAAATGCCATTTCGGTCCAGTGTTTTTTTAGTCGGGACCGAAATGGTATTTCGGTCCCAACCTTTTTTTTTTTTAGGGTTTGCATAATGTTGGATTTCTCACTTGTGTATCATATATCATATCAGATGTATGTCAAATTAAATTTAAAACAGAAAGACAATTAAATATGTCTTTTTAGCCGGATCACTTTTTTTTTTATCTCCCATAGAGGATATTAGATGAAATTTGAATTTACTCTATTTCATTTTCAATTTTTTTGGCACAACCTAGCGAGTAAGAATTACACATCTTTATTAATGTAAATGTTTTCTTAACTAAATTTACAATAATGCTATTTATTAAGCAAACTCTAAAACAAAAACAAAAATTGGGACCGAAATGGGCAAATGGCATTTCGGTCCAGAGTCTTTTTCGGATTTCTGTGGCCGTCTTTCTGAAAATTTGTGAAACCAATATACCGCATACATTCAGAAAATATTTATAAAATTTTCGACATTATTCACACATGAGTACCGTCTCTCACGCGAATGTTATTCATTTTTCTAATACAAGCTAATTAATACTAGAAAACCATTAAACTTATTTCACATTCACCCAATATGAGAAATTCACCTTTGAAAATTTCGTATAAATTAAAAATAACTAGGTACGTATTTGAGTATCATATTGTTTTCGCAGCAAGAGAGGACATGGAGTTCTTGTCACACCGTACAGAGCGATGCGAATTTATATGTCACACCGTACATATAAGCATCATTTTTAAACGACCCGGATAGCATGCATTCTACCAGGTTAGGTACCTGACTTAGATCTGAATTTATATGTAACTAAAGATGATCCATAGACTTGACTTTTGGATCAAATTAATCCTGAATGCGGGTTGGATCGGATCTTTGAAATTTGGATAACATGGACACCTATGCCATAGCTAGCACAAAAGACCCCACTAAACTCTTGCAACAATCATCTATTTCTTTCTTCCCACATGGCATGTGTGCAAAGGACCGTGGCACACGCACATCTGACCCACATCCCTCTGCCCTTCCCTTTGCCTCGCCTAAACCATTTTTCTCAATTTGTCCCCCACCTTTTTCATAATAATATTATTTCTGCTTTTTACAATAATACCTCTTCAAAGCCATTAATTTTTCTTCATGTTGGGTTTTGAATTGCCAATTGAAACAAGTTATAAGGTATACATCAATTAAATCATTTCAATGTTGCACCATTGGCAAAAAGAGCGAGTTTTAATTATTAGGATGATAAAAAAATAGATAAATATTTTGGATACTTCTATACTAACATATACTTTTTAAATATAATATCAAACATAACCATATGCATACTTCAACTATTGCAAGGGTATAGTAACTCTTTGAGTAGAACATTTTTTAGCACAAAACAATAAAATGATTTGTGTTTGTTTGGTGATAGGAAGAGGAGAAAAACAAAATAGATAATCTGATTCGGTGAGATTTGGATGTTTAAAATTTACATCTCAAAATTTCGAGAGAAACAAGTTTGCGAAACTCTGTTTGAAAAATTAAAAAAAATAATAAGTTATGTTGTCTTCTTTTTTATTGTAATACACATGTAGTGAAGTTTAAATGCTCGAGAAGAAATAAATGCTATGATAAAGTAAAACTTATTTTTCCGTCTTTTATTATTCTTTACGTACAATTTTTCTCAGTTACTCGTGTTCTATCTTTTTTCTGTCAATCCAAGTCTTACTTTAGGGTTTCAACAACTGTTATGATAAATAATTAAATAAGATTGAATTTTATTTGATTAGCACCAAGTTCATCCTCACTACTTCAATTAAATAAATCACAAATCTAATTGAATTATCTTTATCGAAATTATTTTTAAACTCTTACAACTTTAGTCGAGTATACAGGGACCTATTAGACATTCCATAGGTTGTGTACAAATTTGTTGGTTTTGTTGGGGAATATTGAAAATATGCCCATGACAAGAACTTGTTACATGTATAAGTCTCCTCTCCCTCCCACATTCTATATTCTAAATGATATAAAGTTTCCTCAACACTGCATCTCTCACGTTCCTTCTCAAATCCCACCACCTCTCTTCCACCAAAAGAAAAACAAAAAGGAAAAGGAAAAACATTCCCAAATCCATTTCTGGGTTTTGATTTTGTATCATAGTTCTCAGTGATACAAAATTTGGATCATCAAATATTTGGCGTAGTTTGTGTACCTCAGTTGGAAGGTTCTTTGGTCGGGTTTGGTGTGGTGACCTAAATGTGAGGTGGATTTTAATGCAATGACATTTGCTTGTTTCCTTTCTTACATGCAAGTGTAATAGCAATATATCACCCCCCCCTCTCTCCCCTTTCTATTTCTACTGGGAAGACTCAGTCTCAGGCTATTATCTCTCTCTTTCCCGTTAAAAGAGATTGTTTGGTGTTTATAAGGCCGTTGGGAAAAGACCCGTTGTTGGTGCAAATTGCAAAGGAAGGCAAAGAAGTAAACCCCCAAAAATGATGCTTCCAGAGGAAACTTCTGAATTGGAGAAGCAAATGGGATGTATGGCTGGGATTTTTCAAATGTTTGATCGAGGCCATCTATTTACTGGTAGAAGGTTTAATCGGCATAGTCAAAAGAGACTTACTTCAGGTACATTTATAATTAGATGCTTTTAGATGTTTTTTTCAAAAAGCATTCGTTTGGTTGTTAACTTGAAATGGCGGTCTGTGTTTTGCTTTTATTTGGTACCGCCGTACCGGTTACCGGTTGGTCTACTTATTTATGCAATCATGTATTTTTGTCTGTTTTCTTCTCCTACTTTGCTTTCAATACAATGAAATATTCTGGTAGTATATAAGTCGATGCTCTGTACTGTTCTCTTCTTCTTTTCTTAATATATGGTTTCCCTTTTGAAAAATTACAATGATAATTATAAAAGAAGGTAACATTTAGGAAAAATTGCTACAAAGGACTGTGCCCGCAGTTGGTTATGTGATTTGAATGAATATGCCAATAAGATGTTTAAGTGGCCTCTGGCATAGTTATTTCAAAATAAACCCAGTATGATTTTTCTAAAACGGCCCATCAGAAATTGTGAATTGTTTATTTTTTTATTTTTATTTTTGAAAGAAGTGGCCTGGCCCACCGGTTTTAATTGGACTGAAAACAAACTATTTTTACACACGTATATACAAACTACAGCTAAAAAAAGAAAATATTTTTTTTTTACACTGGTTTATACTTGGTTAATTACGTGTTCACATAAGAACCCAACACAGTTCTTTACATCAACTGTACTTTTAAAAATAAGTTTTTTTTTTTTCTCAGCGAAACTTCAGATAGTAAAACAAAAGAAGGATGATTTTATTAAAAAATAGTACAAATCCAATTGTTGATTGGGGTAAACCATGGGGCATGTTAAGGAATTCAACAATATCATTAGTAGTACTCTGAAAGTTAGGAGGGTTAATTGGGCATAAACAATAGTTGGTATCATTTAAAGAATATTGGCTATTTTATATTGCAAATTGGTGAACTTGGTGATATATATGCGCCACAATGTGCAATGTCTTTCTGTATCAATGTACCGAAAAGTGTGTCCAGTTGTTAAATAGTGTAAATGTGTCACATGGCAGGACCTCAAATTTATATCTGTGGTTCCACAACAGTTGTATATTATCTCCACTGTGCCCTATTAAATTATAACAATTCGAGGGTTGAACCATATTTTCCTGCTCTTTCTCCAATTTTATTAATGTTCATTGACATAGATTTTGCAATTAGATCTATTCATTGATAGGAATCATTTTGGCACACTAGATTTAGAAACATATTTATCATTCTTTTTTCCTGTTCATTTCGCAAATAACAGTCCGGATCTCTTGTGTCGTTCTGTTGTCAGGATCAGTGTGGTATTTGCTTTCGGAGTCTTTTAGTTTGTGCTGTTCTGTGCTATTTATTTGTTATTCTTATTAATCTGCATCATGACAATTTCTATACTGGTAAACACGGCATATATCTTTTCCTGGTATTTTTTTAATGTGAGGAAAAGCAAATAAACATTATCCGTGCAACGAGATCTTTCTGATATTTTTACTTTTAACATGAAGATAAGAATCCAAGATAGAGACATGATATGCAATATTGCATTTCTAATACCTATTTACTTCTGTGACAGGCAAAGGTTCTTTAAAGGACAGAGACAATCCTGTGGAACAGAAGAAATCCTCTGAACAGGCTATTCTGGTAAGATTTATCACTTGACAAATAAATAAACTCTGTTATTTAGAAAAGAATTTTCTTTAGTGCCCATGCAAAAGTTGGAAAATTTGTATATGCCTATAGGAGAGGTCCTCTACATGTTTTCATAAAATGCCAATTTACCCTCCTGCCCAATTGTATGGAGCTTTCAAGGTTTTACTACACTTCACTATTCAAAATATGACAAACTTTTCAAAAGAATTACATTGTAGGTTTTGTATTTTCTTTTAACAATCTGTATCTTTGTTTGTTATTTTTCCTCATTTCAGGAGAAAACTTTAAGCAAAAGTCTGACAGAAAATAGCAGTCTCTCAATGGAATCTTCTAGAGCCTCCTGCTCTTCTTCCTCCTGCTCATCTTTCTCTTCCGTCAATGATGCATTTTTTACAGAAAAACCTTCGAAAGAAACCCTGAGACCTAAAACACCCCCTTGCTATAGTGAATTTCGCAACATAGTCAAGGAGTCGATCAACCGGGATTCCCTTGGGGGGCTAACTTTAAGAACCACAACCAAGGAGGAAATGCCCAAAAAAATGCCAAAACATAACGATTCACCAAGACCATTGCTTCTTTCTAAATCACAGGATGGTACATATGTCATTGGTATAGATAGGAGTATCAACTATGAGTATGAACTGAAGTGTAATTCATATTATACATCTCGGTTCTCTTGTGATGGCAGAGAGATCCCGAGTCGCGTGGATACGGGTCCCAAAGATTCTACCAAAACAAGCACAGGGTTGAGAGATTTGCCAAGGCTATCTCTAGATAGTAGAAAGGAGTCACTGACAAGGTCAAACATTGACCGCAATTCTTCTGGGAATTACGAATCTCCTGGTCATAGAAGATCAAATAGTTTAATTGCCAAACTAATGGGGTTGGATTTATTTCCCGATTGTGCTGAAGACCGGAATGTTTCGACTGTAGAGACAACCAATCCAGTTGAATCATTGACGAACCGGAGAGACTGTTGCTTGTCGAACTTTTCGAAAAACACCATGAGAGAAAATGATGTTACGAATTTGGTAAATCCCGCTTTGGTTGTGAAAACCAAGATGAGAATTGGCACCAAATCGGTTCCTTGGACACAGCAAGAGAAAGATGGCAGTAAAAAGATGGCGCCTGAAATTGAGAGAAGATTGCGGGAACTCGACATACATGCAAAAGAACGAGCACAAACCAAAAGAGGGACTGAGAGTCAAAGATCTTTTGATTCTCCTATTGTAATTATGAAACCTGCAAAATACGGAAGAAGATCTACCAATGCAACCTCTTGCCATGCTACTCCAATTGCGGGAGATCTAACCGACTGGCAGGAGAAAAGAAAACCTCCTGTTAGCAGTCCAAAAGCGAGAGAAAGATATCAAAGTTCAAAACTGAAACAATCAAGTAAAGAAAATGGTGCAAACTCCCCAAGAACTCCAAGCTCGAGTAGTCCGAGAATTACAGAAAAGGACAGTGATTTGCATAAAAAGTCCCGTCCCTCTTCACCTTCATCGCCCAAAAGAAATTTGGTATCTGATTTGGGTTCACCTAGAAGCATGTTTAGGCCAAAATCTTGCCAAACCAAAAAAACCTCTGGGAAAAAGTCGGCTGAGGTGGATTTAGCAGATACATTCATGACTCATCTTAAGGTGAGTTTTTATTCTCCCAAACCAAACTTTTTCTATCTTAAATTGATCAAATTTTCTTTTCATATCTGAATTGGTAAGAAGTATTTACTTTTTATTTTTCAGGAGAAAGTATCATATAAGGAGATGGCAGTGGTTAGTCCAGTTTCTGTACTTGATGCTTCATTTTACCATGATGAATGTACTTCGGTGAAGAGACTTTCAGATTCATTCAGAGGTAAATATAAAATACTATTCAAATTTTCAAAATAAAATTTACCCTTTACCAGAGGTCAATAGTTTCTATATGAAAAAAGAATCAGGTGCTAACAGTGTGGCAGTCAATAGTATTTGTACTGAAATTTGAAGGACCAAACTATGCTTGATCATTAATACAGAAATGATTTGTTAGTCTTTGTTATTTTATTTTATAAACTAAAAAACTAAATTTAAGGAGGCCAACATGTTATCATCCAAAGCACAAGCATTCTTACCTGTCAGAAGCCTTGACAAAGCTAATGACAGGTAATCACCAATTAATGCAACCTAACCCTTGCTAGCATTTGAATAGTTCGTATTGTAGCACCAATTGGCTGTGTCACACATGTAATTGTTGGGTCTTTACCTAACATATGGGCCTCCATCTTAGTTATAACTCTGCCTGTAGTTCTTCCTGTTTGTTGCTGGACCACACTTTGGTGTGATGCCATTTATTGTCATATGTCCCCTAAGTTACATGGAACCATATATACTCTTGTGTCTGTATTCTTAACATATTGGACCATTTGCTTCTAATAATGATACAGAGATTCTACAGCTACAGATAGTACATGGAACCACATGCATTTACTTCTAATAATTTATTGGCATTGTGTAGACATTAATGCTTGTAGAAATGGATGTTGGTTTTTACTAATATAGAAGTAAAGCAATATTATCTTTAACTAACTATTTTTTTTTTTATGCTGTATTTCAGATGGAGAGACTTGCACATCAGAGGAATCATGGAACCCTACGAGTTTACCTGACACTCCACCACCAAGTCAAATAAAATCCGAAAACATCGAAACCCTAATACAAAAACTTGAACAGTTGAGCTCGGTCAAGGACGAAGTGCCCTGTGGTTATCCAATCATGCCGCACAACCTGGAAAGCAAAGACCACAGATACATCAGAGAAATTCTCGCTGCCTCTGGGCTTCTGCAGAAAGATCTGAGTTCTGTTGTACTTCCTCAGCAGGCTGAGTACCCGATAAATCCTGATTTGTTTTTTGTTCTTGAACAAACCAAATCCGAGAACAAAGTGCACCGCAAATTAATTTTTGACGTGGTAAATGAGATCATTGGTGAGAAGTTGGAGCGTAGCACCTCTCCTATGATGAGTTCAGAATTGTACATTTGGACAAAAAAGGTGGGAGGGGAGCAATTGTTGAAAGAATTATGCACAGTGATTGATAAAATTCAAATGGGTGTCATGAGAGACGCAGCGTTCGACGGTGCTGATGAAAATGAAGGCGAGGATTTTGAGATATCCGACGAAGAAACGATTCGTCAAATGAGAGGATGGGATAAGTTTGAGACTGAATTGCAAGGGATGGTATTGGAAATTGAAAGGTTGGTTTTTAAGGATTTAGTTGACGAGATTATCGAGTCAGATTCTTCTGAGGTGATTAAGCAACGCAGACTAAGGAGGCAGTTGTTCTAGACTTGTTTTTAAATTGCTAGTTCTTATTGAATTTTTTCTTCTTTCTTTTGCTCTTTTCCGGGGTAACAGTTGTAGTAAATGGTATTTGTTACTTGTTTTTAAATTGCTAGTTCTGATTGAATTTTTTCTTCTTCGTTGTTGGTAGAACTATATTTGTAGGTAGTTTTTGTCTATTATATATAAGAAAAGCCTCCGTAACTTGGATTTTGTAACACAAGATTATATATTACATTCTATTTCCTGCACAATTTTCACAGGGACTTGCACATTAATTGTATGTTAATAACTGGAATTATATGGCGATCCATAAGTGACATAATTAGCATTTTAGAAAGACACTTTTGTGCTATTTTGATCCATCCATAATTAAAGCATCTACATTTATGAATTCGACTGAAATTAAAATAGAAGTAACTGAAATTAATTTAAAGTTAATTTAAAAAATATAACACTGCAATTAATTTTCTTGCTTTTAGCATTCAGAAATTAAAAAAGAAATTCTCAGATGTTCCATAAATTAATTTCTCAAATGATTGAGCGAATAAAAATTAATATTTTTGTCAGCATGATATGTTGAAAACAATTTCATTAAAAATATCTTTCTATTTATGAAATATAATCATCTGAATTGCAAATGAAATTATCACATAAAATTTAAAATTAGAAAGAAATTGTTAATGCAGATGTTTATAAAGAAAAAAAAAAAAATCTGAGATGCAGCGAACCACTTTTGATGCCGAATAAGGCCCAAAAATAGTAGGCCTTGTCGCGCATAGGCGCATAGCCTGTGAAGGCCCCATGAAAACCGAAGGGGCAAGAAACCAATCGGGGTTAAAATAAGAAACATGAATTTATTCTAGTTCCTCCTTTTGTTTATCCCGGAGATGTCCAGTTTGCACTGCCCCTCCGTCGCCCCACTTCCTAAGTGAAATTAATAAACTTAGATGGAAATTATCACAAACTAAAAATTTCAAACATTGATTGTTAAATAATATTTATAACAACTGAAAACTTAGGAACCTATGAAATCATCCAAAAGAATTTCTCCTTCCGTAACACCAGTACTAAATTAAACGGACAAATCCTGTTACGTCAAATGGAGAGGATATAGAATAAAAAAACACGCTAAAAACTCCGACATTTTTATTAATATCCAAAGTTTAATACAAATTATTAATTATACCCAGAATCGGATCAATTATCGAAATATACCCAAGCCGGCCATTTTCTGGCCGGCTATGTTCCCTCTCTAAGCCGGCCAGAAAATGGCCGGCTATGTACCTTTTTTTTTTTTTTTTTAAACGCCAAAAACTCTATAAAATAGCACCCCCTCCCTTCAGATCTTCACACAGCCCGAGGCAGCTCGCTACTGTTGAGGTAATTTTTTTATTTTTTTATTATTATTTTTTTATTATGTTTTATTTTATATATTAACTATTTAGTTAATTGTTTACTATTTACTTAATTGTTTACCATTTACTTAATTGTTTACCATTTACTTAATTGTTTACTATTTAGTTACCTGACAAATGTTTACCATTTAGTAACCTGACAATTGTTTACCATTTTCTAAAATGTAGTTTGTTTACCATGGCCTTTATTTCATTACACTATGGTGGGAAGATGCTTAATAGTGCACAAGGTGCGTATTACGACAAAGATGCAGCTCATTCATTAATGATTCCAGATGACATCTCACTTTTAGACCTGAAATCCATAGTTTACACACACACCGGTTATAACTCAGAAAGGTGCGACCTAGAATTGGCAACCCGATATTGCCATCCCTCCAGCGGAAAATTTATGGTTGCGAAACTGGTAGATGAGAGTACGTGGAGAGGCATGTATGGTTATTTGAGGTCAGAAGGGAATTTTCTAATAGAACTATTTGCTAGAAGAGTTCCGATAGAGCCCGGGGTTGGAAGTTCGGGCTCTAGGTCAGCGGCACCACATTATACTCCACAACCAGAAACCTACAGACGTGACTCCACCTTACTCCTCAACGAACCTAACCCAGAACCCTACAACTACGTCACTCCACCAGCACCTCAACGAAGACACTCGGTTGCCTCCCCACCTAGACACAATCGAGGCAGACCAAGACACTCAGTTTCAACCCCACCTAGATCCGTAAATGCCACTCCTTTACCGTTACCTCTAGTATCACCTTACCCCAGACCTGCACCAGTAGACGATGCAAGCTGCCCGGACTTTGAAGATATTAATGAAATACCGGAGGACGATCTGAGGAGCAGGGATGAATTTGAGGGAGAAATGTGGGGGGATTCAGATCACGTGGAAGGTTGCGATGAAGACGGGCCGGTTGAAGCAGCTGAAAGGCATACTTATGAGGGGGGGCCGCTTAGTGGCCGGACTGATACGCACCCGTTCCCAGACCTCAATGATGTTTCAGAGTTTAGAGAAGCAGATATTGGTTATTATGGGCAACGGATTGAGTACAAAGGTGAGCTGAAAGCAAACCAATATTTTAAAAGCAAAGAAGACCTAATAAAGAAGATCAGAGAGCACCATATAACTAAGAATCAGGAGTTCAGATCTTGGAAAAGTGACAGGGATCGGGTTACTCTGTTGTGCAAGGACAAGAATTGCCGTTACGAGCTTAGGGCAAAGCCGACGGGATGTGGAGACGCATGGGTTATAACTAAGCAAGACAGGCCTCACACATGTAGGACTGAGAGTACAAGGAACGACCACGAATGTCTGACGGCATCACTCATTGCCGATGTCATTGAGAACGCCATTAAAAAGGACCCGTGTATGAGCATCCGGACGGTGGCAGACACTGTTTTGTCTGTGTATGACAATGTGACACCTAAATACAACCGACTGTGGAGGGGCCGTGAGCTGGCAATAGCCCGACAATTTGAGAGTTGCGAGATTTCATACAGCTTGCTGAGACCACTGTTGCTTGCAATTTGCCACAACAATCCCGGCTCGACGCACCAATTTCTGACCAGCCCGGTACGGAATAAGGAAACAGGACTAATCATGCCAGGTGTTGCCCAGTTCAGAGCCGTAGCCTGGGCGTTTGGTCCATGCATTGCGGCGTTCCAGTACCTGAGACCAGTGATCAGCATCGATGCCTGCTTCTTGTCTGGGAGATATAAGGGGAGGCTTTTGATAGCTTGCGGCTACGATGCCGAGAACCAATTGTTGCCTATTGCATTTGCAATTGTGTGGCAGGAGGATACTGAGAATTGGGGTTTTTTCTTGCAGTGGTTGAGGAATGAAGTGCTCGGCCCGTGTAAATTTGTATGTGTCATATCGGACCAGCACAAGGGGATCAAAGCTGCACTGACAACTGAATACGGATGGCCTCCCGAGCTTTTTGTGCACAGGTATTGTATGCAGCATGTTGCTGACAACCTGTTCAAGAACTGTGGAGGAGACAGATGGTACGGATGGAGGTTCAGGGAAGGAGCAAAGAGGAAGAAGCCGAGAAGATTGAAAGAGATGTTCGAAGAGTTTGCTCATGTATGTCTAACTTATAACATTTCGTTTAATTATCTTATAAGAATTTTATGAAAATGAAATAACACCTTTGTTTTTGTGCAGCTAAATCCGAAGTGCAATGCGTATTTAAAGAGAGTGGGCAAAGTACGTCATAATGATGTGATGGAGCCGTCCAATTATGAGAAAATTTTTCAAACCTGTGATGGAGGATACCGGTTTGGTATCATGACAACAAACGGCTCCGAGTCACTCAACAATGTCTTCCGAACGAGTCGTAGCTTGCCTGTTTGTGCCGTAGTTGAGGATACGTTCTACACGTGCAACAGATGGTTTGTTGAGCGGCGTCAGCGAGCAATGGAATTACAAGACAAGGGACAGGTTCTTTCTGACCGGGTTTTGCAAAAGATCAAAAAACGTTGGGGGAAAGCTTCAAAAATGAAATTGGTGCGTTACACGCAGGGCCAAGGTCAGTACCAAGTTTCATCCCCAAATGAGTACGTTCCTTGCACCCGTAGCGACATGGGCAACATGGAACCCACTCACAGGGAGTTCATGTATATTGTGACGCGCGGTCCCGACAGACAAATGGAATGCACTTGCAGAGGTATTCAGTTAACTTCTATTCCGTGCGCTCATGTCTTAGCTGTTTGCCGTGACCGAAACTGGCAAGAGGACGACTTTGTTGCAGACTGGTAAAACACCCTATCTTGTGAGTACTTGGAACCATGTGTTCAATCCAATTGGCAATATGGGAGACTGGCCTCCTAACCCTGGAGACAGAATCCTTCCGAGTAGTGGTTGGATTAGGAAGGGGAGGCGAAAACACATCCGTCATGTAATGACGATGGATGAAATGGAAGGTAGACGAAGGGGGCATCAGCCTCGCCGTTCCACTTCCGATAGGCAACGAAGAGGTATGTAACATTCATCCAAAATTATTTTTCTTTTCAATTTATACCAACTTACTAAGTAACACATGCAAATGCAGAGGCAAGAAACGCAGCAAATGCGGCAGAAAATGAGCGAGTAATGGCGTCGGGAAGTGGGTCCGGAGGGTCACGGCGTAGCACAGCTACGAGCCGCTTAGATGCAGCTGCTATGTATGCCGAAGCAATGGGAGAGGCGGTTGACATAGGAGGAGAGGCGGTTGGGGTGCAAGGGGAGCCATCTGTCCAACCGAGGAGGTCCACTACTAGACGCACAACAAGAGCATCTACAAGCCAAGCAGGGCCATCTGCAGCCCAGGCCGGCCCATCTACAAGCCAAGCAGCGCCATCTGGAGCCCAGGCCGGCCCTTCTAGTGAGCAACCAGAGCCTGTAAGACCATCTCGTAGGGCATCTTTCGCAAGTGGTTTACTTCGGGGATTACCTTTTAGACGTAGCAATAATAGGTGATTTATATGCATGTTGTAAAAATTGTGTGGACTCTATTTGCATTTTGTGTGTACTTTATTATTTTGTACGAAACTCAGAAATGAAATATTTGACTCTAATAGAAATCACCTAAAACAAAAATAATGCGGTTTAAAAAAAAAAAAAAAAAAGGTATATAGCCGGCCATTTTCTGGCCGGCTTAGGGAGGGAAAATGGCCGGCTTAGGGAGGGAACATAGCAGGCCAGAAAATGGCCGGCTTGGGTATATTTCGATAATTGGTCCGATTCTGAGTATAATTAATAATTTGTATTAAACTTTGGATATTAATAAAAATGTCGGCTAAAAACTTCTCAAGAAAACCAAGGGTTTCTGTTTTTTTTTTTTTATTGTGTAAACCTTGTATCCTACTAATATTTCTCCTAGTGGCCACTTCGCCTCCCCCCATTTCACCAATCTCTCCTCTCTAATTTCTAGGGTTCGAATCCGAGCGCCGTCGCCTCTTCTGCCTGATCCTAGTCGATCTCTCGGAGAGGGTACGATTCCTATACTCTCTCTCCTCATTTCCAGCATTTTCATATTTGCTTTTATCTATTCGCATGAAGAGGAGGATTTTTTTTTAGGTTTTTGTGGTGTTGTTGTAATTGTATGGTATAACTTCTATTTATCGTAGAGATACTTTAGGGATGGAGGAAAAATCAGGGTGGAAATATCGTCGATTGTTGTATTTCTTTTTTAGACCCTTCTACTTTGTTCTATACCGGATGCCTCTTTGCTTTTCGTCGTCATATTTTGACTTTGTCCTCATGAAACAAGGAAGGTTTCTGAGGATTGCGTTTTAGTAGTTGTTTTGATTCTCCTTTTTCTGTTTAAGATAAAAATATCCTTGATTAATCTGTCGAATATTTATATTCGTTGTTCTTGTATTTCATAGATTTGTTCTACTGTTTTGCCCAGTAGTTTTGCAATAATGTATGTTTTACGAACCTTTTTGAAACAATTTAATACTATTTTGCTGCTCCTTGTGGAAAAATTGTAGCACGTCGTTGGATCTTTTATGGGATCCCTTTTTTAATGAAGAATATTATATGCTGACAATATATTGTATATCCTTGTAAAACAAGAAATAGCCTCACTACCACACCTTGAAACAGGCTTTCCCAATATTGTCAAATGCACCCTCCTTTCTCACACGATTTTTGTCCAATAATTATGTGAGAAGTTAAGATCCTTTTGGCATTTTTTTAAACCTTTGGTATGTGTGTAGGATTGATAGGCCTACAGCTTTGCATGTAACTGAGTATTTTTTTTTGTTAAATCAATATATTTTATATATACTTTTGTTCCAGAGATGGCGATAGCAACTCCTCAAGTAATGTTACCGATAATAGATCCACAAGTGGTATGTCACATTCTATGTATAAGTTCCTCGCATTTGTAATCTTTTACTTATTTGGTCTATGGTTTGATTCCTGAGTAAAACTTTCTGTAGATTGCACGTGCATTTGTCGACCAGTACTACCGCATCCTACACAAATCTCCTGATCAAGTGTACCGGTTTTACCAGGAGAGGAGCATACTGAGCCGTCCAGATGTCAACGGCACAATGACCTCTGCGACAACCTTAGAGGTAGTTATTTCAATCACTGTGCCAGTATGTATAAATTAGGTCATTTTATGACTGGTTCCAGTCTTCAGACTTTAACAGTTCTGATATCGCTAATGCACAGTTTTATTTTTATACTGGTCTCTATTTTGTTAAACACCCCAATACTTTGATTTGTATGATATGTGGTTTTAGTGGAATTTATGTGCCATCCTATTGGGAGACTGACATTCATACTAGTCTTAATTTTTATTTTTATCATGTATCGAGAGGGTATTTATGCGTCGTACTGCACACGGGCAGAAAACTTAGGGCTTGGATTATAGTTACCTTAATTTTCAGGTACTGCGTCTCTACACATGGGTGATAAAATGAGCTTTTGCTGTTAGTGGCCTGGTTATTTATTCTCTGTTTAATTAATGCTTATAGAAAAAAAAATACTAACGTGTGTAACATTTACAGTTGACTCTAATTTTATTCAACTTCTTGCAATGTTAGGGAATAAATGAGAAGATAATGTCGATGGATGTTAGCAACTACTTCTGGGAGATTGATTCGGCGGATGCACAGCCGTCGTACATGAACGGGGTTTTCATAGTTGTCACTGGCTCCCTGGCGGGCCCGGACCGCATTAGGCGGCCCTTTGCCCAATCCTTCTTTCTGGCTCCACAGGACACCAATGGCTATTTTGTCCTCAATGATGTCCTCCGTATAGCTATTGACCGCACTGTTCCTCAGGCTGTCAATCTTGTTCCTGTAATTGCAAATGGAAGCATACATGTGCCGAATGGGGGTGCTATCCCTTTGCAGGCTAATGGTGTTGTCCCTGTGCAGGCTAATGGTGTCATTCCTGTGCAGAGTAATGATAATGCACCTGTACCGTCTAAAGATGCTGTATCTGTGCCGGCTAATGGTACTGTTGAGGGGGAGATGATGCCAGAACCAGGTCAGTATTACTAAGCATTTAATCAACTTTTTATGGTTATTATTTGGAAAAAAAATGTTATGATGATTACTGTGTGACAAGTTCATGATAACTTTTTATACATTTATTACTGTTGTTTTTATTTGGTTGTTTCGCGATGGTGTCTTTGTGAGCAGTTGGCCATATTCGTGTAGGGTGGAGTTGGTTTATGCTGTTGCAGAGTTATGTGCTGGTTCTGGTATTTTTATCAGTACAATTGCTGAGCCTTTTTGTATTGTATTAGTCAGGCCTAATATGATGGTACAGTTACATATTGACCACCGTTAACCTGAAACATGTATATTCAAAACTTTTTAGTGTTCTAACGTGTTGTGCTTCCACTATATTTCTAGAACCAGCAGATCTTGAGGTGAACCATACCTCAGAGCCTTTGAAAGAGGATCAGGTTGTGAGTGTACATCTAAATGGGGATGTTAACGTTAGGGAGAGAGCGATGAATGGGTTTGCAAATGGCGGGTCGGACAAGAGGGGTAATATGTGCAATGGTGTTGCGCCCACCAATGTCAACAAAGAGGAGGCAAAGAAGAAACAGCATGCAGAAGAAATTGTTCCTTCACCTCAGCAGGATGCGCCAAAAAGATCTTATGCTCTCATTGTGAGTTGTTCATTTATTATTTGACCATACGACCTTCAAGCTTTAAAAAATCAAAAAAGAAGGAAAATAACACTAAAATAAGAAAATGTAGTTTCATAGTGATTGATCAATTGTTGGTAAAATTGAGGACGTGTTGTTAATTGTTAACATGTAGATAATTCAATACTTGACTCTTTTTGCTGTTTGATGGAATTTTAAATTAGGTCATGAAGGGGAGCCCAGTTTCAAAGCCAGTTGAAGTGGCAGTAAAGAATCCCAAGGTTGTTGAGAAAGTAGAGAAGCCTGCACCTACGCCTGCACTGGCAAAACAGGCACCAGTCCAAGAGGGGACAGTTGCTAGTGAGACCAATGATTCTGTAAACAAATCCAATGAAGGTAGGCAGTTGTTCTTAGAAGCTTATCTCTACCATTTTTGTCTTTAAACACAAGAATCTAATTGGCACTTAAATTTTGTGTAGTGCTAGGCTATTCAATATTTGTAAAAAATCTGCCTGTCCATGTAAAAGCTGATCAATTAGAGGAAGTGTATAAGGACTTCGGTGCAATTAAGCCTGGTGGTGTCCAAGTCAGAATGAGCAGGGTACGTCTCTAATTTGCTGTTTTTTTTCTTTGGTGCAGTTTCTTATACATTTTTAAAATCTTAAAAGTGGCATCCATTTTTTTTTTTTTTTACATTGCTCTTAGTACTCCTGGCATATCTCAGCTTCTAAAAAAATTATTCGTCTACGAGTCAATTTAATGGATATAATATGAAATGTTTTGTACTGGGGTACATTAGAAAAATTCGTTATATTATCTAATGGTGGTATTTGGAGGCTTAATAACTGTTTTCAAGATCTGAATCCTTTCTTATTTTACACAGTTTGATCATTATTGGTTTGGCTTTGTTGAGTTCGAGTCCCATGAATCAATGCAAGCTGCCATTGAGGTTAGTTGTTGAGTCCAGATTTTGATTTTTTTGGTACCTAGCTAGCATGGTTCCAATGTGATAGTATTGCTTTTTTTTCACTGGCTGGAAGTTCCTTTGGCGGGCTCAATTAAGCATTGATTATTCAAAATTATAGCCTCAATTTTTTATTGTATGGATCAAGACCAGATCTGGAATTATATTATTTACTGTACTGGCCTTACAATGGTAACCATTTCTTGTTGACCAGCACCTGCGGGCCTGTGCGTCCATTTTCATATTTTGGCATATTGGAAATTAATGTTGGAATTAAATCTGTAGGCTCAACCTGTCACTATTAATGGCCGTCAAGTGTACTGTGAAGAAAAACGAAGCTCATCAAGAGGCAAGCTATCTTAACTTTTTTTTAGGCAATTTCTTGTTTATCTGAAGATGCTACAATAAAAATTGAAATATATTACATATGATATATATCCCCCTATGGACGCGAAAGTGATGTTGCTTCCCACTATGTTCAAAGATGATATCCCAAATCACCTGCTATGTTCTTGAGGGGTAAAATGGTAATTATGAGTTTGTTTTATCCAGTATTTGGTGATTGGTTTTTATATTGTTCCTTTTTGTTTATTTGGGGGCAAAAACTTGGCCTCTCCCTAGTTTTTGATGGTGGATATTTTATTTATTTCGCATGGAGCTATTCAGTAAAAATTATTATTCAGGTCATGTTTCTCTTTTTTCACGTCTCTCTCTCTAAGTAAAGCTTGTTTTCATCTCAAATGGGTTTTTCTGCCCCATTCTTCCTTTCACAGTAGTTAACGGGATGCATGTACGAGCTGAGAACGGGAATGGGAACACCGGTAATGGACCTCGTGGCCCGCCCATGAGAAACAATAGCGGCTACCGGAATGAGACCTACAGGGGTGGCCGGGCTCCACCTGTCAGAGGCCGAGGCCAGCGTCCCATGTCTGGTCCGATGCGGCCTAGAGATGGCTATCATCACCAGCAAAGGAGTTATCAAAACAGTAATGGACGACCCCCGACTGGTCTTGAAGGCCCCAGCGAAACCCCTGTTGCTGCTTAGGATGGAGTGAGAAATTTGCACTTGTGACCTTTGCAAAATTATACTTTTGTTTTAAGAGCCGTATTGAGTTAGTTTTGTCGGGTTGTACGGTGCAAACATGATGACTTCTAGAACTTGCCGAGGGGGGCTAGTGACATTTTGATATAGTTGACAGGTATTTTTGGCTAGGGTAACACCATTGCTTTTAAATCATATGCTAATGTTCTTCAAATGGTAATTGGGAAATAGCAACAGTTTGTTATTTGTTAGAAAAATATTAATTTTAGGACGTGTTTATCATGCAAGTTTTGTCACAATGAGATTGCAGGTGCATGAATAACTAATGTTTTGTCGCACTTTTTTGTTTCGCTTGTTGTATTTTTACCTTTTTGTCTAGATGTTTGCATGACGCTTTATTAAGGCCCCATACAGATTTTGACTTTAGTATGATCGGATAAGTTAAACTGGCAATAAACATTCGATAACTTTAGTAACTCGATTAAACAATTATTAAAATGCATAAAGTGGCACTATTGATTTTTTAACAAGAAGGTTGTTTGCGTATTAATTTGATGTAATGTAAAAGTTAATTGGTAAACGGTTTGAGTTGTTTGACAAAGTAATTATTTTATTTTGTCGGTATTTGCTTGATCAAATAATTTTAAATTTTACATAAAATATCTTCAAAATTATTGAAAATATTTTATAAATTTACTTTTTGTTGTTTCGATAATTTTTTATCAATTATTGTTGTAAATAAATAATGAGTAGGGTTGAAATATCTTTATTTTTAGAATAATTATTTTAGTACCCACAGTTGAGTACCCGCATTGTACCCGCACTTAATTCATTCCCAATTAACTGCCATAAATGTAAGTGGTCCCCATAACTACCAATTAACTAATTTACATACTTTTCAGTTTGAATTTTAAATTTCCCTTTCTCTCCGTTTCTTCCTTTTTCGAAGCTTCCGCGATTTTGAGGCGATTTTAGATCGATTTCGAGGCGATTTCAAGGCGATTTGGAGACGATTGTCTAGCGATTTCGAAACTGGAAGCGGGGATTTTTCAAAAAAAAGTGCGGGTACGGTTATTTAAGGGAAATTCATATATCATATATGTAGTTCATTGTATAGATATAAATACTTGTCTTGTATAGGTATAAATACTTCACAATGTTTACTATTAATACTTGTAAAATAAAATTACAGTGTTGGAACGGTTGTGTGGTCCCCTAATGCGGGTACGACGCGAGAATTTTTCATATATGTAGTTCATTGTATAGATATAAATACTTGTCTTGTATAGGTATAAATACTTCACAATGTTACTATTAATACTTGTAAAACAAAATTACAGCTTTGGAACGGTTGTGTGGTCCCCTAATGCAGGTACGACGCGAGAATTTTTCAAAAAAAGTGCGGGTACAGTTATTTAAGGAATATTCATATATCATATATGTAATTCATTGTATAGATATAAATACTTGTCTTGTATAGGTATAAATACTTCACAATATTACTATTAATACTTGTAAAATAAAATTACAAGTGCCGACAAAAAAAAATGGTTTTAAATACTTGATATCTTAAGTATAAATACTTTATGAATTACTATTAATATTTGATATCTTAGGTATAAATACTTTCTATTTTGTATGAATACTTTTCATATTTGAATATTTGATACTTTGAAAAACGTGCAAAAGTATGTCATCATGGATCTCATTTGAAAGATAAAATTGTGTAGAAAGCGTTCGTGGTTTTAAATTTGTAAAATTCCTCATAGATCGTCCCAAAAATTGGTTAGATTGAACGGAGAAAAAAAAACCACCTTGAAAAACGTGTAAAGATGAGTAGATATTGTGTCCAGTTTTTTTTTAAATACTTGATATCTTAGGTATAAATACTTGATGAATTATATATGAATACTTGATAATTTAGGTATAAATACTTTCCATTTTCTATGTGAATTAATTTAAGTGCGGTCCCCAAAAACAGTTATGACAGTTTAGGTGCGGGTACAGTGCGGGTACTCAACTGCGGGTACTCATATCAGCTTCCTTATTTTTATTTTCTTTATTTTTTAATTTTGGTATAACAAACATTTTAGAACTCATATGCGACAATAAAATTGTTATATATGATTTATATTAATTTTCTACATGTACAAGAAATACTGATGTGTCAAAATACTTTTTACATGTTAAAATACAAAGAATTATACACATAAGTATATTTTATCATTTAAAATAAAGTTCTTATGTTGTAATCTTTTATTACTGATATAGACTATTTCTAGTGATTTATTTTGATATTTAAATTTTAAATTAGGTTAATAAAACTTTAAAAAAGAAAATCAGAATAGACCAAAAGTTAACGTCTCCATCTTATTTATGAATAGCTGTGACGTTTGGTAAACCAAATGAAATCAAATGAGATATCAAAGATTCAAGATGTCATTTTTTTAAAGAGATAGCGTAAGGTGCATGGCATGTGCACGAAATTGGTCCACGTGTTTACTCTCATTCAAATTATTAAGTCTACAAAAGCTCAACTGTCTTAGACGGAGAGAAATGAGAAAAGGGCAAGGACACAATTGTCTCAAATATTATTATTTAACTGTTTATTTGATAAATTTAATGTATTATAGAGTTATATTGGATAAATACGTGATTTTTTAAGATTTTAAACGATAAATATGTAATTATTGATTTTAGAGGGAGAAATAAGTAATATTGAAGTTTTTGAGGGGATACATGAAATTCCCCCTAAAAAACATAATGAGTCATTATTTCTGTTGTTCCGTGTCTGACAGTGGTAAAACCATATCAGGGTGTTACTACTAGGGGTAAAAACGGAGCGAATACGGAGCGGATAGTGGTAAAACTATATTCATATTTTTTTTTAGTTTTTCACATATACGGATCGGATACGGTTCAAATTGGATATTTATTAAAATAATATTAAAAAATACTAAAGTTCATAATATTTATCTAATTTTAATAGTGAATTACAATGTTTTTTCATAATTATATTAAAATATATGATATATATTTACTATTCGGATACGGATAATTGAAACGTAAAATCATATCAGTATCCATATCCACACGGATATTCAAATATCGGATCCACATCTAATTTTTCGAATACGAATCGGATATTATCCATACTGTTTTCAACCCTAGTTACTACTATATGATAAATTATCAATTTATTAGGAAATTTCATATATATTCTTAAAAAATTCGAAACTACGTATTTATTTCTCTTAAGTTTATAATATTATATATGTCCTAAATTTTAAAAACCCACAAATTTACACAATGTATTTTTTTTTATTAAAACTCATTTCAGATTTATAAAGTTTTTAATTAACCATTTATTGAAAAGTAATATGATGTAGCATTTTTAAGATAATGTATAGTCTTCAAAATCCTAGGACAAATAGTTTACCACTAGAAATTCATATACAATGGCATTTAGAAATACGCTCGGAGTGTGCATCAGAAATTGAACTATTTTTTTTTCCTAAAGAAGACTTATTTTTACACAAATTGCATATTTTTATTTTTTTAATAAAGAATAAAATAAAAACTTTATAAAATTAAATGAGTTTTAATAGAAAAGATAATAAGTTAAGTAAATTTGTGAGTTTTTTAAATTTAGAAAAGTAAATATGAAATTATAAATTTTTAGAGAATAAAATATGTAATTTCCAAGTTTTCAAAGAATGAAATTGCCCTTAATTTAATCTTGAGTGGTGGAGTCTAAACTATCCTATTATCATTTGCAATGGATGATGCTGCTTTTACACTTAAATTTCTTGCTAGATATTTAAAATACACGCCATCCTTTTCTTACAAATTAAATTTTCTATAAATTAAAATCCACGTCATCCTAGTATTGGACTATCTTTGCTCACAGCGTATGCACAGATATGGAATATCAATTTGATAATGTGCATTCTTTTTAATTTACCAGCATGTTATGATTTCGTAGAATTTAATTTTTGTTGAATTAAATCCAAACAATTCGATATAAGTTTGTACAAATCTTAAAATCGACCCTTTATAATTTAAATAGGCTCAAATTTTTGTGAGATCATTCAGTACATAATTTTGTACCCAATTTTAACCGTAAGTTGTTAAATTTGATTTAAATTTGCTCATTCTAGTACATATACATTGCAGAATTTTGTTGGGCTATCCAATAAAAGAGAAGAGCAGCTGAACCGTCGTATTTAAAAAAGATAAAAGAGAATAAGCAACGTGTCGCTGGATTGGCAAAATCTCTTATCAAGTCGGTCCATGGAGAATCCAATTATTTGACAAAACTTTGACGTGTTCATATTAACTGTCAATATTTATATTATAATGGTACCGCAACTATGACACACAATCCGGTTATGTCCTATTTAAATTGAGTGCGCGCGATGCATGGTGATTTTTTTTTTTTTGGAGGCGGTGCTCGGGACGGAGCCACATAAGTCACGGGATCAAACATAAACGGTTAATTATATAAAAAAATTAATTAGAGAATTAAACGTAAACGAAAGTTAATTATATAAAATTTTCAAATGAAAATCAACTTTATATTAATCATAATATTTTACTTTTAAACTATATATAAAAAAAAAACTACAAGTACAAAACTTTGGTAAAAAAAATGGGAATCGATTAATCTCGTTCTTTTAAATTAGCTCTGTCACCGGGCGTTGAGATTTGTACAAATTCACGAATGCGTGTTTAATATATTTTTGGAATAAAATGTCAGAATATAGTTTGGCATTACATAGTTAATAATTTCTAAAAGTTTCTTTTCATTCATCAAGCGAAAACAAACAAAAGTATAACAAATATTATTCTGAATTTGTGGAAATATGATACTATTAGTCTATTACTTAAACCTCCAGCTTAATTCCATTGTAATTTAGAGCGTAATATATCAATAGTTCATATATATATAAAAAAGAAACCCTTATTATTTTTATGGGGTGAGCATAACATTCAAACAGTTCAAATTAATGTTTAAAAAGGTCCCGGACTTCAATTTTCCCATGTGTAACCTTGATGTTAGTATCCAAAATCACCTATCAATTTTGAAATTACTTCTTAAAAAAAGAATGGAGCGGTTCGATGGAATTGGACCAAATTTGATCGGATGTTTGGTCGAAGCAGTTTAATCAGCATCAAGATACATGCATATAGTTTAAGAATCAAGTAGAAAAGTACTACATATAGACTATAGTCCAAAAAGTGCTTAGTCATTCCCATGATTTAAATATTTTAATTATGTATATAAAACTTAATTTATTTTTTACTTTATTTTTAATTTTTATACAATTTATCCCCTTCATAAATTACCACACCTGTAATTTGTACTTTAGTAGTTAAAATTCTAATTTGTTATTGCGAAGACTTGAATTCAAGTTCTAACAATACATTATGTATTTTAAATTTTAACTTTTTCCATATAAATTTTCAGTTCCATCTCTAAAATCAAGTTCGAACGAATATAAATGCGCATCAAACAACTTCAACTACGTATCATACCGAATTTGATCTCGTACCCCTTGGATGATTGGATCGCCACCAATCCCTTAGAAAAACTCTTTGCCAATGATCGTGATAGTTAATTTTACGTGTAAGATTCCGTTTGAGAGACAATGAAAGGCACTTTTTGCTGCAATCAAAGGTTTAATTTAACCACAAGAGACAATGAAAGAGTCCACATGAAAACAAAAAATCTATTAGATCTCAATTATTCAACTGCAATGATAGAAATATCAGATGGATTTTTTGTTATTAATGACGAACTTAAATCGTTAATAGATCAATTTGAGTGGTGTTGTTTATATATGTCAGTGTCAAATTAGTAATTTTAAATTTATTTAGTGTACTGTCAACGCAAGTTGTAAAAAAAAATTAACTATATTAAAGTATTTTTTTAATATCTTATTTTTTGATAGCATGACTTTATACAAAATAAACAAAAAGTTTTTAAGTTTTTCATATAAATACATTTAGTAAAATAAATTAGTTTAAACGGTTTGAATTGTTATTAAAAATTGATCAGATAGATTTACAAACTACTTTAATTAGTAATTTAAAGTCACACAATCATATTAGCTTTACTTGGCAAAGTTAAATAAATATTTTCATATGGATTATCTACAAAATAGTATCTTTCATCCGGTTAATTAGACAAGTAATTTCCTCTAAAAATATTTTATTACCGATCCACATATTTTGGCCAATATTGATCGTAAACTTGCCCATGTTTGTATTAGTATCCTAATTATACACTCAATCCTTAATCCGTTCCCGAGGATGAATTAGGATATTTAGGAGTTCACATCCTCTGATTTATCTCAAAATTTTGAGTTATATGGAAACAAATTCAGACGCTTAGATTCTAAAAGGACGAATTTTAAAGCATTTCATGGCCTACAAAATTGTTACCTACATCTAAATCTATATAAGAATGAAGTAATTGGAGTGAGGCTATGGTAATATACATATTACGGGTCGATCCGTGTTATTAATTTATATTTCTATTTTTAAAGTTCAATCAGTTGATCAAAACCGTCAAATATAATCTTCATATCAAAATGTTTTTTTAGCCAAAATTTTATTTTTTTTGTGGATTTTTTTACTATTTTTTAGGTAGGTGAAACAATAGTTGATTTTATGGTCCAAAATTTTCAAATCAACTGAATTCTTATCTAGCTAAAGAAATAGTAAAAATAATTCTAAAAAAATATAAAATTTGATTGCAAATACATTTTCACATAATTGTGTCGAACGCTTTAGAACAACTGTTTAAATTCTGAAAATAGAAATATAAAGTTCATGATGTAGACCGTTGTGTAATATGTAGATCCCCTCACTCGAAGATATTGACGACAAATGAAATTGCTCTATCAATATCTTCATGGGCGGAACTCGACGAAGATATTGACGACAAATGAAATTGCTCTATCAATATCTTCATGGGCGGAACTCGACTTTGAAGGGGGGCTAAACTACTAAACATCATATATTTAAAAAATGTTATAATAAAGACCAAAATATAAAGACCAAAATCTATATAACACGAGATAATATGATTCTTCACTGTTTAATTTTATAAAAGTTACAATAAATAACTAAAATCAATAAATGATAAGTTTATAAAAAAAAAAAAAAGCATATTCATATACCTTCCTTATTTTAAAATTTTCTATAGTTCTCTATTTTCTGTTTTTTAATATGTGGCTTCCCTTTTCTTTCTTTTTTCTTCTAAATTTCTAAATTTAAAAAGTTATTAGAAAAGAAGTTTTTTCAAATTTAGAATGCACGGTTATTAGAAAGCAAAGAAAAGAATTTTTTTTTTTAATTTAGAATGCATGGTTAGAGAATCCGTGGCTTCCTTCTTTAAATTTCTAAATTTCCAATAGCGAAAGAAAGGAAATTTTTCTGCTTTTTTTCCTTATTTTAAATTTGGAATTTTCTTCTTTAGAAAAAGAGGCCTAAGGGTATAATTGAAAAAAAAAAAAGATTTTCTCTAACTGTGCATTTTAAATGTTAATAACTTTTGTTTTTCTTCGGTAACCGTACCACTTATTTTTCTAATTTATTTTGTACTTTTATATATTTAACAACTTTTCCAAATTAATTGTTCATGTGATCTGATAAGTGAATTCAGATCCTGAAGTAACTCAATTTTTGGTTTTAGATTGAGACCGTCCGATTCGAGTCCGCGACAATCCATGCCGAAGTGGAGAAAAATTAATAGAGTAATACACGGATCCCCTAAAGTAACTCAATTTTTCGAAGCAATTCCAAGCAACGGATTCGAATCGGATGGTTCCGATCCAAAACCCAAAAATTGATTTACTTTAGAGGATCCGGACCCCTGATAAGTTGGATAACCAAAGGAAAGAAGGGACATGTTATTCTTTTACACATGTCCTTTATATTTCCTTTATTATCACAGAGATAGCTAGTACATATAAAATAATAATTTTAATAAAATTTCTATGTACTTGTTAAACAAGGGTGAAAATCTGCTGCGATCCGGGTACTGTGAACAGTACTATGCAATTTCTGTTTTTTCAAATCCAGCTGTCGAATTGTTTCGAGATGTGTGCACAAAAAACCAGCTGTTTTGAGATGTGTGCACTAAAAAGTTGGTCGGCTGAATTTAAAAAAGTAGAGATTGCAGAATTACTGTGCTCAATATTCAGATCGCAGCATATCTCAATCCGTTAAACAAAATTGAAAACCTTGAAATTTACTTAGCTACTCGCCTTTCGCCCCTGAATATCTTCACCTGTAAATCATCTCCGGACAACTTTTTGAACCAAATTTTCAGATAAACTGAAAATTTGACGTAGACTTTTTGAACCAAAACTGCGCTTGTTTAACTTGACCGAATATGCGCTACTCCTGAAGTTGGTATGGCAGCTAGCAAGTAACCAGAACAAATTGTGGGTAAAAATTTTTCAAGCAAAATATTACCCCAGGAAAGGATTATGGTCCAATGCGAGCGCAGGAGGTTACAGCCCGCTGGCTAGGGAGCTCCAAAAACTCAAAACATTCTTTCAAGATGAGATTATGTGGCATGTTGGGGAAGGGACTGAAATTGCATCCCTAAACCAGCCTTGGTACGATGGATGGGAACCCCAAGTAATCAACTCCAATGCCCAGAGGGACAGCCGGGTTGCGGATCTCTTTCAAATACAAACCGGCCAATGGAAAACTGAACAAATAAAGCTGTTAATGGGAGAAACAGCTTTGAGCCGAATTGAGAACACGGCACGCAAACCACAGCCTCGGCCACTGATTGGAGATAGATTAATATGGCAGGCCAGCAATCGGGGGGCGTATACAACAAAGGAGGGGTACCTCAAGGTATGCAATCAGGTGCAGAATGCAATACAGTATACTCCCACACAAACCGCAGCCTGGAAGTCAGTATGGAACAACAAACTCATTATACCCCGGATTCAATTTTTCCTATGGCGGGCCATTCATGACGGATTACCCACCACTGCCAAATTGCATGCAAGAATACGAGCTGTCAACCCCAAATGCCCTCGATGCGGTTTAGAGAATGAGTATGTAATGCACACCCTTTTCTTCTGTCATATCGCCCGAGCAACATGGTGGGCGTCGGCTCTAAGCATAAGGGTACATGATTTGCCACTATCATTCCCCGAGGCCTTCATGCACATCACACAGGGGCGTACCAAAGAGCAGGTCAGCCAACTGGCAAGCATAGCCTGGTATCTATGGAAGGCCCGAAATGATGCTATTTTCACTACCAAGAAACCAACACCGAATTCAGTACTGGCACAGGTCAGACATACTGAGATAAGAGACACGAGACTAAATGAGGAGGGGTTGCCAAAGCGGACAACAGAAGAGGCAATGTGTGTGGTACCGATCGGTACCGAAGTCATTATGTGTGATGGATCCTGGGAGGGGTCAAACAGAGCTGGATGGGGGGTCACAGGATATGATGACAAAGGGGACCTCTATGCAGTTCGATTTGGGGCAATGCGGGCAGCCGAACCACTTCAGGCTGAGACACATGCAATGATCCAGGCCTTGCAACTGGTATCGGACCGGTACGCAGTAAAAGAAGGGGTACAAATCCTAATCCTCTCGGATTGTCAGACATTGATCAAAGCAATTCAATGCAATAGTGTAGATGAATTACCGGTTTGGACTGCAGCTCAGACAGTGGCAGAATGTTCCAACCTGTTCGCGCAACTCAGACCTGGTCCCACACTTCAGAAAGCGGCAAGGAAAACGATACAGGATCCGCACAATCTGGCTAATTGGGCAAGAAGAACTGGAACAAATTTTATGGGCACTATGGTTGAAGTTTCAGAGTTGAATTTCACCATCCGATCATCCCTCAACCAAGACGATTTCCAACTAATGCAACCCCCGGGAACAGCAGAGGGAATCACCACCAGACAGGGATAAAACAGCTACAGGCGAATTACTGGACAATGAAACATTAGGATAGTTTATTTCTGTTTTCTATTTTCAATTAAGACTTTACTGGTAGTGCTAGAGTAGAATAGATAGAACTTTCCTTATTAGGCATATTTTCTCAGCTATGTATTACGAATCGTTCGATTTTAATTCAATCAAAGCCTACGGGCCTTCAACTCAAAAAAGAAAAAAAAAAAAACTTGACCGAATCTTTCTTTGCTTTTTAGTGGCAACAACTCGGTACACGTCATCGCCGGCTCATTATTCTGTCCCCTGCCACTTGCACCATTTTCATACTTCAAGGTCTTCCCTAGACCTGGTCTACGGTGTTGTTTGTGAGGCCACACGAGCATGAATTTCAATTTGTTGAATACATTAATTGATTGGTTTCAATCGTCTTGTCTTTTTGAAGTGATTGATGAGATCGTAGTTTAGGTTGTTTACTTCATAATTATTTTCTGAATACAAAGAAGGGATTCGATTACAATATTTTTGAGTTAGTATAAATTTACCATAATTAATTTTTTTTTCATTTTCAAAGTCCAAATCGTCGATCCAAACAGTTCAACATGATCTCCACAACAAAATGTGTTTGCAGATCAAATTTTACATTTTTTTGAATTTTTTTACTATTTATTAAGATGGGTACAAAATTCAATGGTCTGAATTTGACTAGTTTTTGTAAAATACTTAATACATAGTAAAAAAATTCAAAAAAATGTAAAATTTGATCTGCAAACACATTTTATTGTGGAGATTATGTTGAATGATTTGGATCGACGATTTCGACTTTGAAAAAAAAAAATAGTTGTGTAACTTTGTGGTAACTCAAAAATATTGTAATCGGATCCCTCCTCATATATAAATCCAAATGTGTGAAGATTTGCTATGAAATATTGAACTCTTATGTAAGAGATTTTACATTATTTTCAATTTGTTGGATAAAAGAACTTGAAAAATTAATTATCTCCTTCCTTTTATTCAAACAGAAATCAAACAAGGGCGGCCTAGCCTATTAATTCATGCAGTTTGTGGTGCAAGAAAGCTAAATATAGCAAATATAAATTGCTAACGATTGTAAATCAGTGATTTCATGTTCTTAAACAATGGTGATGCATTACCCTATCTTTTTTATTATTTTTTCTTAGATAAAAATGAGGATGAAGTTTCTAATTTAAATATTTTTACGAGGCTACGGTACAATGCAAAGCGTAATGATATCTCCATATAAAAAGTGCACTTGTAGATCAAATTTTATCTTTTTTTACTTATTTTATTATTTTTTATAGATAGTTAGAAAATTTCTTGATTTAAAGATTCTAAACCATTCAAAGTGCTGATTTGAAAATAGTAAAAAGATTTTAAAAAAAATTAAAATTTAGTTTGCAAGTACATTTTCGTATGGAGATCATGTTGAACTGTTCAGCTATCTGAACTTTTGATTTTTTTTTTGTTAATCTATAATACGGATCAATCTTGTGCATAGTACTATAGCCTAACTCTATTTTTATTATATTAAATAATTAAATTTTCTAAAAAAATCAAAGACCTTCGATCGTTTTGAATAACCTTTTTAACTTTGAAAATATGAAAATGTCATCAAATTATAAAATAGGTACAAATCTTTAGAAAGTTTTCTCTTATTAAATTCCGACACACAAGGATTTTTTTTAAAAACCGTAAATAAAATAATTAAATCTACGAAACCAACGTGATGACTGTAAGATTTACAAAAACCATCAGAACCGAGATGCCAATTCGGTCCCAACGAGTTTTTTTTCTCCGGACCGAAATGGCAATTCGGTCTGGCAGTTTTTCACCGGTTGTAGAAAAAACGTCACAGAAAATCAAAAAACAAGCCAGACCGAACTGCCAATTCGGTCCAGTTTTTTTTTTTTTTTTTTTAATGTTAGATTTGTCTCTTAAAAAAAAAAAAAAAATACTGGACCGAATTGGCAATTCGGTCCGGGCGAAATTACACGCAAGGCCACACAGGAAGTTGCTGGGAACTGTGAAAAACAGCCAGACCGAATTGCCAATTCGGTCCGGAGAAAAAAAATTCGTTGGGACCGAATTGGCATCTCGGTTCTGATGATTTTTGTAAATCTTGCAGTCATCATGTTGATTTCGTAGATTTAATTATTTTATTTACGGTTTTTAAAAAAATCCGACACACAACCCTACTTGCATAGTTAATTTGGAAAGCAGTAAAGTAAAGAACAGGTAAAATCACTGTGAGGTTTGTGTCGCTAACTGTGAGGTCACGGTTCACAACAATCACAAAACACCTGAAAATCCTTACTACTCCATATACAGAACATCACCAATCATGACCAGCCACGTGGCAACCAACCCTCCCATATCCGTCAGTCCACATCGCCCGTAGTGAGGTGTCTGCATCCAAGTCGCGACAAACCATTAAATAAATCCTACTGACTTCATCCGATAAATCTTCTGTGCGCCAAGTTGCGACATGTGTTGGATCTAACGAGCAAGTTGTCGAACGGGATTAGGCGGAGAGCTCGCAGTGGGACCCACATGCCCTGCCAAACACGTGCCCACAGGTCTCTTGTCAGCTTGCATGGTGTGGTGTCTGTGCGATTGTGCGAACCGGCGGCCTCCAGTTGTGTTTCTTCCAAAATTTTTTATTATAAATAAAAAGATATGTTTTAAAACTAATAATTTTTTATATTTATAAGTTTTATAAACTCGTACAATTAAATAATTTTGAACATAAATAAATAGTTTATTTTAAACTTCAAAAAAAGTAATATGGTAAGAACCGAATCTCCTACCAACAAAGTTCATTCATTCATCCATTCATTCATGATCTGAACGATAATATTGAAGTGTAATTGTGTCTTCTCAAAATTTAAATATTATTCATATTTTAATTATGATTGTTCCATATTATGAACCGATGAATGGACAGACTATGTTGGCAGAAATTTTCGGAGGAGATTCGATTCCGTAAAAAATAACGTAAAAGATAGTATGAAAGTTCCAATATAGAAATAAAATTATACACTATATTTTAAATGAGGAGAGAGAATGGAGTATATAAAGCTTTCAATCACAATAAGAGATGTGTCATGTGTAATGGTTTAACATAAGACGAAAACTAGATGAATTTTCTTGAGGTCGCTAAATTTTATTTTTTATCACGAATTAGTTACTTAAGTTTGAGTTGTTCATTTGTAGTCACATAATTTTTTATTTGTTTCAATTAAGTCACTCTATAACTTTTATGTTCAAAATATTAACATAATATGTTTATTCCGTCGAAAATACTAACAAAATATGGTCATTTGTCTAAAATTTTAACATAATGTACTCATTCCGTCCAAAATACTAACGGAAAAGTTATAATTTTATTAATTTTTTTGATAAAAAAAGTTATATGGTGGCTTAATTGGGACAAATGAAAAATTAAGTAACTAACTTGAGTGATCAATTCGTGAAAAAAAAATAAAGTTTAGTGACTTTTAGCGAAATTTATCTGAAGATAAATAATAAAACTTCACAAAAAAACTCTTTTTGTGAGTACAAATTATTTCCGCAATAATTCAAAATATATATTTATTTTAATTTATATTGCAAATTTCGAGTAATTTAATGAACTCTTCTAAAGTATCATTAATTTTGTTCTTTTTTAACTCAAAAAGTAAAGCTTACAATTTCTAAGTCAATTCTGATGCCATCGTCCATAATTTTCTATCATTCATACAATTTATACTAAAGTATTATTAATTACGCCGTAATTTGCTATCATCCATAACCTTTTGTTGTCCATAATATACACCAAAAAAAATGATGCTGCGTCATCAAGCCAATTAATTCATTTCATGCTTATGTGTTTACTAGTGCCTAACTAAACAAGGACATGAAGATCTGCTTCCCTAAATAAATAGTTTTGAGTGGTTACGCCTTACGCGTGAATAAGTTTCCATTAATTAAACTGACCTTTTTGCAATCAATCCCTGTGGGTCCCGCGCACGAAGCATGAATCCTTACCGACCATCTGTGCTCCTCTTTATTTGACCCTGGTCACCCACTTGGGGACCTGTCTTAATTGGGCGACGCAACTTCAGATCCGTTAAAACTCAATTTGCACCCGCTACAATGTTGTGGACCGGGCATAAATAGAACTATACATCCACATTCTGAAACCTTTGGTGTGTCCGAGTACAATAATAAGGTTTCTACTAAATATGTATTACATGGTCAGTGATTTTATTTTTAATGAAATGAGCAGAAATATTTTTTTGTACTATAAAACTTGTATTATATCTTAATTTTATTTTTGTATTATTTTTAATTTGGCAAATTATACAAAGAATATAATGTTTGCCATATTATTCTTATTATTGCAAATGTTTTTTTAAGGTCAGCAAAGCTGACAATTGATTGATTAAAAAAGAGTTATTTACAAAGGCAAATTATTTTATTTGTAAGATATCAATATTTTAATTCTCATTTATATTATAAAATATAAATTATAGTTATATTACATTCGTATCAGATTTATTATTTGTCGAATTATTTTTGAATCACTAATTAAATTGGTACTACGATATGAGTTGTGCATGGTAATTGATATAAAAGATCCTAACCCGGCTTCGAAGGCTTTCCTACACGAAACTACTTCCAGTCTTCCAATCCAAGTTCAACAACTCATGTATTTAGAAAAGATCCGACCGTTCGTTTGCAAAGGTTCCACAGGAAAAGTACGATCGGCACACTGTTCGACGCGTGGCTCCACCAGTGGCCTCCTGAGAAACCGACACGTACCGGTGCGGCGCGGGGTACCGGCTTCTGGAGGGGAGCAGCTTGGGTCCGATGGGCTCTAGGACCGTCCGATCTGCTTTAAGATTCATTCCACGTAAATTAAAGAAGCCGCGAAAGTTCTGGATTGATCTTAAAGCAGATCGGACGGTCCTAGAGCCCATTAAACCTACTTTGGGTCCGATGGGCATCGGACCCAAGCTGCTCCCATTGAAAAGCCATATCGAACACGTGTCCAGTCTGGTCGACACGTGGCATAACAGCACGCGCTCGCTCTCTACGAAAAGGTCGTTCCGTGCATTTCATTAATCTATCCCCATTAATTTAATAGATTTTCTTAATGCAACTTGGAAGAAGAGAGAGAGAGAGAGAGAGATTATAGAAGAAACCTCTCGTTTCTTCCCTTCACAATTCTATCCCCCCTCTCTCTCTTTCTCACATTTCTTCTCTGATTAAAAATAAACAAACACAGAATTCGGTCGACCATGGATTTTTGTCGACTAAATTCTCTCTTCGGCGAAGAATCTAGGTGAAGAGGAGCAAACTCTCGCCTTTCAATTCATTTTCTTTTGAAAATTCTCTATTTTTTTTCCGAATAAATTGGAGTTCTATCAATGGATTTTCTTGGAGGATTTGGAGGTGCTGGTGGAAAAGATTCAGATAACGGATTAGAAAAATCTAAAACAAAATCGACAGACTTGGAGGACTTAGAATTAAGTCTCGATCTCTCGACCAATGGTTGCTTTGGGGTAGACCTGAAAGGGAAATCCAAGTTGATTCGTGCTTCTTCTATTGCATCAATTCTACCATTACCCAAAAATGAAATTGAAGAGGCAGCAATACCAATGATACCAACTGGTTCTCTTGTAAGAACTACTTCTCTGCCAGTGGAGACAGAAGAGGCTGTCAGAAAGAGAAAGGAGATGCAGTTCCGCAAGAGACTAGAGGTGAAGAGAAAGCGTTTAGAGAGGAGAAATTCTCTAAAATCTGGGGTTAACGGAAAGGAGAAGTCAGACTCTATTGATTTTGGGATCATAGCCAGTTGCCAGAGTGGAATTAGTGGAGGTGGAGTTGTCAATGGGTTCAGTTCTTTCGGGGTTAAGGCTGTTTCTCTTGGATCACAGGGAAGTACATGTTCCTTTGCCACCGTTGGTACATTAGAGAAGGCAAAATCTATCCAAGGTACTGGACTTTCATTTATTTGGAGATATAATTCTTTTTCTTTACATGTATGGCGTGGCATAGATACTAAGGTACCCCTTGTTTACACTTTAGGTGAAATTTGCCCATGGTATTCAACCGGAAAATTTAAATAATAGCCCATATTACAGAATAGTTGAGAAAATAGTAGTTTAATTTTCCGAAGAGCAGGACTTCTTCGCAAAATCAGTTTGCGGGAGGTCTTTGTTTAGGATTTGATAAGGACCATTTCAGAAGAGAGCTAAACCACAAAATTGCACGTATGGTAGCAAAAAACATATGGCACAGCAACTATACAACTATCAGTACTAGTTGGAAACAGTAATGTACTTGTATCGGCGGTGGCCATATTCTAATGTGGCAGCCTATACTGGCAATATGGCAATTAATTAATTTCACATTTCACAAGTTGTTTTGTGTTATGCTTTTGCCTCTGTTGGATGATTGATGGCCATCTGTGTCGTGGTTTGGTACAGTGCTTGGGGGGGTTGACCAATTGCATATGAAAGGATATGTGTATGCTGTGAATTCTGAATTAGTGCTAATAGATTTGGTTGTTGGACATTCTCTTTTGTTGATTGGCATGGATTATGTTCATTCAATGCTTAATTCTTTGTTAATTCTCTATATTAAAAGGTCCTAAATCTATCAACAGAAGACCAGAAGGTAAAAATGTATTAAAAAAATTAGGAAAATGCTTACATCCAAACAGGAAAGAGTCGGCAACACTTCTTTCTGCTTGTACAAATTGTACAAGAGCCGCATATTGTATATACAAAGCATGAAGATGGACCAGTTGCTTGCCAAGTATTGACAACAGTTTTGAACAAAGCCTTTCTAGTTGCTCGTATATTTTCATACTGATTGTAATGTAACTCCTATTTGTTGTTCATCTTGCAGTTACTGATAGTAACAGTAATGTGCAAACTGCTGTTAATGGTGTCGTCCCAGAAACAAATGTTAATCCTATAGGAAACACGAGCAGCATGGTTGAGGAAATGCCTTGTGTTTCCACCAGGGGTGAAAATGGGAGCACAATCGAAGGGTTTCTTTACAATTTCAGAAAAGGTGGGGCCGAGGTGCGAATAGTTTGTGTTTGCCATGGAAGCTTCCTCACACCTGCTGAATTTGTTAAACATGCCGGTGGCGGGGACGTTAGCAACCCCCTCAAGCATATAAAAGTGAATTCGAGTGGGTTCCCATAAAGGGTTTTTATTTAGAGTTTAATTACTAGATTTTAGTTATGTTGTTAGATTTCCCCAAAACAAAAAGAAAAGAAAAAAAAGATTCTTTTTTATTTTAATATGAGAGGAGGTTTGTACCTGGAAATTTGTAAATTAATAGTGCTTCAGATTTTTCTGTTTTGCTGGCATATTCTTTGTTGATTTATTTTTCCTTCAGATTAATATTTCTTGATCAGAAAAACTGAGAGAATTTATTTTAGAGGATTCTCTTTTCCGGAGCCAATATAATTTATCCACTCCCTACTTCAAATTGAGCTATCAATTCCCAGTACTTTTAAAGATTGTGTTCTGAAAGCCATGGCTTTATGCAACGAGCTTCAATGCCCAATTGCGAAATCAAACAAAGAAGAGAACTCAGAACAAAATTGAATACTAATTTGGGATAAAAAACGAGGTTCTAACAAGAAACCATCGAAACGAATGCCAGCAGCAATTCCTTCGTTATATTCATCAAAATCTGGATACAGCTCCATAGTGGAGTTTGCCTTATATAGGCGATGCAATTTGTAAAAGAAAGTAAAAGAAAAAGTTACAGAAATGATGGATTTTATTCTCTAATCGCCATGTCAGCATCAACCTCTGAATTGGCGCAACAACACTAACAAACTCTGGTAACTGTTGTGAACGATTCATTCTTTAGACCCCTCCATTTTCTTCTCCATTGCCTCTCCTGTTCTGACTTCTGGGGTCCAACTATCAGTCATGGTGTTAATTAACACGCTATCTCTTCTCATCTCTTCTTGGGCCCTTTTGTCAGTGAAAGATCCTTTAGTGAGTTCCTTTGAAAATTCCGTCTCAACAGTCGCCCCCAAATTGGATTGATCTCGTTGCACTTTAAGAGTTAATAAGGTTATACTGAGACCTCAACAGATGCTGGAAATAGAGGTTATCACTGTACCAGAGATAAATGAAGTAAGATGACCTATACATCACTGGTCAATGAATATAAATGAACTTCAGAGAGTACATTTTACTTCGGCAAATGAATTAAGGGAATTTGAAAGAGTACATTTTACTTCGCCAAAAGACACCTGGAAATGATCACAGAGTATATGTAGTTCCCAGAACAAATTTGACTGAGTACACTAAGGGTGTGCTCCTCAACGCCCATATTGAAGGTAAGGAAAGAGAGAGGAGAGAAACAGCAGCGTGACTGCGTGAGTGTGGCTGACCTTCGCGAGTCACTTGTTTTAGAACCGGAAATTTTGGGAGGGAGCCAAGGGAAATCCCATGTATTTTTTCGACAAATTTGTTCACCTTTTAGACCGACGTCCGGTTAAAACTGTTTTATTTGCATTAAGATTAGTGCACACTTAATTTGCACGAATTTTGAAGTTGTCGTAATCTTGAAGAACCGATACTCATCGAACAGCTCTCTATTTCTCAAATTTTAGATGAAGCCTGAAGAAAGAAAAGCAAATTGCTTTAGAGAGAGAGAGACAAAGGCCTTGGTCCGATTTTTTGGGTAAACATTTTTGACCGTGCAGTTTTATCCAGAGGTGCTACTTTTATCCGATTACCCGGATCTGATTCAGAACCGAACTGGAACCAATTCTGATCCGATTAATTTGGATAGAGTATGGTTTAAAAAATATAACCGGTTAATAATTTAATATCCGAATCCGAACCGGAACCGATGTAATGGATAGAATATGGATTTGATTTAATTATCCAACTCATAACCGAAACCGACCCGATACCCGTATAAATACCCGATAAAATGATAATACCATTCTTTATAATTATTTAATATAAAAATATATATTAATAACTATGAAAAGTTAAGCATTTGTATTATTTTTTAAAAAACACAAATCATAATATAAATATCATATTTAGATTAATAATTAATTAATTTATTTGTTTTAAATCAAATGTCACGTGACTCACATTTTATCTATTAATTTATTAAATGAAATTTATTGCTCTCTTTGCATAGATTACCATGTATCCGCTCCGGATCCGGAACCGCCTCGGATTCGGACCGGACCCGATAATTTACAAATAAGTTATGGGTATCTATCTTTCCAGAACCGAAAGACTGGATCCGAAATATCTACGGGTAGATAGGTATCCGGATCCGGACCCGATCTGATTTGAAACTAATGAGTATATGGATCTAAATTTGAACCCAAACACTTTTAGGGTACGGATCCAAATATCATAGTATCCGGACCCTACCCGACCCGATAGCACCTCTAGTTTTATCTGAAGCTTAAAGAACATATTTAGGAACCGAATAATTGATTAGAGAGTAATGCAAATACTTTTGTTGCTTTAAGATTCGTGCAACAAGGATTTGGACGGTCTGGATTTTCAAAAAAGTTGTGGCAAGGTCAAAATTTTGAAATATTAAAATAGTAACTAATTTTTTTTGGAGATATCTCATGGGATGCAAATTACTGCAGTATTCTCAGCCAAGCCAAAATAATGGAGCCTATTTGGAATATAGGTGTTCGCTTTGTGATTTGCGCTAGATTAAAAATGGACGACTCATATCTCGTTCAACACGTGACAAACTACACATATATTTTTATGAGCCTCCTAAGGAGAACAAATTTTGATTGAAAAAGAAGAAGTAATGCACCCTTTTTTTTTTTTTTTGAAATATGAGTTGGAAGTCAAGACATCCAACACATTTCAAACACCTATGTATTAATATAGATGATTTCTTCACTTTGTGGATTTCGAACCCATAATCTTTTATATAGAAGCCATGTACCTTTGCTACTAGACTAAAAACAACTTCTTTAATGTACACTATTTTGATTGACAAACTATACATATATCCCTGTTCGGCACACTGGTTTTTAATGGAAATTGATGGAATTTTGGACTAATTCTCAATTTTTTTTCCAAGCCCCGTCGGCTGGCTTATATTCTCCCAACTATTTTCCATCTTTGTTTCCTGAAGAATTCTCAAATCGGGGTGTAGAAAGAGTAACGGCCACCCGCTCTCCTCCATTTTCTTCCTGTTCCTTTCCTCTGCGCATACAATTCTGGAGCACACCCTAACACTACAATGAAAATAACGATCTCCCAGAAATCGAGATCAAATGCTTAATCCAATTGGCATTTGAGAGAGAAAAATCTTTTACTGGATACTATTACTGCTAGTATAAAGATATTACAGAACGGATATTACGGGTTTACTGTGATTGTGGGTATAAGAGTTACCCGGTCAGCAGGTTAAAGAAATCGACATAGCTGGTTTGGCTTCATGCTCATGTGCTGCTTGAAATCAATCAGGCTCTATCAATATCTTTACCCGATCAACGGGGATTGGAATTTTAGATTAAGAACCAAAAAAAAAAAATTAGATTCCAGCATGGTTCAGAGATTGTCCCAGATCCAAGAGAGATTCTGGGCAATACAAGTACCATGGACAAAAGAGTGCACAATTATTCATCAATTTGCCTAGAAATAGATTTTGACTACAAAGGTTCAAACCCAAAAAACAGCATATAGCTATGACATTTGAACTGAGAACGACCTTTTTTTTTTGTGCAATCAATTAATATTTTTAATTTACATCTGCAACTCCTCTTTTTTTTTTTCGGAGATACATCAGTAGACACCTGCAATCAAAAACTAAAATAGGAAAGAGAAAACAAATAAAGATTCAAACTATATTACAATGCAACCTAAACTCACTAAAAGGAAAAGAAAAAAGAAAACTAAATCAGCTACTTACATCTATTCTATTCCGCACACCCCCCCCCCCCAACAAAACAAGCTTATCAGAACTGCACGTACTATCACGTTGGTGGTTGCAACTGCTTCAACCTTTGTACTACCTGGTTCATCGTCGGCCTTATCGACAATGAATCTACGGTGCACATTACGGCCAAGTGCAATACCTCAACCATGTCATCATGTGGGCCCACATCCCAGAGTCCCTCAAGAAAAAACTCCTTCGCACGACCTTGTCTCAACAACATGCATGCCCATTGGACAATATTAAACCCATTACCGTATGGTGAAAATGACGGGTCAAGTGCCTTTTTGTCTGATATCAACTCCATTAAAACGACACCATAACTATAAACATCAGCCTTATCAGAGACGCGACACGTCATCGCATACTCCGGTGCAACATACCCAAAAGTGCCTGCCACGCCGGTGGTCGCGTGGGTTTCTGAATTGCCCAACAACCTTGCTAACCCAAAATCCGACAAACACGCATTCAATTCATTGTCTAATAAAATGTTGCTTGGTTTCACATCTCGATGCAAAATCCGAGGAACACAGTCATCATGTAAATATGCCAGTGCCCGTGCAATGTCAAGTGCAATTTTGTGTAGTATTCGCCAATCTGCGGCTCGTTTCGATCTCTCTTGAATAAAGCGTTCCAAGTTACCGCTGGGTAAATAATTGTAAATTAGAAACATTTCAGATTCACTTAAATGATACCCAATCAGAGTTACGAGGTTGGGGTGTCGTAGCTTTCCCAGGGTTTTGATTTCGGCATGAAATTGTTGCAACCCATTAAATCTACCCACTGAGAGTCGCTTGATCGCGACTAATACACCTGGAGAAATCTCGGCCTTGTAAGTTGCACCAAAACCACCACTCCCAATGCAATTGCTTGCATTAAAGCTTCCCGTTGCCCGTACCACACTTTCAAAGGTGATCGGAACACCAATCTCAGAAAAAATTTTGACCTCTCTCCTACCCTGCCGCCGCCTAGAAGTGGGCTCATTGCTTTTGGGTGCGCATTTACGGGTGTATATGAATAGCACAATTAGTGCCAGTAAAACCGATACTATGGCAGTTGCAGAGGTAATGGATGCAATTTCAATTGAACTAAAGCCATTATTGCTTTGTGACATTGACGGGTTCATGGGGGTTGAACTATTGGAGTCCGGGGGATTCCAATCCTGTCCCTGGGAGCCAGAAAAGGAGTACACACGGCAGGATTGAAGATTAGGGTTTCCAATAACGGTGCTACAACTGATTGTGGTGGCATTAGAAGGTAGTGGGCCTGATAAGTTATTAAAAGAGACATTAAAATTGGCCAGAGCAGGCAAACCAGCCAATCCATTAGGGATCTTGCCAGAAAGTTTGTTGTTGTTGAGTAGGAGGGTAGAGAGGTTGTGTAAATTCACCAAGTTACCCGGGATTTGACCAGAGAGAGAGTTGGAGGAGAGGTCCAATACCTCCAGAGATTGCAATACAGATAAATCTGAAGGTATTGATCCAGTAAGGGCGTTGTGGCTCAATAACAACTGCTTTAAGTTTTGTAAATTTGAAACTGAGGATGGGATTTTGCCATATATGCTATTTCTACTCAGGTCAAGAGAGATGAGGCTAACCAACTGGCCGATGCTTTCTGGTATTGTACCGTTGATTTGATTCCCGGCAAGTTCAAGCACAGTCAGCGAGGTACACATGGTACCAATTTCAACTGGGATTCCACCAGAGAAAAAATTATTGCTCAGGTTCACAATTAGACCTTTGGTGTTGTTGCAATCAGCCAGAAGACCTAGCCCGAGCTGTCCTGCGAGGCTATTTCCATTGGCCAAAAAGGCATAAATTCTTTCCTTCCCCAATTTCGAACTTGCCAGTGGTAAGATTGAAATTTCACCAGTGAAATTATTTTGCCCAAAATTATGGTAACTCACAAGACCAGAACCAAAAGCAAACCGGGCAAGAATTCTATTTGTAAAGTAGTTGTAGTAAGCCGATGCAGAGTCATCATTTGGTAATTTTGGTGAAACACAAGTTCCAGAAACAAAAGTACCAATAGCCCCATAAAACTGATTTTCACTTACATCAAATAAATCCATACATGGCACTGGCAAGTTCTTGCTTATTGTACCGGTCAATTTATTTGAACTTAAGTTTAGATACTTCAAATTGGTGCAATTCACCAGCCCATTTGGTATTCCTCCTGAAAATAGATTCTCACCCAGATTGACCATCTCCAAATTATAACAATTGCCCCAATCAACCGGTAATATGCCCTCCAGGGTTGCCCTAGGTGCCCACAAAACCCTAAGTTTGGGCAAATTTACTATACCCTCCGGTATCCCTCCTTGGTAATAATTGAAATCATCAACATCCGCATAAGATGAAGAATTGGATATCTCCATTCCACTGTACGGGTTTGAAAGGACGAGAACTGATAACTCCATGCACCCACCAAGCTCCGACGGCACGGGTCCACTGAGGCTGTTTCTAGAAACATCCAAAGTTTGGAGATTTTTCAAACTACCAAGCTCAACTGGTATGATGTCATCCAGTAAATTGGAGAAAACCAGTAAAGATTTCAACTTGCCACATTTTGCCAGGTTTGGGGGTATACTACCAACAAGAAAATTCCCAGACAAATCCAAAACCTCCAGATTAGGGCAATTCAACCCGATTTCTTCCGGAATCGACCCACTTAGGTGATTGAAACTGAGCCTCAGCTCTCTCAAGTTCGGAAGTGGTGATGCACAAACGGGCACAGACCCGTTAAAACTGTTGTTAGACAAATCTAGGGTTTCTAACTTACTGAGCTGGTTAATTTCAGTCGGGATCTCGCCAGATAAGGCATTGGAGTTGATGAAGAGAAATCTGAGCTCTGTCAGAGCTCCAATTGAAGCATCTAGGGTCCCACTGAGCCCGAAAGAGGAGAGACCAAGAGAGGTGACACGGGACTGGGGCCCGCAGGAGACACCAGACCAGAGGCAGAGGTTCTGACCAGTCCAGTTAAAGAGGCGATTGGAGCGGTCGGATGAGATGGCGGATTTAAATCGAAGGAGAGAAGTCCGGTCGTCTGAACTGGAGAGGGAGAGGAAAGAGAGAAAAAGGAAGAGGAGGTGTTTAAGGCGGCGCACCATCTGCGGTGGCCGGCGCATTAGAGCGGGAGGCGAAGGTAGAGAGGGAAGGGAAAGTAAATAGGGGATTTGAGAGGGGGTTTTCTGCGAGGAAGCGTGCGTGGCCGTCTTCCCCTCTTACTCCGTCTTGGAGCTGACTGGGAGTGCTTTCCTTTCGGATTTTTCCGAATCCAGCCTGCGAAATTTTAATATTTGTGCAACAGTTTTTCTTTATTCATTTTTTGGCAAATTCTTCTATGGGCATAAGGATCTATTTGTAAAATAAGCATATTTTCATTTTCAAAGTTCAAACAGTCGATCCGACCGTTCAACATTTTCTCCATATTACAATGTACTTAGAGGTCAAATTTTACATTTTTTTGAATTTTTTTACTATTTATTAAGATGGGTACAAAATTCAATGGTCTGAATTTGACTAGTTTTGTAAAATACTTAAGATGGGTACAAAATTCAATGGTCTGAATTTTACATTTTTTTGTGGTTTTCAAGATTGTAACAGTGATGTTTGGTTGAGAACTGAGGTTAAGGAGCTTGTAACAGTGATGTTTGGTTGAGGACTGAGATTAAAGAGGTATAAATTAGTTATTTTGATGTAGGTTGGTCTAAATTATTTATGTTTAAGTGATGTTTAAATAGTAGAGTAAATTTTGCAAATAGTCATCAACAATAAGTTCAGGACGTAACACAAAATTAAAACACCTAAAAAGATGATTTGGTTTAGATAATTTTAGGCGAGTATCACTTTAGCCCTATGCCTAGGTAGAACATTCCATTTAATACTTGTTTGATGGAATAACTCTAATTTAAACTCCTCATTTTTTTTTGGTATCAATCAAAATATGGTGTTAGTAAAGTGCCCATGATAACCGAAGTTTGGTATTAATTTTTTTTTTATCACAGTCTGAGTGCGACAATTCACACTATATCTGTTAGAAGTATGATTCGAACTCTAGTTTTTCTAGAGAAGAACTTATGCACATTACACTGCGCCATACAAGTACATGGTTGGCATTAAATTAATAGACGAAATTGAATGTATATTAACAAGAAGTTGTCTATTTGAAAATATCACCTCAAATTTTCTAATTGAAATATTTACCCATCAAAGTCTTATAAAATAAATTGGTTATCTTCCCATAAAAGACCTTATCTTAGATTAATTGACAAAAATGTCCTTCCCATCCCTCCCTCTTAATCCTACAAACTCTTAATTGAATCCGACATTTTTATTAATATCCAAATTAATTATACTCAGGTTAACTAGGTATTTTTTAAAATGCCCAAACATGTCATTTTTTGGCTTGGCCGGGATTAAAATTAGGACCGGCCCAATAAATAGCCGGTTGGAATTTTTTTTGTGTGTGTTTTAGAATCTATAAATACTCCGTTTTCTCTCTCCTCCCTCTCACAACTCCCTCAAACTCCCCAGAAGAGAAAGAGAAGAGAGAAGAGAGTAAGAGGAAAGAGAAAGAGAAGGCGATTTCAAAGACAAAAAGGGCAATTTCATAGGCGATTTTCAGGTACTTTTAATATATTTCATTTTTTTTATTTTTTTATTTTTTATTTTTTAAAAATTGTCTAGGATTAATATAAATTGTCTAACAAACCGTAGATCTTACCATGACACTCAAGCTCGAACTTCGAAAAAAAGAAAGTGAAACCGCACGCAATGGTCGCATATCCATCGCTAGAAATATTTGGACGGGTAAAGTCCGCTTGAAGAGACATTATCTTGTTTTCTTCTACCCAAAGATGTTGAAGAATACATGATCACGGATGATCTGACTATTAGAAACGTTCTTGACGAGAACTTCCGCGATATCGACCCTCCACCTGAATGGGAAGTGTGCCCCGCATGTCTTGTCAAGGGAGATATTGCGGAGATGTTCTTTGTCATCTCTGTGGCACAGCCGTTCACCCTAAATGTATCGACAAGAATACATATATGGTAAACGACTATCGTTTCCAAATGTGGGAGTGTGTTGTTGCTGCTGTAGGTCCTTCGGAGATGACGGGAGAAAGTTCCACTACTCGTAAGCTTTCTCATATGAAAATATACTTCGTAGTATTTTATGTTAGACCAGATTGTAATATTTTATGTTTGGATTTGTAGTATTTTATGTTTGGATTGTTTGATTTATGTTGTAGACTTAGCATTTTGTTATTGTTGTTTTGTTGTTTATCTATTCGAACAAACCCAATTTATTTTAATATAATTTAGTATAATTAGCATAATTTATTTCATTTTAGTATAATTTAGCATAATTTAGATTATTTTAGTATAATTTGGTGACAAAAAAGATCTAAAAAAATATAAATACTACTATAAAAATAAAATAGCACATATAAAAAAACAAACATAAGATAATCCAAACATTAAATACCAAACATAGTATACCAAATATAAATACTACAAAACAATCAGTTATTAAAAAACGTGTGGTTTTAGGTACATTATCGCGCAAGCCCTAATGAAGCCAAAACATATAATGAAAATCACTATCTTTTTTTCCAGAAAATGGCGAAAAGCGAATGCAAAGTAGCCATTTTTCCGATTTATTTACCGCAAACGTGTGTTTAGGTCTTTTTGGCAGGTTTTTAAGAAAGTTGCGCATTTAGGCCAAAAAAGAGCAAAAGTGTCATATTTAGGCAATTTCCGAAGATAACGTCAAAACAGGGCATCATATGGAGCATGCAACACCTCACATGAAGTGCACAAAATGCAAAATGGCAAAAAATACAGAAAATCCGCTAAGTCAGGAAGCCGTGTGGCCTTCTCTATGCCGCATGTGGCATACCCTGATGCTGTACTATCCGTAGACTGTTTCATTGGGATCAGATCATCCACCGTTGATGCTATTTTTGGCAGAATTCTTCTGAAAGGCCGCAATTGCTTCAGCGGCAAGCTTTCATAGCTATTTTTGGCTTCATCTATCGAAACTTGAAGTGCACTCCACGTTTCCACCACCTCCACTACTTCCACTACTCAATCTCTCATATTATGAATAAATACCTCTCTTGTAATAGGATTTAGTGTGCGTGTTTAATTGTGTTAAGTCCATAGAATCGAGATTAGCAATTCTCATTGCTAGGTTAGGTTAGAGAGTACTTATAGAGAGAAGGGTAGCCATCGGAAGCCAAGCAAGAGAAGAATGCGTCATCTAAGGAGGCAGAGGTTCATTCACTTTCAATTGGGTTGTAATTTATGTTCTCTTTATTTTATTCCTTTTATTTTGCCATGGCCATGAGAAGCTAAACTTCTCATCTCTAGTGTGAGGGTTGTACTCGAATTCTTAATTATGTTTTAGTATAAATTTATATTTTGTTTATGTTGATTTGAGTTTTCTTCATAATTTAAATCCCTTTTTATTAAGTCCTTGTATACATAGTTCTGTCTACTATATGTCAATGACCCTCCACATACCAATAGGTGTTTAGTCATAGCATCCCGATGTGAGTGGGATAATGCATGTGAATAATATAGACACTTCGGCTAACGAGGCTTGGCAGCTGTTCGAAGACTATGGTTAGAACCCAGTAGGCTCCCTTGGCATGGTAGCGTAAAATTGTACATTTAGATTATATTAGGAAACACTTAGATTAGGTAGGGTATTTGTGATATTTCAACTACGGAGTAGTATAGGAAAATAATATAATTACATACCTAAAATACTTTAGTCTTGGTAGCCTAAAAGCCGATCGCAAGATAAAAAAACCTTTCAAATCGCATAAGCAAAAACCCAGCAAGCCCTACGGGTAGTGACAGTGCCGCATGCAGGGTAGCTGTGGGACACTCTAGGCCGCATGCGACAATGACAGTGCCGCATGCGATAGTGACAGTGCTGTATGCGACGTAGAGAGACGTCAAAATTTATACTTTGCATAATTAAGAATGAGAGAACCTGAACCCTAGAGGCCCTCTATTTATTGTTTAATTCTAACCTTAGCACAATTAGCGCTATCACATCAAACTTTTAAAAATCCCCCCGATAACCTAGACTAGTGAAAAATGTTTAAAATTTAATACACTGTCCCTATGGATCGACACCCGAATTATACTTCACGGTAGGATCATGCGTTTGTGATCTGAACATAAGTAGAAATTAGGGTTTATAAATCTTTAAAAGTGGTAGTACCAATTTGGACTCATCAAGCCCAACGACGACCGTTGGGGGTGTAACCCTCATGCCCTGCATCAATCCGATCGCGGAGGTAGGCACTATAGTCGTCATGCAAATAAACAGATGCCATGTCAACCCACAAGAACCAAGACTGGTATCTTAATCTCAAATGTCCCTGGGTCTGTGTAACCTCATATGGCATCTGCCACATCTCCTCTAATCCCGGATGCTCTGTCGTTGATAATGCTCAGTCCAAAACAGACTCCAGTCTCTGCCTAGTGCCGTGTGCTTAGTCCTGTAAGGAACATGTTAGTTGCAATACAAATGTAACAAGTAATATAGTGATATGAAATAATAGAATATATGACTTACTGGTGTAGCCTCTTTATCTCAGACCTCGGCAAATCCGGATCTGCGGGAATCAATGGCACCTTCTCGAACTGACGAAGGACCCAATATGAATAGTGATCTCCACAATCCAGAAGCAGACTAGCGGTCCCCTGTACCACTAGCTATCCCGTTAAACCAGTGTAACCTCTAGCAATCTCTGACTCTCGTACAACGTATCGTACGGAGTCCAGACAACCTCCTATGGAAGTAAAGATAGACATAGAGCTAAAGGATGGTCAGGATGTGTTAGATGTCAATTCTGTTAAGAAAAGGAAACAATCACTTCTTTTTGAATTGTTCATTAGCACAACATATGGTTTTGGATGGGGTTAAGTCAATATCATTTTCACAACTGGAACAACATAGTTGATATTATAGATTTCTCTTAGACATTAGATAAAAATTCTCAAATAACATTCCGAAGTAGTTTTTAGTGCTATTTGCTGGACCATTTGAAAACTGAGAAATGAACTCTTTTTCCAACATACTAGGAATTTTTTTTCGAACAAATATCTTACTGATTGTGGCATTAATTAATTATTGGTCAGGAATGATCAAGAGGCAGGCACAAGAGCTGATTCTCAGGTGAATGCCAGAAGATATCAAGGACATTCCCCTATAGGTTTGGGATCCAGCAGACACTCAGATGGGTCTACCAGCCCCCGGAGGATGAGGATGAAGCTTCAAGCAGCACTACCTAAAAGCTTTTAAGCTTATCTTAAGTATTAGATGCTTATTTTGAGTATTCAGTTGTCTTTTGCTGTGTAAGGTCATACTGTTGAACCTTTTGTTTCTCGCTTTTGAACATCTATTATGAGCTGTGATGTTATTCCACAGCTTTATTTTAATTGTAATAGGGACTAGTTTCTTTAATGAAACGGGCACAATGCCTTTTATCAAAAAAAAAAAAAAAAATAACATATGGTCATAGTTAATCAATGGAGATTTTAACATACGCTAGCTTATTTACAATCAATGGACTCTATTTAATTTAGGTGATACAAAATTTAAACGAGCAAAATCAGATACTTCTGATTCTTTTGCACTTTTAAATAAAATAGATTTTTTTTTTGTATTGTCCTTATTAGAATTTACAATATTCAAGTGATTTAGTTTAGTTCTTTCCAGTATTATAAATCTGTCTCTTTGATCCTCGATTTAAACTCAGTGCAATTTTCAATCTCATAAACCAATTAGATTTCGAAAAGTTTGGTATTGAGTTATTCAACTTATGCTGGAATGAATTTCCAATCATCGATACTTTGATAACATTGAAGATTGAAATTGTAAATTATTAGAATAAAAAAAAAACTTGAGGATGAGATGAGAATTTAAAAGCAAAAGGCAAATAAGAATAAAAGGGGATCTTCGATCTCTCATTTTTTGTTTCAACGAAATATGAATTTTTTTTTTTCTTCTTTTTCTGTGAGGAAAGATTGGAGTCGAGCCTTTATCTTTGAGATAGATATTCATGCATTACCGTCTAATAAAAATTAAGATCAACATGAAAAGCAGTTTTATCACGTTTAAATATTCATACTATTTTTTATTCATATTTTGGCATACGACCTTCTACACATAAAATATTATATTTCACTATCAGATCAAAGACTGGTTCTTAATCTTATCTCATTTTATTAAAAAAATGGTATTCGGATAATATATTAAGGGGTATATAGCTTGTGCTGACGAAATTTAAAAGAGCCTATGACTTGCACGAAGAAGAAACATTGCTTCTATTTACCAAGTCTAGATTTTTCGATGGGTTGTTTCTTGTCGACAAAGAAAATGATTTGATGAGTCACAATCCACTAATATATACCTTGCATTATGCAAATAAAATTTATATAATGTTCCAAACTTGATAGGAAAAATAAATTGGTCCCTGTTATCTGTATCCACGCGTGTTTTTGTAAAGTGCTCCAATAAAATAAAAGGATGTTGAAGGGTTTGAAAAGGTTGGTGGCTCACATGCATGAATAAGACAAGACTACTTTTGTTTTGTAAGACCTGTACAACGCTTTATCCTTATAATATATTTTCTTAGTATAAAGATGGAAGTATGGTTTTTTAAATTTTTAATTAAAGTTCATAAAAAACCTCTAGTCTAAATTTCGAATCCGCAACATGTCGCAAAGAGTAGAACTAGCAACAAGCCAGGTTAAACAAAGTTTGAACTCAATTCGTTATCAACAAGAGCCGAGCCAATCTTTTGGGTTCGAGCCAAAAATAGTGGCTCGGAATCAACTTGTCGTAGCTTGTTATTTTCTTTTTTTGGTTGAAAGTCCTTAGGTAATTGTATTGATTCAAAGAGTTACAAGCGAGCTGTTACATAATATTAGACAACGAAAAACACACATATAGTATATGCATCCTGTGGACACATATTGCAATGATAGAAATAATAGAAGCCTACTAATTGTCTCCTCTGTACACATATATATCACAACCGAGTAGGCACTGAATCAAAACCAAACCGAGAACTGAATTGACGGACTAGGACAATTACCAGTCAGCCGACAAGACACTGAATCAAATCGGACCAGAAACTGAATCAACCGGCTCAGGACAATCACCAGTAAGCAGAGAGAGAAGAGGAAGCAGGAAGCAACAGAAAACAACACACAAACATCAAACAAAACAAAAATAGAAGGTATACCTACTGTACACAGACGGGATACCACTCACTCTTCCGTCACCAAAGAGAAGAAGGCACCCGTGACTAATCCATTACTTCAATCTGACACCCAGCACGATGGGACGAACTCAGCAAGAGGCGCCATGGTTTTTCCTTTTTGTTTTCGCCTTGCATATCGCACCGCTCAAGCACCGCTCTTTTATTCTTTCCAAAATGAGTAATTCCAAAGCGATAGCTTGTTATTTTCATGGGCCAAAAGCCGAAGTTATTAGATAATGCATCAAGCACGCCTCAGATAATAAACAATACAGATAGCTTCAAATTGGATCGAGTTGAGCTGAGTCGAGCTCAGACTTGATCTAATTCGGACTGAGTCAGAACCAACCATCTCATTTTCAGCTCGGATCAGAAATGCAAAAGTCGAAGGTATTAGATAATGCATCAAGCACGCCTCAAATAATAAACAGTACAGGTAGCTTCAAATTGGATCGAGTTGAGCTGAGTCGAGCTCAGACTTGGTCTAATTCGGACTGAGTCAGAATCAACCATCTCATTTTCAGCTCGGATTAGGAACGAACAAGTTTCTTCTAAGCCGAGTTCGAACGAGCCACTAATTACGAAATTTTTTGCCAGCTCTAATAGAGGATGCCGTTTTCTATCACCAAACCAGAAGCTGATTATTATCTTTATAATATATTGCTGAAAAAAGATAAGATATTCCCTAATGATTGTCCCCGTATGTTTTAATTAGAAACCGAAAAAAATGATTTGTTATGAATCCTCTGACACAATAATGGATGAAATAAGGAAACTTTTACTTATAAATAAAAATATTATTTTTTCTGGAAAAAACAAAAAATAGATATATATCATAGGGTATCAATGGCACCCTTTATCTGTTTACCCGATCCGTACTGTAATTCGATAAGACGGGTATGAGTAAGATTTTTTTTTTTTTTGTAAACTTATCGGTACGGGTACCGGTAAAGAGTTTTTTTCGTTATCTAAACGGATAAAAAGTATTGGTAAAGCCTATTTGTATTCATTACCCGATTGGGTAATTATAAAAAATAAATATACATATATATATATATATATATATATATAGAGATAGAGAGAGAGAGAGTGGCTAATATCAAAACGTTTGCACCAAGGTCCTCGTGCAACCAAGTCGTTTTTGAATTTTCAAAGTCCAAACAGTCGATCCAAACCGTTAGATGTTCAATCTGTATTAAAATCTGCTTGGAGACCAAATTTTACATTTTTTTGAATTTTTTACTATTTATTAAGCCACTTTGAAAATTGCTGATCCGAGTGAACAGTAAAAACAGTGCAACCAAATTTGGACCATGTGATCAGTAATTTTCAAAGTGGCTTAATAAATAGTAAAAAATTCCAAAAAATGTAAAATTTGGTCTCCAAGCAGATTTTAATATAGAGATCAACTCTAACAGTTTAGATCGATTGTTTGGACTTTGAAAATCCAAAAACGACTTAGTTGCACGAGGACCTTGGTGCAAACGTTTTGATATTAACCACTCTCTCTCTCTCTCCCGAAATTTTATTTATAAACATTTAAAAAAAATAAACCAAATAACCATCGTTGGTGGACTTAGATTGTTAGCACGGCCGCACCGGCATTCTGTGGACCCATTTCAGTAGGGCCGCAGAATGTCGATTTTTTTTTTAAACTTTGAGATATCTTAGGTGCCTCGATACAGATGCAAAGTTCATAAACATAGTATTAAAAAATCTCATGGATTCATAAAAGGGGTCAAAGCTCATGGTCAAAGCTCTACTCATAGTATTAAAAAATAAAAAACTTTGTATGATGCGCGTGGTGCCTTTTATAACACAAAAAAAAAAATCATTGCACAGCTCAAGTTCACTGCTGTTTTTTGTTTAGCTTCTAATTTACATGGTTCTTAGGCACAGAAATAATCTTCAAAAGTCATAAAAATTGACAAGGTTATAGTTTGAACTCTCCTCTTTAAATCCATATAAAGAATACAATTTTTGGTGTAGCCAATTGTCGGAAAAGGATCTTCAAAGTTTAGCAAAACAGAAAACTGTCGCTCCATTTACTAGCAAGCACCTTTACACGAAAACACAAATTGACATAGCCCTGAATTGAGTTTATCAAAATTGTTGCACAGGCATATATAATCATGACTAAAAAATATTTTCACACAAAGAATACAAAATTTGGTGTAACCAATTGGCAGGAATTGAAAACTGCTGAATGCTTGTTTAGAAACATTAATGGAGCCTTGTACGTTCACCTTAAATTCTCAAATTTTATGTCTTATAGAACAAACAATAAGGAACAACTTGTATAAATTCAGCTTGGAATGATAAACCGATGAAGAGAAATCCAAATCACAAGGTTAAAATCATGCCATCATATGATCAAATCCCCTGAAAACGGAAGTTTGTTGCTGGTTGACTTAAGCCGTGTCGAAAGCTGACAAGAGTTCCTCTTCTGCAAATCCATTCACAAAAAAAATCAAGTCAAAGCCATGAAGAACAGGAAGCAGCAGTAGCTAGAGGCCCTCAGTCCAGATCTTAAAGGCCCAAAGCAACCAAACAGACCCTCCGACAAAAGAAATCATAAGCTCAGGCCTTGGACATTTACAAATCAAGTCCCTGGCGTCTTATAAACTTCTCAAACAGTCCCTCGAAGCCCAAATTGCTCTCTAAACTCTGTCAAAAACCCAAATCACAGATTCCAGTCCCTCAGCTTTGCAATAGCCCCTAGAAAGTATAAAACTTCACAAATAAGCCCCTTTTCAGTCCTTTAGCCATAACTTCTTCATTTGAAGTCCAAATTGACTCAAACCACCTTCAAATGAACCAAACTAAATCCTCTATACTCATAAACTAAAATTGAATATGTTCAAACATCAGCCAAGGTCCTGAAATAACCAAAATACCCCTTTCTTTGAATTTAAATGATTTTATTCATTAACAAAATGTAAATAAAGCATGTCATGAACAAAATATGAATAAAGTATGTATATATATTTTAAACATCAAATAGTTTCTCAAGATATGATAAACATTATTTTAACATAAAATCACATCAATTGCACATACACATACATGCACACCCACATGTCCAAATAAAGAGAACCAACCAAACCAAATCCAAAGTCATGAGTCCCCTTTTAGCCCTATTATTCAATTTACAAAGGTAGACACAAATTCCGGAATGAACGAGGTGTTCAGTATGCTTGGAAGGGTCATATATGTAATTAACACGGGGGTTTGCGCCCGCTGGGAGTTAAACCCCCACAATAATTAAACTCTCTCGACAGACTAATCATGAATAGTAGGTCTATCGAGGGTGAACCAGAAAGAACAACAGGAAGAAATAAGTGTTTCAAGTTCGGTGTTCTCTTCATACCTTGAAAACAGAGATCATTGAACCCTGAGATATTTCACACATATGCACACACCTTCCCTCTCGTGCAACTTTCTGCGCCCTACACCATGCTCATGGTGGTGAGTGCCATCTACTGGTGCACTTCGAAATGTAGAAATTCAGTCTGTTTTGAGATACACCTCTTCCTTCGGTTAGAAATATTGTATTACTGACTTGCTCCATGTTATATTATTGGACAAGCAATAAAGCTAGAAGGATGGCACCTCATGATTTGGCAGCAAAATTGATGCCAGAACATTTAGACATGGTTCCTCTACAGACCATGTCTCACAGCCCTATACTAACCTTAGGACATGAGACTGGTACCAGTTCCACACTGGTATCAGACAGAGAGAGAGAGAGAGCTGCTAGTATCAGTTATGCCCTACTGGTATCAGACTTTGAGAATGTTACTTGTACCAATTCCATCCCAGTACCCATGATGATAGAGGGATTTTGACAGCAATGACAGATCACTACTTTTTGCTTTATTTTACGAGTTTGCTTTTACGGAGTTTTTATTTTTATTTTTAGGAGAAGCTCTTAGGCGTTGTATATTAAAAATAATAGAGTTTGGTTACATATTACAAACCAGCCAAGATAAAAATAAGATAGGAATAAAAGAAGTAAGTGTTTGCTTGATGGAAATATGAAATCTCAGATAAAAGCAACACATAAACATAATTCTAGAGCCCCTTTACAAGAGCTCTGAAC
>JAJGRW010001289.1:153891-235649 GCA_025461045.1 Carex parvula | reverse complement strand
GATTTTTCGCCGATTTGAAATTTCGTCAATCCTGTTGTACGATTTTGAATTGTAAAATTCGCTTGGTATATGTTGATTAATTATGAATACCATGCTAGTGTAATATATATGTACTTTAATTATTTCACTCAGAATCCGTCATTATGAGCTTTTGTAATATAATTTTGAAATAAAAAGTTCCATCCCCTGCAAACTTAGCTAGGTAGTAGTACCCGAGTTTGGTACTACACTGGTCATGATATATTGATATTATATTCACTACTGCTTAGATTTGTATATATATACAGATCAATATATACCGATACCACCTCTTTCAAAACTTGTAATCCAATGACCCTTACAAATTCAATAACAAGACATCTTACAAATTAATTACGTGGAATGGCCCCTTGCTTTCTCTAGGAATACGAATGTTGTTATGAGCAATTGTTAACATAAGTGGGCAATAAAAAGTTCCATCCACTAAAACCCCACACACCTAACTAGTAACTACACCTCTCTCTCCCTCTCTCTCTCGCTGTGTTTAATACCAAGCTGCATGAGAACAATCCATGGTGGATCCATAAACCACCGCTGCAATTGGCTGGGGGTTCTCGGCTGCTGGTTGGATGATCTCTCCTGTACAACCAGTTTCTTGAACAAATGCTTGAGTGCACTCGGACATAGTTCCAGTTCAGTCTCGCAGCAAAGCTCCGTGTAAAATTGGTGAAAAGCTCCAGACCACGTCCCCCACAGCTGCTCATTCCTCACAGGGCTGCTGCACAACAGAGCCACCAACGACTTTTCTTGAGAATTGGAGTCGGAATCAAGTCTGCTTTAGTATGAGTTGAGGATGGGATCGGTTCTTCGAGTACCAGGGGCGTCGTGAACAGGAGGTCAATCACTTCCCTTCTACTCTAATTTAATTTGAGAAAATAATAGGCAAGCTCCCCAAATTTTCATCTGAGAAGAAATATCTCATTAGAAGCCTTGAGAATTGGAAAAAATTGTTAATGAAGGAATGGATTTTGTTGCCCTGCTGAACCTACCGAGCAGTAGTGGAATACTTTAACTCAGAGCTCTAATGAACAGTATAGGAAAACCATTTCTGCGCCAGGTTCCACGGTTATTGGTCGTGAAAAGGATAGGGATTACATTGTAAAATTGTTGCGGGAGGATATCCCGGAATCGTCTAGCAATAATGCTAAGTGTTACTCTGTTATTGGAATATGGGGCATGGGTGGGTTGGGAAAGACAACCTTGGCACAATATGTTTGTGATCATGAGAAAGAAGTTAAGTACTTCGACCGTGTCATGTGGGTTCATGTTTCTCAAAAGTTTAGTGTTGATGCTATTTGAGAATGATTTGGGAGTCCACTTTTAAGGAGGCTTGTCCTAGTTTTGGTGGCCTTGAAGGGCTACAATCTGCACTTCAAGAGAAATTAAGAGGAGAAAGGTACTTTCTGGTGTTGGATGATGTTTGGTGTGATAAAGGGGTTAGTGAACAGGAACTAGAGCAGCTATTTGTCCCTCTAAGAGCTGGTAAGAGAGGTAGCAAAATATTGGTTACTACTCGGATTGAAGCGGCAGCGAAAGCTTTGGGTGCTATGAATCCAATCCCGTTGCGGGAACTTGATGATAAACATTTCATGTCGCTATTCATCAGTAATGCAATAGGTGATGCGCAAATCAGTGACAATCACATGAAGGGAAGGTTAATTTCCATTGGAAAGGAAATTGCATTAAAATTGCATCGATCACCATTAGCGGCAAAGACTGTGGCAGCTCAATTGCGTAGAACACTAGACCCAGAATTTTGGCTATCTATGCTAAATAAAAGCTTGTTGAATGATACCATGGGAGCCCTGTTTTTGAGTTATCAGCACCTCCCTCCCCCATTGCAACGATGCTTTGCATTTTGCAGCTTGTTTCCTAAAGGGCATAAATTTGAGCATGACCATTTGGTTAATTTATGGATTGCAGAGGGCTTCATTGATACCGAGGATAGTAATGAACATATGAAGGATATTGGTAATCGGTATATTTTGGAGTTAATTTCTAGCTCTTTCTTTCAAGTTGACAAATGGGGTGATTACTCTACTATGCATGACCTAATCCATGATCTAGCCCAAGATGTTTCTGAAGGTGAATATTTTAGAATTGAAAGTGGTGAGAAAAAGGAAATCCCTACCCATACTCGTCATATATATGTTGAATATGATATGCTTGGGGAGTATTTGGAGAAAGTATGCAAACTCAAAGATCTACGTACAATTATTTCTTTGGGAGATTCAGGTCTAATCGATTTGAAAGAAGGGGATCTTGATGCTCTTTTTAAGAAGTTAAGGAAATTATATGTAGTGGAAATAGAATGGCTTGATTGTGAAAGAGTTCTTAAGTCTGTGGTTCAGTTAAGAAACCTACGCTACCTCAAGTTAGAGTATTCTAATTTTGATGCACATTATGTATCACTCTGCTACCAATTACGTTTCTTATATATTAATAGTGTGAACCAGATTCCTAATGTTGGGAGACTACTATTACTTCACGAGCTGGCAGAGTTTAATGTTAGAATGGAAAGGGGGTTTGAGATAAAACAGTTGGAGCATCTCAAAGACCTTTATGGATCGTTATCTATCTCTGGTCTTAATAATGTCAAAAGTAAGGAGGAGGCAGATCGAGCCAAGTTATCTGATAAAAAAGGCCTCTGTAAATTACTTTTTCAGTGGGATAAAAGAGACAATGGAGACAATGATGTTGAAATTCTAAATGGCCTTTGTCCACCACCCCAAATAAAAGAGCTGAGTATTGGCAATTATAGTGGTAAGAGGTTTCCCAGTTGGATGTTAGAAAATAATGAACTATCGGATCTTCTATCTCTTACCATCAATTCTCTTCCTAGGCTCAAGAGCTGGGTACCTCTTCCCTTGAATCTAACTCAACTGAAAATTTCTAATTGTCTCTCTCTTGCATTTGCGGTGAAAGAAGACTTAGATATGATAATGTCGACAAAGGGTACACGAATATCCCAAATTGTGACTTTCAAGGAAATGATGAATGATTATATCGAGAATTCTGTCATCGAGTATCCTCTCTCCATTGGTTATCATTTCAATGTTGTTATGAAAATGATGAAATATGGTGATGATATAGAAGAAGAAACATTATCAACCATTTCAAAAGATCTGAATAAATGCTTAGAGAAAAGGTTAGACCTCATTTGCCAGCTTAAAGATGTTTATGGTGAACCATTCCTGCCCCCCGCCCTCGAGAGGCTTGAAATTGATTCTTGCTTTATCACAGATAAAATCTTAGCTGGGTCTTTGCATGGACTTATCTCCCTGACCCACCTGACGTTAGAGCATATCATAACAATCACATGTATACCTAAAGAGGTCCTTAGTTCCCTGACCAATCTCCTAAATCTTGGCATTAACGAATGCCTGTTGCTTACCTCAATTGGTGGATTAGACACTCATAGCACCCTTGAAGAACTCACAATAATCTGCTGCCCCAACCTCACTACCATTGAAACATCAATAGTTGTTGCAAGCTGTAGTGACACTATTGAATTAACATCATCATCACGCGGGAGGAGAACTAGATCTAGTACTCTAAAATGGGTTGAACTAGAGGGTTGTATGCTTTCGGATGATATGTTACATGGTTTAATGTCCCTAGAAATATTAATTGTTCGGGACATCCCAACCGTGGTAAATCCTCATATCGGTCATTTCAAGGCACTCAGTTTCCTACACCTAGGTAATTGCCCAAACCTTGCTTCACTAAGGGGCTTAAATGAGTTGACCAATCTTGAACGTTTAGCGGTGTGGTCTGGGTGTGATAAGCTCGAATGCTATTCAGATGCTGATAAGCTGCCCCAGTTGAAAGAACTTAGCATCTACAGATTTTCACTGCTTGAACAACTTGTCTCAAGAGATGGGTTTTCATCTCTGGTTTCTCTAGAAGTTCGTGGTGCACAGCAAGAATACTTTTCTCAAGAAGAATGTGATAAGATGTTTCATTATCTCTCTTCTCTTACAAAAATTAGCTTTTGGTATTGTAAAATGCGCTCGTTACCCAATCTGATGTGCCTTCATTCTCTCATACATCTGGAGATTGTTGGGTGTAAAAATCTAAGTTCTCTCCCAGATGTGCCGCCATCAGTCCAGCGTATTTAAATTTGGAGCTACGATGAAGAGTTCACAAGGAGTTGCAAGGATCCAAATCATCCAAATTGGCATAAGATTTCCCACATTCCTGACAAGGTTATACGGTAATAAAAAGGTAATTTCTATTTGCACAAGCCAAAGAATTTATATTTTACAATCCTATCAAATGCTTCCACCCACGAATCTTAGTTTCGTATTCTGGAGACAAAAATATTTTCAACTTGTACTAGATTTTTTTATGTTGTGCTAATTAAAGCACAGTGTTTGAGATTCCGTTAGAAAGTAAATATCTGACTTCAATTGACCTCATATAAAGAAGCAATAAAATAGGTAGAGAAAAAGAACCTAGGAAAACGTGCAAGAAACATTAATATATAATTCAATTGGGACCAATGATTATGTAGCAGGTACAAATATATATGGTGCATCTTATTAATGTATTTTATTATGCTAGCCAAGTTCTAAATGACAGTAATTATTAAGTCATGTAAAACATAACTTAATGTAAAGTGATTTAATTATGCATCATTAATTAATTATGTCTCCAAATTATATATCAAACTATGACAGAATTAAGACAATTTTTTCAAAAAACTTCAGCGGATTAAAATATGAAGTTAATTGTTGTTCTCTATCTTTTGATTTGATTGATTGTGATTTTGGTGCTACTGCAAATATTAATCAATAGTTTATTCAACTACCTGCAGATTCAAGATGAATCTTCAACTGTGCTGCAAATAAAAGAAGAGAAGAGAAATAATAGATGAGTTTCCTGTAGCCTCTCGCTTACAATAATCTCTTTCTATGTATTTGCTATGTTGTTAAAAGAAAAAAAAAAAAAAGCAAAAATCATAAAACAAGAAAAATGAAAAAAAAAAAAAAAAAAAAAGGTTGGTATTGTGTATTGTATTTAGAAGCGTACTGGTTGGTTGGAATTTCTGTGTTGTGTTGTGTTGTGTTGTGTTTTGTATTTAGAAGAGTACTGCTTATTTTGGTTTTAATCCTAATTAAAAAAAAAAAAAAAAAAGAAGCTGGAGCTGGATTGAGAAGCCTTGGAACCCTGATTCGGTTTTGATGTTTCTGTATCTTGCCAAGGACGGACTTATTTGGGGCAAGTTATATGGAGCTCAAGATGATGCTGCAATTTATTAAGGTGAGTCACAATAAATTAAATCTTTCTTTTAGATATCCAAATGCTAGCTCTTATACTATTTGTTTATAATTAAGCTTAATTATTCCATTTATTTCTCTCTTTTGAAATTCCATATCTCATATAGGTCCTTTGATGCGGTTTCTTTTCTTTAGCCGGATGTGCCTTTTGCTTTGGTGTGCTTCAAACAATGGAAAATTAAAAAAGTTTGCTTTCATTGGATCAACTATTTTAATTTCTTTTCTATTAATTGTTGCTACCTCTCTGAACTTTTACTTTCGATTGGTTTTATTAATTGTGTGTTATTGTAATAAACGGTTATCGAACTCATGGCGTGATAAACCTCGTTGAAGTGTGTCAAAATGATTTTTTTTTTCTTGGACAACTAGATGAATCTTGAATGTGTTATTATTAACCCATGATTTTTCTTTCATTTCATTTTTAGTTTTTAATAGGGATGTAGAATACGTTTTTTTGTTAATTGTTCCAAAATGCACGGGAACCGGCCAATTGATCTGAATTGGTCCATCATAATTTTTTTGTTCTCCATCGGCAAATGAGATGCAGAGAAACACCTATAATGAATGACCCATGACCCATTCATTGCCTAATGCATGAAATTCAGGGGAGGAAACAAATTACTGATCGAGGACTAAAGAAGAGATTTTACTGTGAAGATTAGGGGTTAAGCTTGCTTGTACTAAAATAGATCGTCAAAACAAATTCTACAAAATATCAAAATTAGCTTTAAGGGCCCCTGTCGTAAAAAAATTGCATACCAGAAACCACTGGTTTCACATGCTTGTAAATTTCTCATACTTTGTACATAAAGGGGCCCTTGTCGTAAGAAAATTAATAACCCTATTCACAAAGCACACTGGTACCCATTTGGTACCAGTACCGGATCCGAAATCAACCCAAGGCTGTAAAGGCATTAATCATCAATTCAAAAGCAAGAACAACGATTTCAACAAAAGAGATTCAATCATCAATTAAACAAGCAAGAACAAGGATTTCAAGCCTCAAACCATAATTGATTCACAAAATCAGAAAATCAAAGAGCTTAGATGCTCACCAAAGAATTTAAAGTCGTGCAAAAAGAAGAAGGCTCAACCCACATTCAACTAAGAAAAGAAAGAAAACAACACTTCCAAACCGTGCAAAGAATGCAGAGCCGGAGACAAAGAGGGATGGTTCGGCGATTTGAGAGAGTCTGGGAGAGCGACGAGATGGGACAGGCTAGGTCTAGACACGCGATGGGTGGGTCATGGGTGAGTGAAAAAGGAAAAGTGTGCGATGTGGTGGGTGAAAGGCGCTGAGCCACTGAATAATTTTAAAGTTTAACCATAATAAACCGTTCGGTTCGGTTTAGTCAGTTTTGAGAAATCAAAACCGAACCGAACCATTTAAACAAACTAATTCATAAAATCAACCGAACCGAACCATTTAAACCGAACAACCGAATCATTTAAAACCGAAATTTTCCGGTTCAATTCAAAACCAAATAAACCGAACCATTTGAACATCCCTAGTGAAGATGCTTATCACCCGTCCTGCTAGATATATACCTAAAGAAGAAAACCTTGAATTAATTAATACTGCGATTGGACATGTTTCAAATCTGTTAGTTTCGTTTCAAATTTTAATCTGTTGTTTAAATAAAATTTTAATCTGTTCCAGTTCCACTGTAAGTCAATTCACTTTAAATTTTGTGGACAAGGCCCGAAAACCAAGCCCAGGGTCACATGGACTAAAACGAAAGCCCAGCCCATGCTCAAATTCATTTTTACAAAGACTATTTCATATTCAAGTTTTTCTACGGATTTACAAAGAATATTTCCAATGTAAAGCTTTAGTTTAATCTACACATGCATATCAAGTAATATATATCAAGGTGAAATATGAGTTTTAATTCAAGGCACACTAAAGGTAAAAATTAAGAAGCAAAAAGAGCACAAATTCAGCTCTAGCATGACAGAAAGTTAGAAATGAACTAGATCAGATATTCACAATACTTACGTCATGTCAATCAGCTAAACCCTCTTTCTCTTTCTTCATTATATTGCGCCATTTGTCCTTGAGATCATTCGGTAATCTAGTTTTATGAAATACATTTCGATAACATTCTAAAATTGCACTCCAAGGAATTCTCCCATCAGCTGTGACCCCAATTTTTTGCATCCCTTCCTGCATAATAAACAAACATAATAGCTTCTCAAATTTCATACAGAAATGCACATAAATTTGACGTAAATGTCAAACAAACAAGAAAGATGATGATGATGATTAAAAAATGCACTCTAAGAGCTTTTTCCTCTTTCTAAGAAAATGAGAGCACGTCTTCATCCTGGTAGTGATGATGATGAAAACCAAGAAAATGATTCCTTCCTCAAAATGAAGAAAGATGAAAACCAGGGAAGCATGTTGCGTCTACAAGGAGCTACAACCTTATTTGAACTGAGATGGAACAAGCAAAACATATCGACTTCAGTTACAAAAATTATAAGCTTCTTTGCTTAGGTCCAAGAATTGCAAATGTGGCCAGGCATAAATAACACCATTGTAAGGTTGGCTTGTAGATATTACAAGTAATCTAAGGTATCAACAAAAATGTCCAACTATCTTCACAACCGTTAATATGATGAAAAAATAAAAGCGAAACAGGAGCCTTACTAACGAGGTGTCAGTCTGCGCCTCTTTCTATTTGCATCTGCATTAATGCTATCTTCTCTTCTTCTCTCATTCCCCATCTCTTCATTCATCGGAACTGCTTCATGGTTCCCAGACGTGGCCCCGGGACCCGACTTAACATATATATACTTATCTAGCCATGCAAATGCCGAGTCAGCCTCACGCTTCTTAGCCTCCTCACCTCTCCCACCAAGCATATCCCTATCCTTTGACACATTTCTGTCATTAGATTTGACTTGTTTCTCCTTCCTCTTACCATTTTTTTCCACTCTTCTTCTTCTTCTGTCTCTTGAGTCCGATTCCGAGCTCGAAGAAGCATCCCCAGAAAACCCGGCAAGAGTAGCAGCACCATTTTCATCCTCTGCTGTATCATCATCACTGAATACAGCCTTTTTGCCCTTTCTTTTACCAGTTATCTTCTTTTCAACCTTTTGTTTTCCCTTTTTGCCCTTTTCTTGGTTTTCATCTTTCTTCATTTTGAGGAAGGAAGACATGCTCTCATTGGCAAGGGAAAGGACCTTTTCAGCCCTGGCATATGCATGCGCAACTCTAGAACACACACAACAGGGGCAGTAAAACCGGCCTTCTTTGTCAAAGCTGCTTGGGGTGGTCATAATGCAGCTCTCATGCACAGTTATTCCACATCATTTTCTGGAACAAGTCAACAATTGACCTCCCTTGTTACATACAATGCACTGGTTCTGTTCTGAGAAGGGTATCGGAGAACCCATAAAGCTCTTGCAATGACTCGGGTCATCTAGAAAATCCGCATTGGACCTCAAATTATTAATCATTTTCATTTCTGGAGGGTTTAATTGGAATACTTGTCTCTGGGATAGGTTCTTTACGCTGTAATAATAGAACACAAGTATAATTACAGAAATAAGTAGCAAATAATTGATTATATCATCTATATAAGAAAGAAAACACTTCCTATGAGCTCCTAAAGATACTCTCTCCCCCCCCCCCCCCCCCCCCACCACCAAAAAAAAAATAAACAAATAAAAGAGAAAAAAGATCATGTATAACAAAAAAGATCAAATCACCTAAACACTTTTAGAAAATATGATCTGAACCTCTCCTCTCTCATAAATTCTCTAAAATACCCTAATTAACCTTAACCCGTTGATGATGATAAATAACCACCTTTTGCATAAAATGGAGCAACTCGGCAAGCGGTGGTACAGGGCATATATCTTCTGCTTTGTCAGGACAGAATGATATTGAAATTTTTATGTGCTACAAAATGCATGATTTACCCCCTAAAAATAACATCAGAGTGGCATGTAAAGTACCTCTTCGACCGATATCTTTGGCACAGCATCTCTCCTCTTCAGAATAAACTTGTTCATGTCATCACTTAAAGGCTCACTCCTCGCTGCTTCTAAATTAGATACATTTCCTATCTGGCACGATAATTAATGCATAAATAGAAACAAAAAATATATGCAGCTCTCCTCTTCAAAATGTATGAAATCTCTTTTACATCCATCTACCAAATAAGTTCCAGTGATCCTTAAATAAGTCCCCAAGGACACTTATTTGGTAATTTTGAGGTGTTAAACTTGAAAAGTAAAAGGAAGAAGAAAAGTAAAAGAGTACCACTGTTGTGGGATTATTTTCTTGCAAAGGTTCACTGGCTGTCTTATCAGTATCAAGGGCATTCTGAGAAGGCAAGTTTTGCAAGGCATCATTGTGCGTAGGCCCTCCCGTACCAGCCGACCTAGGGCTGGTAATCATCTCCTGTTCTTCGTCCACAATATTATCTTCTTGCCTATGACTTGAAGAAGAACCGTTTTCCCTTGTGGAATGCAGTTTAGCATTATAATCTTTCAACTGAAATAAAAAGGAAAGAAGAATGAATGAAGCAAGGTTATAGTCAGAAGAAAGATTCATTTTGTCAACACAAGGTATTTACCTGGTACATGATTGAAGAAGAACCTAATGTGGTGGATATGCTGGTTTAGCTATTGGTCTGGCCTTTTTAGGTTTAATTGCTGAAATGCGTATTACCCTGAACTAATTTAGGTTATATGGATAGCACTTATGGTGTATGTTGAATCCCAACTTGTCTGACTTGTACATTAGATGTACCGCCTGTTACCGTGCATTCAGAAAAGGCACCAGATTTTCCACCTAACAGAAAAAAAAACATGTAACTTAATTACCAGATAAATAGAGGATTTTGGCAATGCTGATCTCTTCTGTGAAATAAACTGTCTTATGTGATCGCTAACTGGTGCAATTCTACTTCATGAGGGTTGACATGGATATGTAGGCTGACAAATAACATAAGAAATAGAAAAAAAAATTCAGCTATACCAAATAACAGTTAAAGAATTACCCTTTTGAAATTTAATTTGCAAGTAGCTCTTAAGATAAGAGCCATGCTCTCACCTCTAACAAAAGCCCCCAATACTGATATGCCTAGAATACTCTCAGGAACTCAATATAACAAAACCCCCCAATTACTGATATGCCTATAATACTCTTAAGTTATAGTAGTTGGTGATAAATTTGATGGGGACATCTCATCCCTATTGTAACTGGTATGCCTAGAATACTCTCAGGAACTCAATATAACATGAAAATTCTCCTCCTCGCTATCTCTCTGCCACTTTTTTCAGTCCTTTTTGAAAAAAAAAAAAACAAATCTTGGGTAGTTTTATTCTCTGTAATAAATGAATGCTAAATAGTTTAAATATTCAATGAACATGCAATGCTCATGATGTCGGGCAAGCTCAACATTGAGATACATCATTTTGGAACTTAGGTTTTAATTTGAACTCAACAGTGCAGTTGGGACAGATACTGAAGAGTAATATTCATGTACCCTTTTGAAGTTGTGACAAAGAAAGTCCAGAGTGGGTTGAGAGATGTCTAATAGCACCGGCTGTGTTATCGTACAATACCTCTACTGGCGCATTCCTCAAGATATCTCAATGCAACTCTCTCTTGTACCGATTCAGGAGCATGGGTGTAAAAATTGAGAACTCTATTGACCAACTCTGAAATAGAAGAGAGTACGTTAGATCCGACCAAAATAAACAAAAATTCTGTGAAATCAGTAAAAGGAAAACCTTTTGAGGAGAGGAAGGTCGGCTTTGGAGTCGGCTAGGAGAGTCGGGCACGGAGAAGGAGGAGGTGGTGGTCTCATCGACATTGATCTTGATCGCCTCTCCTTCGCTCCCTCTCTCTCCCTCCCTGGGTTGAAATCGGAGAAATGAGAAGCTAAACCCTCCTAAACCCCTTAACGGATCCGATTTCATTATATCTAAAACATAATTTAAAAATTTATAAGTAAATCTGGGCCGTCCGTTTCGGCGAGAGAGGTTCAGTGAGATACCTAGGAGGATACGGATCCCTTACAATTCTCCAGACTTTAACTTATATATAAGTCTTTTGATATGAAGAAAAAATGAATACAACTAAAAAGAAGTGGCGGTCATATATATATATATATTTAACTAGAATACTTTCGCAATGGTTATGACTTATGATCGATCATGTCTCTTTCTTTTCTTTCCAAAACTATTTTATTTCACTCTTTATTACATTCATTTTTTCCCCTAATTAAAAGGTTTCACGCATTTAGTTTCACCGAATGGTTAGGATAAATAAATTTAGAACATCTACTTATGTTTGTATGGAATTCAACGGTACGTGTGTCTAATTTATTTTGATATTTTTTTTTATGAAATTACTAATGTATTGGTGGTATTTATTTTTATGAAATTACTAAATGATTCGATTGTTATTCAGTTGATCGTTTTAATTCTGTTGGAAAAAAAAATTGATTTGACTATTTTACTTTGATTTCAACTGAAGCGATTGTTTAAACACCCCTACTTTTGTTTGTAGGATGTTTATAATGTTTTTTATTAATTGTTGGTAAATTGCACTTAAACCGGTTTGTACTTAAACTTTGACTTTTAACTTGCTATTATAATTGCTTTAGAGCCTCAGCCTCTCTTTTTTTATTTAATGACAGTATTAATTGGAGGTCAAGGCATCCAACACCATTTTCAAACTTATTTTATTACAACAGATTTTTTTTATTTGAATTTCGAACTCATAATCTCATACATCAAAAGACATGTGTCTTTGTCACTAGACCAAATGTTAGTTCTTGAGCCTATGTCTCTTTAGTTCAAAATTTGTTTGATTTTTTAAGGGAATTTTTGTAGTTTTCATGTGATAAACTAATTGTGTTGCATTTTCTTGTAAGTTATTTCCATGTGATAAACCGAATTAATTTTTAAAGAACAAACTTTTCATGTAAGCTATTAATTGTATAATAATTGTGAAATTAGTCAGTTAATTATTGTATTTTTTTTCAATCAAAATCAATAGTCTATTTGTGTGCTGTAAGATCACCAAGGTAAACAAGTTAACATATATTAAATAATAGATTTAATTAATTAAAAATTTATGAGATTTAAAGATATATTGGTCTAACTACTTAATTAAATTATGTAATTTACAATTAACAAAAAAATATTGTCAACATAAATTTTCAATTAATTAAGTAACATGAAAAATTGTTATTTAAGAAGATAAATTTAAAAAAGAAGATCATTACATCTACAGTCTATTATGGAATTCATTACATCTACAATAAATTTAAAAATTGTTATTTAAGAAGATCGTTAATTAAAAAAAAAAGAAACAATAATAACTTTCTTGAAAATCTAATTGACTGATAAATTTGTCTATGTTATAAAATAAATATAAACAAACATAAACAAGATGAAGGAAATGTAAAGAATGGCTATCTCTTTATTCATATATTTCTCATGTGTACAATACAAGATTACAATGTCTCTATTTATAAGCCACAAATGGTAAATGAAAAGCCATTACAATAATAAATAAGAGATTAACTTTCAAATACTAGTGGGATATAAATTCCAATGGTAGTGGGGTAGTAGGGATATAAATACTAGTGGGATATAAATTCTAATGGTAGTGGGGTAGTGGGATATAAATTCCGTACTTTAAATTAATCTGCAATAAACAAACAAATTGTGCAGTATATATTCTGTCTCTTGACAAAAAAAAAAAAAAAATGCATTGAAATATGATAAATAGAACTGTTTTTAAGACCTGACCAGGCATCAATTAATATGTATTGGGACCTATAGTTTATCTCTATTTGAAACCCTGAGGCTGTCCAGATGGGTTTATGCATATTTATCTCTATTTCCTTTTACTTATGCTATGCTAGTTAATTATTGTATGCAATTGTTGTGCAATGTGCAATTGTACAATATTTATCAAATATGTAAAAATTGAGCTCCAAGCATATTTTCATATGGAGATCATGTTGAATAGTTCAGATTGACTGTTTGAACTTTGAAAATTGGAATCGTAAAATATGAATGCAAATTAAAACAAAAGCTTTAATTTGTGAAGCATAATAGCCTGTCTCATGCAAATAATTAATCAGTCTTCAATTGAAAAAAAAAAACAATTATGACTAAGGACATTTATTTTTAAATTATTTGTAAATGTTGTTCTATACCTAATTAACTATATAATTTGTTAGAAATTTATATTTTTCGTGTCAAAGACATTTGCTGAAAAACTTGATTCCTCAGTGAAAATACATACTACACTATTGTTATTAAACAATAAACAGTCACATAGAGCAGGGGTTGATTGCCATATATGTTCCCCTCCCCTCCCCTCCCCTCCCCTTCCTTTTCTCTCTTCTTCTTGGCCAAAGAGCAAAGAGCTCGGGCGAAGAAGAGAGAACTCCATTCTCAGGCACTAGTACAAGTGCATGTAGTAAAATGGACTGCTTTGCCAAATAGCATATTGATCGGGATGCAAACGATCCTTCGATGTGCATCGTCACTTACAAGGAAGGGCCAACATATATAACCACACAATTATCTGTAATTTTTTATAGATTAATTAAAAGTACAATTAATAGTTACTTGTATATATTTATCTCCCTATCTACACTATATAATAAACTATATGTTTTCATAAGGATCTTCAATTGAAAGGGATTTCTATATCTAAACATCTCCTATCAAACACATTTTTATTATTACATCGGAGCCATGCTTTTACTTTTAAATTAAAAGAATGCTTTGAATTAATAAAAGGGGAGAATTTCATATATACCACTCAAAAACTTTGAAATTAAGTATTTCTCCCTTCGAACTTTCTCTTTCCTCCTTAAGTTCCCTTCCTCCTGCACGAAAATTGTTTGAAATACAACTTAGATATAATCTTGAATATTAGTGCTTAATTAAAAGCTGAATTTGATTGATAGTTAGGGTTACCAGAAGCAAAAGAAAAAGGAAAAGGAAAAGGACATATATGCATATATTTAAACTGAATTTGAAAAGAGGTTTGTGTTTGTGTTTTGCCTTAATTTACTCAAGTTTGTGGTGTAACTACAAGAATGATCGATGACAGCCTTTAATTTGGTGTAATTACATTAATCCCTTCGATCTACCCGATCTGACTACACTACTCAACTAATAATATAATATGCCTTCATCATGTTATATAAATGAAATTAAGCAACACTTTAATTGAATTGTCTTATTTTTTTTTTTATGATTTTGTAGCTAGGTTGGAACTAAAAGGGGACAGACAGGACTAGAGGAGTATGCTCAGAGGCAGATAGATAACTCTAGAGCTGAACCAAACCTCTATGGCTCTCTGCCTCTCTCTATCAATGTTGGTACGCCAGGGCCACGCAGTATTTTATGTATGTATCCAATACAGGGTTGGGTTGAAATGGATTGGATCGGATAGGATCGGGTTGGCGGGTGCAGTCTTTTCTTTCAGATCCCAAATCCAATCCCAATACTCACCACCGTCCCCTTCCTCCGGCGGATCAGGCCACGTGGGTCCACCCTGTCAGTTATCTCATCATCCTCTTCCTCTAGGGCTCTAGGCCTTCTCTTCTCCTCCAAAAGGACCAGATCGGCCTTCAGGTGACTTCCAACTGCTTCTTTTCTCTTTCTTATTCTATTCTCACCTAAATTAGGCTTTAGCTGACTTCCACCATATTATTAATTAGGGAATTCTCAGCAGCAGTCAAGTAAAGTAAAAAAATGCCGGAACAACTGGCAGATGGGTCCCACGCAACCGCAGGGATAGTTGGAGTGGCTGTGCCCCACAACCCCCGGGCCCGGCGCCTGCGTTCTAAAGTTTGGAACGACTTCTCTAAGGAGCGGCTGCCCGACGGCACTTGTGTTGCAGTGTGCCACCACTGTCACAAGCAACTCACAGCCAGCAGCAGAAGTGGAACTACTCATTTGAAAAACCATCTTGCCATTTGCCTCTCTACTGGCATCCGCCCAGCCCGTGGCCGACGCAGGAAGCTTGTGGTACGTCGCCTCCTCCTCAGGCAAGTTGATCAGAATGCAGTCCCACTTGCCACTGACTCCACCCCTATTGCTATCGGCTATGACCCGAATCCATTTGACCAGGAGACCAGTCGCCAAGACCTGGCACGCATGATTGTGCGCCATGGTTACCGTTTCTCTATAGTAGATGACTTGGGCTTTCGCACATTTGTCACTAATCTTCAACCTGGCTTTAGAATCCCTAATCGTGAATCTGTGCAGTCCGATTGCATGCGAATCCATGACACAGCCCGCTGTAGCTTACGTGCTGCTCTCTCTAACCTCCCTTCCCGTGTCAGCCTCTCAGCCGACATGTGGCGGTCAGCAGTGGCCAGTACTGACTACCTATCCCTGACATGTCATTATATTACTGACGAATGGGAACTGAGGAAGAAGATTTTAAATTTCATTCAGGTAGATTCGGCAAGCACTAGTTCTGAGATAACAAATACCATATTGGAAAAATGCAGGGAATGGGGGATTGAGAAGAAAATTGTGAGTGTGGTATTGGATAACTGTCTGTACTCTGACGAGGTGGGACCTGAGCTTCTTAGGATGCTCCATAACAAATTTGAATTGTTTCATGTCAGGTCTTGTGCACACATACTAAACCTTATAATAGAAGAGAGCTTAGAACTAGTTTCTGACCTGACTGACAGAGTCCGTGAAAGCATCGGATATGTTAAGTCGTCTCAAGTCCGGTTCATGCGGTTCCAAGAGGCTGCCAAGCAGTCGGGCCTTCAACTTGACCCAAGACCTACTTTCTTGGCCCATGATACAAATTCAAACAATGTAAATAACAATTGGGCTTCTTTGTATGTCTTGCTTGAGTCAGTGTGTCGTTACCAGAAGGCCTTTGCTAGGCTGTTTGAGTGGGATCCGGAGTGCCGTCCCTATGTGTCCGCTGATGATTGGCCAGCTGTGTCAGCCTTGACCGAGTGCCTAGATGTGCTTTACCATACTATGGAAAAGCTACCTACAGTAGAAAACCCTACTGCTAACCTCTACTTCAATGAAATTTGTGCAATTCATTTGTTACTCAAAGAATGGTGTACCAACCGGTACCCAGTGGTCGCAACCATGGCCGCACAAATGCTAGAGAAATTCGAGCAGTATTGGGAGGTGAACAAAATAGTGATGGCATTTGCGTCCATTTTGGACCCCCGGTACAAGACCAAGTCGGTTGAGTACTTTTTTAGGGTTTTATACAAAGATCCTTATGAGTCCAAGGCGCGGATAGATAACATACAGACCAGTTTCATAAGGTTGTACAATGAGTATGCAGCTGAGTCGGCCGGGCAATCAAAAAATGAGCCGGTTTTCTATAAAGGCACTGGGCGTGCTGGAACTGTTACAGGTTCAGGTTCAGGGGTTGATTACTCTGGTGGAGGGGCAGGGACCCACAACAAAACATTCTCACGCATCACACTTTCTGATGCAAAGAGAGGTCTGGATCAGTACCTAGAGGAGACATCATGTGGTCAGACGGTGAAGTCAGATTTGGATTTGTATTTGGAAGAAGCAGTGTTGAGAAATAAAGAGGGGAGGGTGGATGAGGCAAGCTTTGATGTTTTGGCATGGTGGAAGGCATTTTCACCAAAATATCCAGTGTTGTCTCTCATGGCAAGGGATGTTCTTGGTGTACCAGTCTCCATTGTACCGCTTGATGGTGATGCCAGGACACTCAATGATTATTTGAGCACCATGGACCCGGTAACGGTACAAGGCCTCATATGTGCTCAGGATTGGTTAAGGGACGATGATCAAGGTTGGTCCTGCTAAATAATTTTTAATTTAATATTTTCATCAGGGTCCAGAAATGTAATTTTTGCTGTCTTTTTCAAATATTTTTTAGGTTTGAAAGTTGAGGGCGGACCAGCATATGCACCTGGAGCTAGTGATCTGAATGGTAGTTATGGTACTAACAAAGCGGACGTACCAATGTTGACAAATTAGGTACGTGACTAAGCATTATAATGGTAGTTTGGTACGGATCATATGTGTGAGATGCCTTCAAATGGTATCTTGTTTTTTGGCTTCTTGCCATATTTGATGTTTATTGATAAGGCTTAAATAATGAATTTGACATAAAGGTACCAAAAAATCTATCATTAAGGCTCCAAGTTGCAATTTCACATCAAATAAGACACAAACGATTAATTTGATTTATGCAAGTAATGTGCACTGGTAGGACCTGGTTTTACCTGGGCTAGCTTGATTTGACCAGCACACCATGCCAACCGTTGAAATGTATTTTATACTTGGTATTTATACATTTACTTTTTGCCAGGTGCATATGCAGGAATTGCTACGTTCTTCTACTGCTAAGTTATTGAGAGGTTTATGAAAATGTATAATTATTTTGTAGGGAATAGAGCAGTATTTCCTTGTAGATTGAAGATACTATTCTCTAACAGGAACAGGAACATACTAAGTGATGCTGTTAACTGTGTATTTTTGGAACAAGTTGATTGGGAATGAAGCCTAACTAAAGGGCGCTTGAATCTTTTGAGTTGTATGTATATGGGTTGTAACCATGCATCCTAGCTAGTTATTGTATGTATTGTAGTATGTGGATCTTAGAATATCATTGTGTAACTAGAAATGGTATTTTTATTTTGAGGCTTGAATCCATGGTGAATGTATCAAGATTCAAAAGCTGTTACAACTTACAAATGCTATATATTATTATCTTATCTCTTTACTTTTCTAATGTTTTTAAAATTTGTGCACTTACACTATTTAAGATAATATAAAAAAGTTCTTACAAGTAGAAGCAGGTTTTAAATTTGAGCACGAGTCTTTTACAGTCTTAAATTTGCTGATTCCACGCACCTGTTCTGTTCATGCAAGTTGCAAGACCTAATAAATATTTCTTAAATTTGCTGATTGCACCAGCCATCCCTATCACTATCACTATCACTATTCAATATTTGAATATTTTATATTAAGGTTGTAATTTCTTACCATATTTTGATTAATAATATAATAATAATTATTGATTATTTTTAGTAGTTAATATGCAACTTTTTAACTAACAAATTTGTTATAAAAACAATATCTTGTTTATTTTTACGAACGTAGTTCATATAATGTGTGTATTTTTTTAAAAATATAAATATATGATGATTTTAATTTAACATTTGCATTATTATATTATATCCATATTTATTATATTTAATTCATATCCATATTTGTTTATTATTTGATCGGTAATTCAATCCGTATTGAAAAAGTAAAAACGGATAGATGTGTGTGTATCCGATCAGTTTACATCATTGACCGAGTCAGATCGTTTATATAGATACATGATACATACCATAACCATAAGCCCAATAAATAGTGAAGACCGTCCGATTTTAATCGGACAGAGATTAATCCATGTGAAGCTCACTCCACCGTAGCAGCGGATTCCATTCCAAATTTCCAATGGGGGTACTCGTCGGGTTGATTTCGCATCCTCTGAGATATCTCATATTTTGCGTGACTTTATGGAAAATCTCAACCGTTCAAATACGTTCTGCGCGAATCTCAAAGCCCAAATAATACTGGCCCCCTGCGCTATCCGCCTACACCGAATAGGCACCGGACACGTGGGTGACGCAAAATATGAGATATCTGAGAGGATTCGCACTGGGTTGGGTTTGTGACTTTGTGGTAGTCCAGTCTTAACCCAAAATTAGAGAGAGCGATCTTATTAGAACTAATAATGGATGATTGACAGAGAGTTATGCTCTCCCATTAATTTAATTGCCACGAAGACACACACCTTTTTGATTTCCCTTCTTCTCCTCTCTCCTTCAATTCAAGCAGATCGAATTGAGATCTGGCTTTTGAAAAAAACGAAGAAACGAATCGGAAGGTAAAAGGTATGGTACTTTTTCCCCTTCCCCTTCCGCTGTATGGTCAATTAATTCGATCTAGTGAATGAATGAAATCTAAATTGCTTTCCAATTTGGATGCAAAATCAGAATCTCTATCAATCAGTAGCCACAAATAACATTATAGACCCATCTAATTTCTATCTCTTCCAATTATCAATCAATCAATCAATCAGCACTCCGTCCCTGCTCCATTCATCACCTTAATTATTTCTAGATCTCAATATATGTAATGCTAATGTCTCCTTTAACAACTAAACTTAACTTTAGATTCATCAGCTTAATTATTTAGTTTAATCCACAACACAATTGACCATTAAATCTATCTTAATTTCAATTTAACAGATTTAATTTTTGGAAGAATGGAAGAATCTCCCCATAAGCTCCATTCCAAGCTAAGGCTATGGGAATACCCAGAGAAATACATTTTTGAGCCGGTTGATGGTGTCACTGATTCTATTCTTCAAATTAACCGAGCTGATGGATCCATGCAAACCATAGGTATCTTCTTTTTTCTTTTCTTTTTCTTTTATAAATGATGTCATACGAATTCTGCCATTAAACTGAAACCCCGAGTACACATTACCCACAAGATATGAACAAAATAATGGAATTCTAGAGTTATTTATACAGATACAGTAGTAGTATATGTAATCTCTTCATTTTACGGGGCTTTCATTCTTGGTATTATACATGATTTATTTTGTTCATCAATGTTTGTAAGACATTTAGAAAATTTGAGTTCTCTCAATTTTAAGGAATTATGAAAATTGGGTGCAGGAGAGATGCCGCAGCACACACAAAATGCAAAAGTGGGAACTGTGTATGGTGTGGTCGGAATGATTAGACTCTTAATCGGTAATTTACATCTTTCCTCTAGAGAGCTAGTTTTTCTTTGTATTATATTACTAGTATGTTAACAACCAGATGGGCCAGATCATATAATAAATTTCCAATTTACCAGTATAATATTGCAACTTTCATGTCAATACCATATCTACTAAATGCCACACTGTGCATAGTTGACTGTCAACCTACCAGTAAGTACCTGTTAATTTAATTTGCTGGCTACTTGTGCGATTTTATTAGTTACTTCTTTTGCAACTTCAATACAGTATCATCCAAACCAGAATCATATTGACCTCAAATTCTGGTACCAGTACTTGATATGTGCTATAAAACCTGTATTTGTCAGGATTTGTAGTATTAAATGTGCATATAATTTTGATCAATTATTTGGTGTTTTGCTTTATCCCTAGAATTTTGTTTGGTTTGGTAAATGAACTTTGTTTTTGAGGATATTGGTGACTGAACTTGCAGCCTTAATGTGGCATTACATATTTAACTTTTTCAGAAATAGGAAACTGTAGCAAGTTGTTACTATTAGGTATTGTATCAGTTTTGTACCAAGCAATAATGGCAAAATAATATGTATTATAATACTATGCAGGGTCATATGTTTTAGTAGTAAAAGAGAGAGAAAATGTGGGGACTTACCTAGGTCATCCTATTTTCAAAATTTCTTCTCTTCAACTCCTCCCTTGTGACCATTCTCTTAATGCCTCCTCTTCTGAACAGGCATGTGATTTTCTTTGAAAGTTATTTATTTCTTAAGGGCAATTTATGTACGCAAAACATGCCCTTACAGGTACCATAAAATGTCCTCTACACAGCTGTATCTTTTTGGTATTATCTCTACCAGTAGGAAATTCAGAGAGGGCCATATCATGTTTTGATTCAGCACATTACCTATCTAACTGTGCATAGGTATATGTTTTGTTTTTTAGAAAACTTTCTTATTTAAATATTTGAATTTTGAGTATATCAGAAAAAGATGGAGGCAGAGTTCACAGCTTTGCTAAAAGCTTCACAGAAGGTGTCAGGCCTATATTTATCTTATGAAGTCAACATAACCCTTTGGTTGGGCTTTTCTTCATTTTCTTATACATTGTTACATTTTTCTTTTCTCTCTTGGCAACTATATATTACTTAAATCTCTTTGTGTTTACCGCAGCTCACAGAGGCTGCATGATTTGGGCAATGAATCTAAATCCCTTCCTCTTTGGAGACAGGTGAGTTAGACCCAATATGAACTCAATATGCCGGTAATTCAAATTATCGTCAGGAACAAAACTCACATGTGATTTTGATATTTTCAGGCGGAGCAAAGGTTTCTCTGGAACAATTATTTGATGGAACCACTCATTGAGAACAAAGTACACAACTTCTTACTTATCTTCTTTAGATCTATGTAAATGCTATACCACTTTAATTACTTCTGACCATCTTTTTTTTCCTTTTCAGCTGGACCAATACCTGATACCTGTCATCCAAGGATGTATCCATTGTTTCTCATTGTCATGAATTTCTTTTGCTTTGTGCTTTTTTGTTTTTTTAAAGTTGCTAATGTGGTTAATGAACCAGGTTGTTTCTTCTTTTATTTATTAGCCCCTTAACCAAAAAACAGATTTTGAGAACTTCAGTGCAAACATTGGTTCCAAAAGTGTAAATGTTACCATAATTGCACGTAGATGTACTCGGAGGACAGGTAACTCTCCTCTCTCCCTGATCTCTCTCTCTCTCTCAAACAACTCTGATGTCTTGTTCATACTTGTTTCTGAATGAAAAGGTACAAGGATGTGGAGAAGGGGGGCTGATAAGGAGGGATATGCAGCCAATTTTGTTGAAAGTGAACAAATCGTCGAGTCAAATGATTGTACTGCCTCTTTCGTGCAGGTATTTTGTCTTTATGTTTTATTTGTTTCCTTTTTTGTAAACTCAATCATAGTTTTGGATTAATTATTTACTTGCTCAGTTCATATCAATTTGTGTTTGTAGGTGAGAGGTTCTATTCCATTCATTTGGGAGCAAATTGTTGATTTGACATACAAGCCTGGCTTTGAAATAGTCAAACAAGAGGATGCGGTACAATATTATATGATCTTGTTGTCTTTGTTCTAATTTATTCTACATTTCTTTTACTAATTATTTTATTTATTGACTTCTTGTACCCATTTGGTAGGCTCGTGTGGTAGAGCGCCACTTTCTTGACTTGAATAAAAAATATGGAGCTGTCCAGGCTGTTGATCTTGTGAATAAAGTACAATACTCTTCTTTGTTATATTATATGTTTTTTCTCTGTTTGGTAACATAATTTTGTTTTCTTTTGTTAATGTTTTCCAATTTGTTTTTTCAGCATGGTAGTGAGGGGCGTTTGCAGGAAAGATATGCCACCTCAATGGGACCCATTCTCAGTGATGACATCAGGTTCACAATGCTTCCATTACTGTTATCTAATTTATCCTGTATGTTATTTTATTTTAAAGTAGGTAATATATGTCGTGTATTACATACAGATACTTGCATTTTGACTTCCACAAGATATGTGGTCATATGCATTTTGAGCGCCTCTCTCTCCTCTATGATCAAATTAAGGACTACCTTTCAAAGCATGGGTACCTCTCTCTCTCTCTCTCTCACACACACACACACACACACACATTTTGTACATTTAATTCATAATGTAATTTTTTAATATCTGAGGATTCTGTTGCTTTGTTTGTTAGATACTTTCTATTGAATGAAAAAGGAGAAAAAGTGGGGGAACAAACTGGTGTTGTTAGAACTAACTGTGTCGACTGCCTGGACCGTACCAATGTCACTCAGGTACTTGCACAATCAAAACATTCATACCTTTCAAAGTATGTAACCTACCTGTTGGGTTTACATGGAAAGTTTAATTTGAAAGCAAAAGTTTGATAATTAATTGAATGGTTAATTGTATAGAATATGATTGCAAGAAAGATGTTGGAGAGCCAGCTCAGAAGACTTGGTGTTCTTGCTGAAAACCAAGAAATTTCTGATTTCTCTTCTTTTTACACTAGCTACAAAATCAGTGAGTTCAGAGAGTTTTTTTTTTTCAATTTATTATTTTATATTTTGTTATAACTGGTGTAATATATTTTTATTTTCAGTGTGGGCTAATCATGGGGATGAAATAAGCATTCAATATTCTGGTACTTCTGCGCTCAAGGGAGATTTTACCCGGTACCATTTTCGCTCAGAAATTTGCAAATTGAAAAATAGAAAAAACCCAGATAATAATATTCCATTATTTTTTTATGTGTTGTCAGGTTTGGTAAGAGAACATACCAAGGTATAGCAAAGGATGGATGGAACGCACTTGCTAGGTATTACCTCAACAATTTTTCTGATGGTACTAAACAGGTACATGCTTTTTCTTTATAATTATTTATTTATTTTCCTTTACTGACACATAGGTTGGTACTTGTTATATATTCACAATGTTTTTTTTTTTATTATTATTGAAAGGATGGGATTGATCTGCTTCAAGGGCATTATATAGTATCTGTGAGTAGAGAAATGGCTCCTTCACCCAAACGGGGACTTGTCGAAACCTATGCTGTACTCTTCTAACTAATAAACTTCTATTTCTTATAAAAAGATTAAAAAAAAAAAAGAAATCAATAAATTGTTGCAACTTAATGTTTTCTTTCTTATTTGCAGTCATTCCGTGTGGCATTTGCATTAATTTTCGTCAGTTTTCTGTTTGCATTTATGTCACTTCGACAAGGTGAGTACTATGATTATTTTTCTGTATTTATTATAATTGGAAGGAGTATTTTCCTTGTACCCTTTGTCTTCAACATGCTAAGACTACCATTTTTGGCCATGCATGAAATGATACCAACCAATTATTTTTTTTAAAATTCATATATTTTATGTTAACAGCACGGAACGGTACCCGCCATTTACTGGAATCTTTTGCATGGACCGGGCTTACATTGGGCATAACTGCCTTTGTCAAGGCACATGGTCGCCACTTCACAAACCGGCCTCGTTTTCTTACAACACACTATTGATATTACTTATTAATATATAAATATATAAATACTTTTCAATTAGAAATTTTGTTTGTACAGACAGGGTTTTTCACTGGAACATTTAAATTCATTATTGGTTATCTTTTATTTAGGCCATGTTTTGTATTGGCGCATTTTTGTTAAGGGAATGTAATTGTTCTCCTAGCACGGTTGTTACAATTTTTATATTTTGTCCCCTGCTTTTTGTAATTGAATTGATCAATTGTGGAATCATGACATTCGCATTGTATCAACTGTATTTTTGTCACGAATTCTTTGTAGATATTAGATTTCAGTTTGAATACAACTTGTAATAAAATTGATAATTCTTGTGATAATTGTGCTCGAAGGTGCGCAAAATGAATATAATAATTGAATTCAGTCGCAGGGTTGGCTGGTTTAGGGGAGACATTTTCGCAGTAAATCATAAGCAAAAGATACAAAGAAACAGTTTTACGCAGTGAATTGCAAAAATGCCGAATTTTTTATTAATCGGAATAAAAATAAATATTTTTTTTAAATTGGAAAAAAAGTTTAAATATCTCTAGTCATAAGCATGGTGACAAATGATTGATTCGGGAAAGTTTCGGTGGGGTTAAAATTTCTTGATTTGAAAATAATTCGAATATAATTTGGAAATAGTTCAGATATAATTTGAGAATAATTCGGAATTATATATTGAGTCTGAATCTAAAATTTTAGTCTCACAAGAGAGCAAAAAAAAATTCGGGAATAATTCAAAAAATTTGCAAATTATTCGCGAATAATTCAGGAAATAATATGTGGATTGCTTCGGAGGGTTCAAATCCAAATTATTCACAAATATTGTCACTGTGGTCGTAAGCATAACGTTATAAACTATAGCATCCGGCCAGCATGGTGTCCACCTTTAAGTTTTAATTTTGTTGTTGTTGTTGTTTGCATGCCATAAACTATGACTTCCACTGCGGGCGCCATAATCATGGTTAGTTTAAGGCGTTTTGTCTATGATCCAAGATATTTAACTTTTTTTTTATGATTTTCAAAATTTTATTTATTTTATTTCCGATTAATAAAAAATGGGCAAAAATATCTATATTATTATTATTATTATAGTCCAGGAAAAATTTACCAAAAAGAAATGATGATTATATGAGAAGAAGCCATTAAAGTTCCAACTCCAGCTCCACAGTCGAAGATACAGTAATTCCATAATAGATGAGAGATAAAGAGTTGGAGTAGAACTAGGGTGCTCCTAAGCTCACCAAGCTCTTCGTGAGCGCGACTCTAAAACCTATCGAATTGACTTCAAGCGACATTTTCAAACCGTTAGATGTTCAACTATATTAAATGTGCTTGGAGACCAAATTTTACATTTTTTGGAATTTTTTTACTATTTATTAAGATGGTTTGAAAATCGCTGTTTTTATTAAAATTCTGCACCATTGGAAAACAGCGATTTTCAAACCATCTTAATAAAAGTAAAAAAATTCCAAAAAATGTAAAATTTGGTCTCCAAGCACATTTTAATATAGATTGAACATCTAACGGTTTGGAAATGTCGTTTGAAGTCAATTTGATAGGTTTTAGAGTCGCGCTCACGGAAGGGCTTGGTGAGCTTAGGAGCACCCTAGTTCTACTCAGCTCACGGAAGGGCTTGGTGAGCTTAGGAGCACCCTAGTTCTACTCAAAGAGTTGTTGTGAATTACGGTACGGGGCTAATGTGTTATGCGTTTTTTAGCCGTCCGATGGGTTTTGAGATTAGGACAGGCCTTTCTCATTTTTGCCCCCCAGCCCCCAGGGCCCAAATACAAAAACAAAAATCCCAAACGCTAATTGAAGAGAGGAAGAGAGAGAGAGAGAGAGAGAGCGAAGAAGACGAATTGAATTAGTAAATGGCGGATTTTGAGACATCGACGCACCGCTCCAAGTGGATCTTCACCCTCGAGGATCTGGTTAGTCGTTACGATTCTTTCTCCAATCAATAAACGACTCACGACAAGCTCTTCTCATCTATATATGTCTCCTTTGTTCGTTTCGTTTAACAATACATACATACATCTAATCTAATCTAATCTAATCTATTCTAATCCACTTCAATTTCAGATGGAAAGGCGTGCTTCTGCCAATGATACAGCACTCAAAATGCTTGACCAGGCAATTCTAATTCTAATTCTTCTCACTCACTTCAATTTAATCTCACTCACTCAAACCCTAACAGATTACGGTTTACTTTTTTATTTTATTTTATTTAGTATGGCACCACCCGTGTCGAAGTAAATGTTGATGGCTCCATATCTTATCCCGAACCTCTATTTGACCTCAATACCACTGGTAACCATTTCTTTCTTCTCAAAAGAAAGTTCCTCTCCTGCCTCTTGTGCCAATTGCAAAACCCCCCCTAATTATTTCTTTGTTTTGCAAATTCAGTCGAACCAAATACCACCATAAAATCTCTCACTTGTCAAGAGGAGGAATACATGCGCATCTTTTATGAACAAAAGATACAAGAAGTTTGTAAGGCCTTTCAATTCCCCATTAAAATTCAGGTATGCTATGCTTCACTTTCAATGTTGATGGATCCTTTCATGGATCATATTGCATAAATTAAACTTTTCTGGTTGTTGTAGGCCACTTCATTAATATATTTCAAGAGGTTCTACTTGCAGTGGTCGGTCATGCAACATCACCCTAAAAGTATCATGTAAGCTAATATATGGTTTATTTATTTTATTTTATTTTATTTACTTGTTTATTAGGTTGAGGTAATGAAATGTGATATTAAAATGGTGTAGGTTAACTTGCATATATGCATCATGTAAAGTAGAAGAGAATCATGTATCAGCAGAGGAGCTCGGCAAAGGCATCAAACAAGACCATAAACCCATTTTAAATAATGAGATGCTTGTTCTCCAGGTTTTTCTCTCTTATATGTTTCTCTATATATTTCACTTGAATATTCAAAAGATTTTTTTTTTGCGTTACTATTTGTTTAACAAATTCAATTAATTACTCGGTATTCGTAGCTCAAGCCTTGACTAATTTTTCTTACCACAGAGCTTAGATTTTGATCTTATAGTTTATGCTCCATATCGATCAATCAATGGCTTTGTTCAGGACTTGGAAGTGAGCCCTCTTTCATTCTCTTTTCATTCTCCCATTTCTTGTGTAAATTGTGTTGTCTTTGTTTTGAATTCTTTTTTATTTTGTAGGAATCTGGTGAAATAAGAAATGGTGAAATAGAGCACTTGCAGGTATTTCTCTCCTTCCTTTTATATGAAATTGTTTTTCTTGTCTGAAAGTACATAATGTAAATGCATATGTACCAAGTGTGTATTTCTTGAAGGGTGAAGAATTTACATATTACAACTTTATAATATGTTAGAACTGAAATTGAGATTAGTATTGCTAGCTAGTTATCTGATTACGTGGTATGCTGGAAAGAATGAAAGAAGCAAAAAGAAGAAAAAAAAAATTTATTTTCTTTTACTCTTGTTTTTCTTTTCTTTTTCTTTATGAAATTATTTTAATCAATGGAAGTTTCTTTATAGAATTTTCATGAGACAGCTATACAAGAGGCAAACAAAATAATGTTAACAGATGCACCTCTCCTATACCCACCTGGACAGGTATATATTTTAATCAGTTTTAATATGCTGAAGAAATATGTTTTAGTCTTTTTAATTTAATGTTGTTTATATTGGTTTCTCATAACTATGTGGACAGCTGGCATTAGCTGCTTTGCGGAAGTCTAATGAAGTACACTGTGTCATTGATTTTGAGAGGTGTTCTGATTGACACCTAATTTTTATGCATTCAGTTATATCATTTAATCAAATTTAACAGCTATTTTTGTGAAGCAGGTATATGGATGGTGTCTTGTCCCGGCAAAATTCACAATATTCAGTTTCTGAGTTGTTGGATTTTTTGAGGTCAATTGATTACTTGGTATAACATCATATTGCTATTTTTATTTTTCTCTCTTTGTAGCTTATTGGCATGTATTGATTTATTTAGGAGCTTACAAGGTAGATAAGTTGTTGTATTTTGTGTGTTTGTAGGTGGATAAAATGAAAGTGCCAACAATAGAGGATATGAAGCCGATAGACCGAAAACTAAGGATGTGTTTGGATCCAAGCTCACAAGACGAGTGAGTATAAATTGGAGTTTCTTCCTCTTAGATAGCTTATATATATGCTGTTGATTTCTTAACATGTATTGTTGGTTTTTCAGAAGTAAGAGGAGGGAGAAGAAATCAAGGAAATCAAAAAGGACAGCCTGAAATGCATTTAGTTCTTCCATTTGAAATGAGGAGTTAACTATATATGACTTGAATTGTAAGTGCATGTGCTTCACTTTTGGATTAGTTTAGGAGGCACAAATTTTTGCACTTGAGCACCTCTAAAAAGAGTTAATATTCTTCTTCTCCTCTCTGCTTTCTCATGTGTAAGTGTAATATCCGAATTGCACCTGGATGAATGGGGCCCATTTTCATTTGTTACCGCGTGGTTGGGTCAAGGAAAAGGTTTTCTTGAGAAGATCAGAAAATATAAATAAAAAAATTATAATGATTTCAGTCCTAATACTGATGCAGATGCAAAGCCACTGTGTTTTTGTGCATCCTCTGAACCATTCATTGTTGGATATAAATCTGCTGTTATTCCTATCCCAACCGTTCGAAGTTTTTCATGTGCGGATCTCAAGAAATTTTTTTTTTTTGCCTGAATCTCGACAAAGGTCAACGGCTGAGATCGGAATAACAGGGTCCTGTTATCCCTTTGGAATAACAGCAGATTTATATCCTTCATTGTTTGATTAGAATTTACAAGTAATCTGGCTCACCCATCCATTGACCATTATAGAATGGATGATACATGATAGAGAGGAGTTGACCTTAGAACTACATATTATATGTTTGGATGGGAAGCTATAATAGTTAGAATAGTGAAATTTGGAGTTAGTAGATGGGGTTATTATATGAGAATAGAGAAAAAATAGTGATTTTTTAGATTAGTGTGAAAATGGTGCTATTCGGGTTAGTAAAAATGTTGTTTGGATTGTACATTTGGAATAGTAAATAGTTGTAATCAAGAATAGTGTTAATAATGTGCTAATTAAGAGGAAAGATAGGTAAGTTGGGTCTCAAATGAATTGTCACAATGTGGAGATAGCAGAAGTGGGGTCAACTTGTCATTTCGAGACTGTATTAGTGGAAATTTGAGAAAACATTTTGTTCTCTCTTTTAACACTTTCGAATAGTAGTTATTTCAACATTTATAAATAATAGAGAATAATAGTTATTCTAACTATTTTGGATAGCAAAAATATTATTTGAATGCAATTGTTATTCTGAATAGTTTCTATTTTAAAATGGTCTCTATTCTTAATACATCCAAACATATCCAATATAGTATAAATGTGTATCAACTATCAAATGATTGAAATATATGAACATAATTGAGAGTATAATATATGATGTATGGTATCGAAACGTAAATTGTGGATTTCCAAAAGAATTAATTTTGAAACTATTAGTATTGTGGAAGAATAATTCAAGAAAACCCGCAATTGTTTGTAATTCTGCCAAGCAATCTCAATTATAGAATGAGATTTATATACCCTTTCTGAATTGCTGTGGCCAAGAGGGGTCCGTCTGGGTCCTATTTCCTGAATGAAATGGGCCTAGGCCTTTTTATCAAAAAGAGGGGCCTGCTGGGTCAGGACACGTGCGTGTTATCCTCCAACCCATCACTCCATCAGTCAAACTAACCTCATGTTGGATGCTGGAACTCCTTTTACCTTCTTCTCCTCACATAAATAAATAAACAAATAAACAAATAAAGGAGAAGAAGGTAAGATCGCATAGCATGGCAACTCCGGCGGTGGCGGAGGGGGTATCGTCTGTGGCTTCCACAGCTCTCAGAGCGGTGCTCCGGCGAGCCCATCAAGCTACCGAGATTTCTGGACGGCGGCCCGAGGCGGTGCGAGTGGTGGCCGTTAGCAAAACGAAGCCGGTGTCGCTCATACGTCAGCTGTACGACGCTGGCCACAGATTCTTCGCTGAGAATTATGTGCAAGAGATTTCCGAAAAGGCCCCTCAGGTTATTGCTCTTCTTCCAAAGGCCCTCCCTTCAATTCACCTCTTTCTGAAATCTGAAGGAATGCCAATTATATTATATTATTCTTCTAATATAATATTCTTGGTTTTGCAGCTTCCATCAGATATACAATGGCATTTTATTGGTCATCTGCAAAGCAACAAAGCCAAATCTCTTTTAGGTATCCTCTAATTCTTTAAGAAAATTTTCTTACTCACTACACTTATCCATAAATTTTCTGACAATACTAGTTAAGTTAAATTCCTCTTATGCAGCTTCTGTGCCCAATCTTTACATGGTCGAAAGTGTTGATAATCAGAAGGTGAATCAACTTACAACCACCTGCACTTCTAATTTGAGGTCACTTTGTACTTTGTACAGTGTATATGTAACATTTGTCACATTTTTGGTTCAGATTGCAAACTATTTGGATAAGGCAGTTGCTGGTTTGGGACGCAAACCTTTGAAAGTTTTAGTTCAAGTAAACACCAGTGGAGAAGAATGTGGGTCTTGAAATCTAATTAATGATTTCATTTTGAGAACATTTGATAGAATTGTGTATTTGTGAGAGGTATATATGTTTATCAAGCTGATTTTTTTTTTCCAGCAAAATCAGGCATAAATCCATCGAATTGTGTGGAGCTGGCAAAGCATGTGAGACATGCATGTCCTAACCTCATTTTCTCAGGACTAATGACAATCGGCATGCGTGATTACACATCAAAACCTGAAAATTTCCAAGTAAGATCATTACGGCAACCTAGACATATCCTGGTTATTTATTTGTCGGAATCTCTGAGGCTATAATACAGGCCTAGTTTTGGTATAAGCGTTGACACGTGTACCAGTATTACACTGGAATGTTAAAACAAATAACAAAGAACAGAGAATAGAAGACAAAACAATCATAAATAAAGAAAGATCAAAGAAGCAGACAAAAATGGGATATAAGGAGCACTCGAGGTGCTATAACTTAGTAAGTACATTAGGTATTCATTTACTAATCTCAGCTACAACTTGAAATCATATTTGTACAAAGAAAAAGATAATTTAAAAGATTTTATATTAGCAGTAGTTTTTTTACTTCGCATTTTTTTTGTGTGTAGTCATTGTCAAAGTGTAGAGATGAAGTGTGTGATGCATTGGGAGTGCCTATAGAGAAATTTGAGCTGTCCATGGGCATGTCCGGTGACTTTGAGCAAGCGGTACGTCAACATCCAAATATATAACTAAACTAAACTGAACTAAACTGGGACCTACTCTCTGCTTTTATTGAATCTTCGATTCTTAACTTTATTTACTTCAGCATTAGCTTTATTTCTTAGCCTCACTCTTAGCTAGACAATTTAATACATATATAGGAGAAAATGTTTTTGGTTAAGTGATAAATGACGATAAAAAGGTCTTTCCATGAACCGATGCCATCTAATATCCTAGCAATCAGTGAAATTGTATATTTGACATGTTCATTTCTTAACAGAAGTGACCGCAAGGTCAACTTTTCAGATTAATTTCGTTGATCTTGACTTCATAATATAATACTTAGCAATCTGACCGAAATTTTACTATCTTTTAACTTTCACAGATTGAGATGGGAAGCACAAATGTACGAGTTGGATCCACCATATTTGGCCCAAGGGATTATGTACTCCCCTGAAAATATGTACTTACTTTCAGCATGTAATGTATTTTTGTATAAATTTACTGGATGGCTCCCAATCATGATATTTTTTTCTTATTGTAGTCATGTAAAACAATATAAACACGAAAAAGTAGAAGCGAAATCTTTTAATTTCTATGTCATTTACAACTGTAGCTGTTGTTGCGGGCGAGGCGATGCAGATAAAGTTGTTTATTGTAAACAAGGGTTATTTAGATGATACTTTTGGTTGATGAATTTTGTTTGCTAAAATTACATGCATCATTTGATCTAAATTTTGTGACGTTAAACAGGCTCAAGTTAGAACAGCAACAAAACTATTTCTTTCTTTCAGGAATCGTAATTCAAACACACACAATGACACAAGCAAAAAGTACAAGAAGAATAAATTTCACGAGGAGAAATGCAGGAGTGGAGCCTATATAGGATTTTATCCCATTTATTTGATTGAACCAAAACCAAGAAAGAAACAACGAGCTTAGCTTGATAACAACACATTGGGGTAACTTGAGGTTCAGTTTGGAGGAAGGTCAGTCCGGGCAAGCTCAACCGGCGGAGGAGGACTTGCCCCAAGAATCCTCGGGCAGCAGCAAATTTGATTGCACCATTAATTTTTTTTTTTTTCAAATATCTTTTAAAAATAGCTATTTAAAAAAAATACAGGATTGACAAAAAATATCCTTTAATACTGTGATTCAAATCACAAAGAAATGCAAAAGAAAAATATCTCTTTAATTAAGAAAAAGTTACCTAAGGAAGGGAATTGGTTGAAAGATGGGTTGGGTCTTGCGAGCACAAGTGAGGTGGGGCTGGGGTGAGCAGCAAGGACTACAAATATGATTACTGTGATGGTGAAGAGCTGCATTCTTGTTCTAGCCATCTCTCTACTTTCTCTCAGTTGTTTGCGAATACATAGAGATAAAATGTAGCTTTATTTATAGAGATAGATAGATAGATAGATAGATAGGGAAATTAAAAGATGTAGGTTACTGGTGTGAACATTCTAATTAAGTTGAAATTTGAATTGAACGCATAAATGTCACGTTTTGTTTTCAAGTACGTAGCCGCCTCTGCCTCTGCAATAAATTTTCAAGTGATTGTTGAATTTCTCAATTCAGAGGCAGAGCCGCCTCTGAATTCTGATTCAGTGTGATGTTTCGTTGTGAGTAAAACTGTCAAAATAATTTCTGAGAATGACAATATTCCGTTAATATTTTGGACGGAATGAGAATATTCCGTTAGTATTTTGGACGGAAAAATATAAAGTGACTTGATTGGACAAATGACAAAGTTGAGTGACTAAAAAGGAACAAATCAAAATTGAGTGACCAATTTGTGACAAATGACAAAGTTGAATGACCTCCAGCGAAATTTACCCTTTATTGATTGCTGCTCTGCTTTGCCAATTGCCCTACAAACGCAATGTGTTATATTATAATTTCACTAGCTTATATTATAATGAGGGATCAAGTTACAACAAATTTGAGTTAAAACAAAGTTACAACAATCATTTTTTTCATTTTCAAAGTCCAAATCATCGATCCAAACCGTTCAACATGATCTCCACAATAAAATGTGCTTGCAGATCAAATTTTACATTTTTTTGAATTTTTTTACTATTTATTAAGTATTTTACAAAAAATAGTCATATTCAGACCATTGAATTTTGTACCCATCTTAATAAATAGTAAAAAAATTCAAAAAAATGTAAAATTTGATCTACAAGTACATTTTATTTAGATAATCATGTTGAACGGTTTGGATCGACGATTTGGACTTTAAAAATGAAAAAAATGATTGTTGTAACTTTGTTGTAACTCAAATTTGTTGTAACTTGATCCCTCCTCTATTATAATTTGTCATTTTCAATATATTGTGGTGGTCTCGTAATATACTTTTTTTTTTTTCATTCTCTCCTTGCATTTTTTCAATGTTGTGATTTCTTGTAGTATTTTCCTTCAAAATTGCATAACATATGCACTACATAGGGGATCGATATGCTGTTCATGTGGTGGCATGATCCTGTTATTATATGGCTACTTATTATAACTAGTACAAGTTGAGAATTCTTTCTCTATCTCCTCTGATGAAATAGCTGTAGATTCATTAACATAAAGATAATTAGTACAAATTAAGAGTTTAAAAAACAAAAGCTTAAAACTTAACAATCATGACATTACCATATTTATAATACACAGCTTTTCCAAGGTTCTAACAATCATAGAACCACAACCCATTCAGACATTCTATTGTTGGAGAATCATAAAGGCCAAACAATTACGTCTTGTCTAGAGATCAAACAATTACATCTCATTTAAAGGTCAAACACTTACACTCCGAGGAAAGAGAAACAATTCCCCACCTTAACCTAAGAACCGTCCTATGCCAAAGTCGACTCATAAAACACAAATCATAAGTGCGGAACATACACCATGATTATCTATTATCTTATTTGATCACCTTAATTGACAACCATATACGACAGTAAACAATTCATAATTAGATTACACATATGCTCAATGTTAGCATTAAATCCAACGAGGTTGACCAAATACAAAAAAGTCGAGTAAAATTTAAGATCATATGACGACAAATGGAGAAGAAGAGGGAATGACAATGTCAATCTCATCTAATGTTGGCCGATCATGCAAAGCCAAGCCGTGCTCATTTGCCAAGTGCAAAAGACAAATGAAGAATAGATGTGGCGAAATATCCCTATCTGGGGATTCTTTCGGGAATTGATGCAGAATCCCGGATAGGGTTACTGTTGCCTCCTTTTCCTTCTCTTCCTCCTCATTTTCCTATCAAGATAAACAAATGGAGATATTATTGACTTCAAATAACAAGCGTAGGGAAAGTGTTTGATTAGTTTATAGTATGTTTGTTAACTCACAGCTTGGACATCTTCGACAGAGTCTTTTATGTGGCCCCATAACATGTCCTTCAGGGCATGCACATCGACTTGCTTCGACACCTTGTCATACTTTACATCTATCTTGTTCACCTGAAACCATCATACAAATTACCAGTAAGAATGATTAATATAATAACCAATGTAGAGCAACCAGTTCTTAACCTGAGCAATCAACACTACCCAAAATTGGCCCCAAGTTGAGATGCTAAATCAAAACTATAAAAAAGATGAACAGAGGGAACAAGAAGAAAACCTGGCGAGGTTTACGAAGCAGCGATCCAGGCTCGGCCATGTTATAATTATTTCCAAAGTTGTGCCCATTATCACTCATGACATCATCATGGTCCCACGATGATGGCGGTGATTCAAAGTCATCATAATTCTCATTTTCTCTCTCTTCACCTGTTTCATATTTCAAATCAATTTCAATAACTCAATTTTAAAATGGATTTTAAGATATAATTTCTTTGATTGCAAGCTTTTCTCATTTTGTGTCTTTCTCTCAGGGTTGCTTGGATTATAATTACAGTGCAGTCAAGGGCTTCAGGTACCATGCCTTTTCAACTCATTACCAGTACTGAGTGTTATCCATACTAGGGCATCGATACTTACATTAACGAATAATAGGTTCAAAAATAGAAGATAAGAAGAAACGAACACTAACTCACCAGATGGTTTCTTTCCTTTCCTCCCAAGGCACTAAAAGAGATGACAACAAAATTTGTCAAATTGAAGACAAGTCAAATATACAAGAAGAAATGAACGTTTGAGATTGTAAAAATAAGATATTACCATTGTATCAGGCAGGAGAAATAGCTTGACAAGGCTATCAGGCCGGTAATGGCAATCTTCTGGAAGCCTGTTACTACGAGCAGCTCTATTGGCCGGGAGCAGCAAAGATTTTGGGTTTTTTGGGGGTGCAAATAAAGATTCCACAACCTGCTTTTCAAGAGGTTTTGTAAAATCGATATCCGGTTGATCTCTTTTGTTCTTAGACCTTTTTGGTGCTGTTTCTGAATTGCTGGCCGAATCTGCATTCAACTCCAATCCAGAATCAGATATTATTATGGTCTTTTTCAACAATTACTATACATATAAAATACTGAAAAATGAACGTGAGAGAAGATTTTCTAATACCTTTGATTTTACGGAACTTCCAATGGTCAGGGCCCGCCCAGGCATTGTTCTTTGAAGAAAAACCTAAACCTTGCGACAAAAAATCGGTAATTCTCTCCAACTTTTCATCCTCACACATATCCCGATGCATGTGCTCACTATCTCCCTACAATTGACCAGAACTTAATTAAGTCACTGTACAGTTTTGCTGATCTTCAAACAACAGAAAAAAAAAGGAAACATAACAGAGGCAAAAGCACCTCTTCATTAGAAGGAAATGTGTTCTCATCAACCACGCTCTCTCTATCATCATCATAGTTAAAATTATCATTTTCATTATCAAAATTCCAAAAGGGCCCACACTCAGCAAATCCATCTCCACTGACACCAGACCCCATATCTGTATTACTAGCATCTCCATCTATCGTCTCCTCTGTGAAAACTGGGGCTTGATCTAAAGAAGAGACGGACTCAGAGGGTGGCCTTTGATTCTCTTCATCAAACTGTTCAACAATAAGTCTCAGAGTAGGAGATATCTCTTTTGCATTAGGCATGTCAAGCATCATTTTCTCAATTGAATCTGTGCAAACAAATAGTGAGATTTGAAGCCTGATGGCAAGTATTAAGCATTAGGAGAAATTTCATAGATGTATGAACATTACACTTGTTGTACTTGTACCAGTATGGTTTACTGATAGTGAGCATTATTTTTTCCTTCGTTTGATTTGAGTTGGCTTAGAGTTTTCTAACTAAATAGTTTTAGAAGTAAATGGAAACCTGATAAAAATAGCCATGAAAAGGCATGAGCAACATTGCCTGGACTGTTTATCTAAAAGAAAGATATTACTTTAATAATGGTATACTAAATAGAGAAACATATTTTGAAATGAGACTTCCCATATATGAATGGTATGGGACATATTTAATGAATTTGTTCAGGTGATCAAATCATAAAAATGAGAAGGAGAGATTAAAGGGGAGGAAACAAAAAGACAAAACCTTTGGCAAATGATAGATCAATCATTGCATTCTTGTGATTCGGTGCGTCATTTAACCCACACTTCTCAGGTACTTCAAACGAATCAAAGAGCACACGACACCAACCATATACCCCCAAATTGTACAAGAGGAGACCCTTGGCACCACCTTCATCAAACTTAGCTGTCGTCTGGTGGTATAGCGGGTCCACCGTGAATGCAACTAGGGTTACAGGTTAGACAAATAATAATGAAAATGATAGTAGAGTAATAAGTAGAGAGAGCATATGGTTAAATTGATAGCAAAATACAAGAAGGATGAGGTTAATGTACCATCAAATTTCTTCACATTAAGGGCCTCAAATGAAGACTCTAAAGTTGATACCTGCTATGATATGAAATAATTATGTAACTTCTTTGTAGATACACAAATGTATCTAACACCATTGTTTGTTGCTGATTACCTACACCTGACTGCACAAATCGGCACAAACTTAGACTAAGTCAAATTGAGGTTAACTTGGTCTTAGATGACACACAAGCACAATTGAGGATTACTGAGCATTCTAATTGCACAATTGTAGATAATTTTTGGAACTTAGCGGCTAATTTGGGAATTTCCAAAAATTGAATTAAGTACAAGTGAAACTTGAAATGCTTAGGGTACATTCATTTATCTATATATGGCGTGCATACCTTCCTATCGGTCTCCTTCTTTGAGGGACCCTCTTCCCCTGCTGTTTGAGCATTATCTTCATTTGCTTCCAGATCTAATATAAATCTCAATTGGTGTAAAACGTCAAAAAAAAAATCATAATCACAAAAATAGAACCAAAAAAGGGTTTTCATATATACATAAATTTTTCTACGAAACATCATGACAGATTAAAATCTATGATTATCAGTGTTGAATCTTCTCCAGGGCATAATTTGGTTTCGCTCTTGGTTCAATAACAATGTGAGGGTAGTATTAAGGTTTTAAATGGCCTCTTTGGTCAAAACCTGAAGTTTATTTTTTTTTATGTTCATTATTCTTTATTTTTTAAACTTTAATTTTACTTTGTGTTAAGGTTGAAAGTAAAACTCTAACCTTTGTCGTCATCTCTGCCAGCACGATTGATGCCGCCAAGCACCTTATAGGCCTCAGCATGAACTGAATCAACTCTTAATGAATATATCTTCACGCCTGCCTCCAGTGTACAGCTCGCCTTCACATTACATGCACATTTAATCAACTCATACCATCTTTGGTCTCTATATTTTACAACTGACAGTCCAAGGGGCTATAAAATGGCTTCTTAGAATAGGATGTGCTATTCTCACTGTGGTTCTCCTGAACTCAACTGGGCCCAATAAAAATGATAAAGGCCCTTATAAAAGTTGCACCAGAACTGTGACATTAGCAATTAAGATCCAAATTTCTTGAATTTCTTGCAAGTAAGACCCAATAATTAGATGAGTAACAAGGAACAATTTATTGAAAAAATGACGACTTTCTTTGCCCCTACTTATAACACAGTTTTACCATAAACCAAATTTTAAGATTTTTTTTTTGGAAAAAAGAATATATTTATTTTGAGTTGTTTAGTTTGTACTGGTTCGAAAGCAATTTATTGAGAAAAGATGAAGAAGCTAGTGGCAACTTATATTTTTAACAGTTTTCTGTTATTTGCGAACATCCCAGAAAATGTCAAGTCTGAGTTCCACATATGGAAATGTTGGAATCTGTTTGGCAAAAATGGTATAAGATGACTCTGTAGATTTAAATGAACAGTTAAGAGAATAGAAGTTACCTTCTGAAAGTTGGTTTCAGTATCTTGCTCTGTATCTGCTTTGATAACCTCGCTTAAGTGGTCGATTAGACCAAGTTCCCATGTATTCTTTTGGTTAATTTTCTGTATAAGATAGAGAAAATAAAAATCAACCAGAAAATAAGAAAAATGTAATGGGGAAGTAGAGAAACTGTACAGACATTATCTGAGAAAAGCATCAGGCAACGGTGATACAACTTTAGAACCTCATCCCGGTTCATTGTATGGTTCCTTTGTTAGTTTCAATAACTCAAGGATTCATATCAAAAATTCGCAAGTTCCTAGAAAAAGGAAGATTTTGCAGGAATTTAGGGGTAAAGCGAAAGGAAACGGAATTATTGAGACTTGATGACGCGATGATATTTCCCAAAAAAAAAAAAAAAAGGTCAAGCGAAGTAGTAGAGAACAATTCAAAAACATGGGAGTGAAGTTATAACAATTTTTTTTTTCCAAAAATAGATAGGGGAAAAATAAAAGGCGGAAAGAGTGTACATTTGTTTTTGCAAAATCAACCTTTAAGAAAGTAATTCGCACATATGTATCCCTGGGGGCACCCAAATGGTGCTTCCAAAAACTATTTAGGAAAGTATGCGGGGGAGAAAGGATATTTTGCAGATACCGAGGGGCTAAAACGCAAATAAATTAAGAAAATCATTTCGCTGAGAGAAAAAAATGAAGTTGTAGGGGTGATTCGACAAAAAGAGCGCAGTACACTTGGGGAAGGTATTTTCCAGAGAAAAAGAAATGAAGAGAGAGGGAGAGAGATGAGTGTACGGACATTCTCTGAAGCTAATCGGATGCAGTTCTGATACAATTCCAAGATTAGTTCTCTATCCATCACATCCGACTTCACATTCCCTTCTCCAGTGCCTTGACAAGCAGCCGCGGCTTGCGCGTACAATACGGAGAGGGAAGAGCGGCGCCGGCGCGCGGCGGCTCTGGCCTGAGCACGCTCAAGTTCGTCGTCGTTTGAGCCGAGTGGGGCTAGGCGATTGGGTTCCTGGAGGCGCGCTGGTCGAGGGTTTTGCACATCAGCTTCTGCTTGTGGTTCTCCCATGGAGAGTAGAGAGAGGAGAGAGAAGAAAGAAAAGAGGTTTTCAAGTTTTCTCGATTTTCCCTCCCTTTACGGATTCCTCAGTTTAGGTATTGTTTTCGAATCCGACGATGCTCCTGTATTCAATTCATCAATTCATTAAAGGCCCAATTATGCATCCCAGCCATATAGCATAGTTTAGGCCCATCCCTTGTGTTTTTCTAAGGCCCATTATCATTAGGCCCAACTATATCAATCAATTTGGGAAAATTTCGCAGGACTTTTGGGGGAAAGAGAAAGGAAACGGAATTATTGACCTTCTTAGAAAGGTGGAGCTATTTTTAGTTTTGACATCTCATCAATTACGTGTGATTTTTCATTAGTAGAAAAATCGGTATTAATTCCACTAGATTGATCCAAAAAATTCAAATGTAAAATAGTGATCGGTAGGAAATTAACCCACCGATCGATCCTAATGCCTAACTCAGTTGGTGTTCTTTTATATTCTCTATTAAAATACAAAAAGTTTTTACAAAAATAGATGGAGTTCTTCTATTACATCTAAATTTTAAGATATTCTATCTCTTATTAAAAAACATTTTATATTTTAATAGAGAAAAAAATGGGTTAGGATCGATGGGATTAGTACCGATTCTAACATTGGGTTTTTTTAAATCGATAGGATTAATTAGTACCGATATTTCTTATTTTTTTTATTATTTTCTATAGAAAAAAATTTCTCAGTGCCGAAAGGTATTTTCCAGTTAAAATCCAGACGCAAAATATAAATATACAAATTTTAAGGAAAAAAATGAAGAGAGAGAGGGAGAGAGAGAGAACGAGTTGTGAGCGTACCAACATTCTCTGAAGCTAATTGTAGTAGGGGTTAAAAAGGAGCAAATTCGGAGCATATAATGCTAATATTAAATATGTATCCATCTTTCAACGAGGGGAAATGAATACAAATACAAATAATAAACGTACGGATGTCAAAATTTAAAACCAAGTCCGCCTTAAACGGATACATACGGATACAGAGCGGATTCTAAGAATATGGATTCCAATACGAATACGAAATGAATAATTATCGGATATTTAAGTTATATGAACTTTAAGATACAAATACTAATTAATAAAATTCAAATATGAAAATGAATGAATAATTGAATATGGGATCTTAATGTAATTTGTAAAAAAAAAAAAAAAATCTATTTTGAGTACACAAAAAAAAATATTAATGATAATTACTAATACATAATATATTTAAATTAAGTTGGTTGAGTCTAATATTAAATTTAATTAGAAAGATCAACGAAGATGTTTTTAATTATGCAAGCTGGATCCAATAAGTAAGCAGATTGATTGAGTTCAAATACGAACTGTGAACGGCCCAATGTCACTTTAATAATTAAAAACTATGTTCGGATGACCGGATATTGTCTTTTAGTTCCACACTTGTTGGATTTAGAGAGAGAGAGAGTAGATAAAGCTAAAACAGTCGCACATGAGCGCCAGGAAAGGACATACACAAAGTGGATTTCGGATATCTCAATTCTTATATTATTTATACACGTAGTTGTCTTTATTTGTGGACGGCTGAAATTGAAAGATAAATTTTCGAATTCAATATCAGTCCTCCAATCACATAATTTGTCTTTTTTTATTAAATATATATATTTTATATGTAAAAGTCTAAATTTAGTTAAAAACGTACTTGCCACACAGACTGCTACATAATTTGTCATAATTAAAATTGAATGAATCTCTAGTGACCCGTTTTCTTATTTCTCCTTACAGCTATCTCTGATTCCTGCAATTAAATTATTTCTTTATTTCTCCGTTTTCTCTGTTTCATTTCTCATCTTCCTCTATATTTTCGACAATGAAAAAGTAAACAATCATATTTTTCCGAATTTTGTTTAGGGTTACTGTATTTTTGTGAATAAATGAAGAGCATATCTTGTGCTGATGGAAACAATCATATCTTTCCAATATGGAGAGAAAATGAAGAATATCAAGAATTTTCGTGTAGAGAAATGATCTGTAGAGAAATTTTCATTATTAAAATAATTTCCAAAAATATATCCGTAGAGAAAATCCTTATTTGAATCATTTAATTATATCTTTCCCAATTTTGTTTCTTTACAAATTATTTCTCCTCTAAATCGTTTAATGACCTGTCTTGTTTGTGGAGAAAATTAGATATTAAATCGTACAATAATACTTCAAGAATTTTTTTCATGTTATATTTGATCCGTTTTTTTTTATTTGTTGTTGTTTCCTTTCTTGTTATTTATTATTTGGATCTCCGTTTTTTTTTTCATTTGTGTCTTTTATTTTCATTTAAATATATTTTTTCTTAATTTTGTGTGAATGTCAAACAAAAAGGCCACTTCATATTCTATCCAATTTTATAATATGTCCCCGTTGCAACGCACAGGCACAATACTAGTATCTGAATATCTACTCTTTTATGGATCGGTAAAAATATTCATATCTACATATTTTTTCTCTATTTAATAAATTATCTGCATCTGTATTCGTGAAATATTCGTTTTGTTTAATTCGGATACTGATAGTAAGCGAATTCAGAGCGAATAATCCGAATTTTGTTTTCACTCCTAAATCGTATGCAATTCTGATACAACTCCAAGATTTGCTCTATATCCATCGCATTCGACTTCACATTCCCTTCTCCGGTGGCTTGACAAGCAGCCGCGACTTACGCATACAATACGGAGATGGAAGAGCGGTACCGGCTCACAGCGACTCTCGCCTATGCCCGCTCAAGTTCGTCGTCGTTTGAGCCGAGTGGGGTTTTGTACATTAGTTTCTCCCACGGCGAAGAGAGAGAAGAAACAAAGGAAGAGGGATTTTATGTCACCTCCCGAGACAACTTGTCATGTATTTCTATATAAGACGTTCATGCTTCACATACATTACCAATTATTAAAATATAGCATGCCATAACTTTATTCATTTATCATAGTAATATATATGAGTACAAACAGCAAAGATAAGTATGAAAAGCAAATCTTCTATCTCCCTTAAATTGTACGGTAGAGAATAGAGATGATGCATTTCGATAGCTTCGTTTGCCTTTTTTTGTCCTAGAAAGATCTACTCAAGATTACAAGATGGAAAAAGAGAGACATCAGACATGTGAACTACCAACTAAAGTCATCTACTAGCATCTTTTTACATTTAAGGATTTGATAAGATGTAGTGCACATGTTGCCTTGATTTTGACAACACGGTGGCCTTAGAAAATTCACTAGTTACAACTTACAAAGATATATAATAATGGTTAGATTTAAGTTGTGCTAAAGTGAAGAAACAAATAATTAATGTTTTAAAATGTGATTTTGTTCGTACATACAGAAGATCACTGCATACTGCATGCATATGCAGTATGTTATCATATATGTAAATTTTAATGCAGATTTATATATACAGATTTTAAAATAAAAAAAATAATTAGAATTAGAGTACCCTTTCTCTTTTTTCTTTTGTTCAATTCCCACATAATAAATTCTAACTTTCTCCTACACAGTGCTTGTTATATTCTAAACAACACCCATTTAAATTTATTTATATATTTCCACATATTGAATGCGGATTTTTACTCAATTCCCACATAAATTCAAACATAATTCCAGTTTAAAATACAACAAATTATCAAATTAACCAAGATGAAAAAAGAGAGATGTCCCATGTGAACTAAAGTTATCTACTAAAGATAAAAAAAAAAGCATCTTTTACATTTGAGGATTCGGTAAGATTGCACATTTTTCCTTGATTTTGACAGCACGATGGTGTAGAAAATTTTCTCAAGTTACAAATACATAGTTGTTAGGTTTAAATTAATTGTGCCAACGGGAAGAAACAAATAACAGATCTGAGCCGACTGAATTTACCTACGCTAATATCGCTCAAATCCGGAATTTTGAAATTATAATCATGATGCGTTAAAATATATTGAATGCCTGGTAAAATTAAAGAAAAGTAAAATTCCAGGTACAGAAAATGGAGCCTTTTTCTTGCGCAATTTCTGATTAAATCGTTGACAATGACTGCGAGAATATATATTTTATTAATTACTAGAATTTTTTTTTTCTTTGAGGTAGTTTATTGAAACGTACTAGATTATTTTGAAATTGTTTTTACTTAATAGAAACTTGAATATTTTGAAGTATCATCCTTACTAAAATTTGAGCAATAAAAAATTTAAGTTATTTTACCGGTTGTGTCATGTCAGCAGTGTTTTTAAATATGACCGCACGGACCGCGCGCATATGCGTATGCAATTTCATACATGCGAATTTTAATGTGCAAATACATATGCGGACGCATAATGTTTCATACGGTGCATGGACCCAACTGAGATCCGATCACTCCTCTCCTCCAGACCCAATCTCCAGATCTCCACTCTCACCGGCATCTCTCCTCTAAAACCATTGATCGCCTCCTCCAGCGCCTCTCCTCCAAACCACCAATCTCCTCCAGAACTCAAATTGTCTCTCCTTCAAAACCTAAATCATCTCATCTCCTCCAACGCCTCTCCACGATCCGCCGCTACTCTCTTCACTGGAGAAGCCAACTAGGTCTCTCTCTTTCTCCTCTCTTTCATGCATTTTAGGCTAAAATAAATCTGTTCAAAAGCAGAGACATCATTCGAACTCTTCAAATTAAAAGCAAATAAACCTGGAGAAGCCAACTCCTGCTTGCGTTTTTAGCTTATTTAATTTGCTAGTAATTGTAGAAACATCAAGCTGGTCAAGATCGTAGAATCTGGAAAGACCAACATTTTTAAGTTTCTTAACCAATTAATCATATATATATATATATATATATTTCATATCCATACTGTAATTAGTAATTAGCAATTTGTCTGGCTGTAATAGATGACCATGCATATATGATCTACCGTTCATGTGACTGATGAAATGTGTAACTTTCAAAACTCAAATGGACAGTTTGGAAAACCTTAAACAAAGAGACAGAAACTAATGACATACACTTCATCAATCCAGGTTTGTATTTGTCTTTCACCTTTTAAGGGCTTTATAAGAATTTTTTAATGTTGTTGTTTAGAATATTGGAGACCATAAGGTATGATGATTGGTACCTTGGTTGTTAATTAGTGGTTGGTAATAGAGTTGCCACACTACTACAGAAAAACAGACTGCACACGGACATTAATGGAAGAGCTACACGGATTTCCTGCTGTGTTTAAAGCCAGGGTGTATAAATAGGTCAGGAACTACACACGGATATTTAACCGTGTGTGATTATAATGATTTCTACACGGATATTCCCTAATTAACAGTGTACAAAGACCTGCCGGTGTCGCTTACAAGTTACCGAGCTACACGGATATCCCCTAATTAACCGTGTACGATTCCTCTTTCTACACGGCTTTGTATTAAAAGTCCGTGTAGCTCTCGTAGGTATTATACACGGACTTTTGGTAAATATCCGTGTACAAATAGTTGAAGATTTTTTGTATTTCGCCTAGCAAGGCTATCATACATGGATTTTTCTAAAATATCCGTGTATGATTAGTATTGCACACGGATTTTTATAAAATGTCCGTGTATAAATACCTTTTTTTTTATATATATTTTGGTTTTGGGCTAGCCTCCAGCTTTGCTAGCCAATTTTTTGCAACAGAAATACAAATATATATTCATTTGAAACAGATTAATTAGCAAGAAATTCATATACTAAATTTATACAAAATTCATATAGCAATAAATTCATTCGAAATATATTTTTATTACAAATTAATCTATGCAAATCCATATCGAGGATTACAAAATTCCATGGCAAACCACCTTGCCCACATGCACCGCACATCGTCGATCTGAGCCTTGGTGTAATGCTCTTGCTTTGTCACATTCTACAAAATTATAATTTGATAATAGTTAGTATTTCAGAAAAGGTAGATATCAATTGCTTATTATATAGGAAATTAATATGAAGTACATACCGCTTTTGGGAATAGGAATTGTATTCTTTCGACAAAGTCAAACATAAATACATATTACTAACCTTAGAAAGATGGAGAGGAGAAAATACAAACTTAATTCAAAGATCTCAGATCTCAGCTGCTGGCCTCGATCAATTCGCAGAAATCTTTTGTGGAAAAAGCTCAGTTCGAGATGTATTAACTAAAAGACTTGATCAAAACGGCGCTCTGGAAGGGAAGACATTAAAACCCTACACTATTATACACGGCTATTTAGTTATAAATCCGTGTAGCTCTCCAACTATTTCTACACGGCTATTTAGTTATAAATCCGTGTACAATTATAAGATTTCTACACGGCTATATATCAAAAAACCGTGTGTAATGTTCCTACACGGCTTTGTATTAAAAGTCCGTGTAGCTCTCTCAATTATTTGCACACCCACTTCTTTACACACGGATTTGTGGTTTCTAATAAACCGTGTAGCTCTCTCTAATAATTCTACACTGATTATTAACTAATTATCCGTGTAGAAATCGTGCAGATCTTTTGGACTCATATTTGGTACACTGTTTTTAATATAATTGCCAAATCCGTGTACAATGTGCAGTGTACAAAGCCAGTTTTTGTAGTAGTGCCACTAACCATGAATAATATTTTTGTTTAGAATTGGAAATAAAAGAAGTCAGCATGCATATTTATCCTTCTTAATATATATCCTTCTCAATAAAAATTTGGAAGAATATATATATACATGCCAACAGCTAGCACGGTAACCATCGGCAAGGATGAAAACATCCCTGTCAAATGGCAAATTGGATTTCTCTTTCTTTCTTTGTTTCTTTCCCGCATGACCTTCTCCTTGTTTCACGAAGTTAGTTTCCTTTTCTTATTTTTAATTGAGAATCTTAGAGCATCTATATCTCAGCAACTCAAATGAATTTCTAAATAATTGTTTACTTTTTAGAAATTAAGGTCTCTAAAGTTTCTAACTCTCACATTCTTGAAATTAATTTTAGAATTTTTATTAAGCCACGTCGGCAACAAATTAAAAAGGAGAAATAATTTGAGCCAATTACTTGGCCAACATGGAGTTCATAAACAGTTTCTTAATAAAAAACTTTACTGCATAGTTTTTAAATAAGAAACTCTCCCACATCCCTGAAATTGGATTATAAACTGTCACATCATATTAGAAACTCTAATAATACCAGGGATGTAGATGCTCTTAGAATTAAACCGAATATTAATATGAAGAACTTAATCGTGAAGTAGCAGTATTTAAGAATGAACTAGCTAGGCTAATCTATGTTTATGTTCTAGACCGCTAGAGTGAAATACTTAATCGTGAAGCCTGAATTGTTTAGGTATGTCATTAATTCACCAAAGTGACTCTTAATGATATATTTGACTTAGAAACTCCATCATATCAAACATGAATATAGAACGATAAAGTAGTAATAAGACCAACAGATAGTAGTCGAAAGCTCCTAGACTTCATCTTATTTATCACAAAACTCCTTTTTAGTTATTTGTTTAATTTGTTACTGAGTGAGGCTACGGTGCTATGCATAGCACGGATTGGATCCGTGCTACGGCTCAAAATTTGACTTTTCAAAATCCTAACGGTCAATCTGAACCTTTCAACATGATTATAAAATGAATATGTACTTGCAAACCAAATTTTACATTTTTTCGAATTTTTTTACTATTTTTTTAGATATGATGTTTTTGGATGGTCCACAATGTTCAGATCAAGTGATTTTCGAAAAATTAGTAAAAAAATTCAAAAATATGTAAAATTTGGTTTGAAAGTACATATTCATTTTATAATCATGTTGAACGGTTCGGATCGACCGTTAGAATTTTGAAAAGTCAAATTTTGAGCTGTAGTACAGATCCAATTGGTGCTATGCATAGCACCGTAGCCTCACTCTTTGTTACAAATCGAACTCTCATTTGGGTATTTAACCCAACCAAGACCCAATTTGCATCAAAACCCCCCCACTTTGACTTTGTTAACACTTTTAGAATTAATAAATTTAGTAAGAATTATTATTTCTTGTTATCTCTTGGATCAACGCCCGACAATTATTACAAGGACAAATTGTGCACTTGCAACAGACATTCCTTTGTGTATTTAGAATTTTATAAATTTAAAAATAAATGTGTATCCAAATAGACCAAAAATTCCTATACCTAAAATACACATCAGTCATTCAAAGTACACAAAAGAGAGAATACATTGAGTATCCTGCCTAAAAAGGAAGAAAGTGAGACAAACCAATCTTCCATTAACATTCCAATGAAACTTAATGTAGTGTGCTTTGAAAAAAAAAATGAGAGAGACCAAATATGTTTTCTCATTAACCGAGTTCTCAAGTTTCAAAAATCAGTCATCAAGTCGTTGAAGTGACCGTTAAAATACCCTAACAATGATAATGAAGATATGCGCGACTTGAAAATTTTCAATTGATTTCTACTCTTTTTTTAGTTTTTTTTAGTTTATCTCATTTTGTAACTTATAATATTGTTAAACATATTTTTGAAATTTAGAACTAGTAGATCGAGACCGATCTTTCCAGGTGAGTATGGTGTTTAACATCTTTAATATTCATAAACTAAGACATGAACCGATTATCTATGAGTTAAAATAAATAAGACCGATTGTGTTTACCCACAAGCGGAGCTAGACTTTCAAACAATGGGAGTTAAACGTGAATGGGTTGAATCATATAAAATTTCCATGCTGAGAATGAGGGTCAATTTTACAATACTCATAATATTTTACTCTAAATTATATAGAAAGTCATACATAAATACAAAAACTATTTAAAAATGGAGATCAATTCTGCCCTAGCATTTCTTGTTACCTGACAGGTGGTGTGATCACACAAAATCATATAGAAAATATCATAGGGTTTTAAATTTTACTTTAAAATCTCATTCTATTTCTAACTTCAATTGCTATTGATTGATTTGATTTCCTCTTGCATGCTATTATCACACCTAGATATTTGACACCATTGAATCGACCAAGTTAGGATATGGATATGACCTCTTAGATTAGTGGTGGAAACCTTAGCCGAAGATACTATTAATTGAAACAATATTAAGAAACCTAGAAGTCTTGAGACCTACAGACGAATTTCGCATTCTCTTGCCTTACTTTGGGGACATTCAATAAAATTGGGGATTATGGGCAGAGTACATAGAGTGACAGTGAAGTCTAAAAACTTTTGGGCTAATCACTGATCTCCTTTCATATATTAAAATTCTGCACCATTGGAAAACAGCGATTTTCAAACCATCTTAATAAATAGTAAAAAAATTCCAAAAAATGTAAAATTTGGTCTCCAAGCACATTTTAATATAGATTAAACATCTAACGGTTTGGAAATGTCGTTTGAAGTTAATTTGATAGGTTTTAGAGTCGTGCTCACGGAAGGGCTTGGTGAGCTTAGGAGCACCCTAGTTCTACTCTATATATATATATATATATATATATATATATATATCAACAGTGCACTACTTACTACATGCATCACCCACCCAGTAATTACCGCAGAGGATCCAAACTTCACGTGCATCTTCCTTAATTCCTCCCTTTTCAAAAGCCATGCCAAGCAAGTCAAAACAAGAAATCCATGTTATTATACTAACTAGGATATTAATCATACACTAAATCAAGTGAAAACTAATACATCTCTTATTAATTGCCACAATATATCCTGACGTCAATGTACTTAGCGTATAGAGGTTATAAGTTGGAAATTCAAATAGAAACCGATCTTTTGTTAGTATTTAAAGTTAGATGACTCGATTTAATTTCATATTTATCTCAAATAAATAGTATTCCAAATTTTTATTAAAATATAAGAAATAATTGTATGAAGTTGTTCAGATGTTGTAACTTATTCCGTGATGTTCATAATTAATTAAGATTACGTACGTAATTAAAAATCATCCCGTATGAAATATCTATGTTAGTCATAATTAGTGATTAAAAACTATCATAGTTAGTGGCTAAACATTAGTACATTATAAATTGTAATATTTTGATAAATATCTATGCTAGCAGATACAGATCGAAGTTAAGTACTGTTTTATGTAATGGTCCAAACATTTACTATTGATTGATTGAATCCAAGTATACATACATAGTTATCACATGCATGATCGATCAAATTAATATCTAATCGCTCATATAGAACCTTATCTAGCTAAATCCAAGACGTCTCACATCACATATCCACTAAAGTCTAAACCACCTTTAAGAGTCTATATATACATCGTATATATGTTCCTTAATTAATATATTCATGATTCCCTGCTCCTACTCAAACAAACAGTTACACGAACAAACAAACAAACAAACAAGGAGTTATGAGCAAGCTTCCACCTTTCTCTCAAATATCAAAGCTAGTACTTCTTCTCATCTTTGCTCTCCTAACACTTTTCATCCCCACATCTCTAAGACATCCTTACCTCTATTTCCTCTTCAACATCCTTGTCGTAGCACTCGGTATCGAGTCGGGGTTGCTCAAGGCAATCACATCCACTCATGATGAGAAAAAACCTAATTTCACAACTCACTTCACCCCTCCATCTCTTCATCCTAGCATCCATGATGGTACACGTCGTGTTATGAAAAAAACACAAAGCATAGCAGCTATTGCTAGCCAAGCACTCGCAAAACCAATCGAGAAGGCGAAAGTAGTGGAGATTACGTTAGGTGGAATCGTACGGGTTAATAACAAGCTGAAGAAGTGCGCATCAAGGCCAAGCATATTCTTCATAGGAGGACAAGAAAGCGAACAGGAATGTAAAAAAGAGAGCAAGAAGGAAGAAGAATATTGGATGGAGGCAGAGGAGATGACCAAGCAAGAGTTGTTTGCTAAAGCCGAGCAGTTCATCGGGAACTTTTACCTACAATCGAAGATGCAGCGTGAGGAATCAATATCATGAAAGAAAATTCATGGGCTTTATCATATATATATAAGCTTTTTTAGTGGTTTCTGCAATTATATGGATATATTCGATGGTAATGTAAATAAGAAAATCAAAGTGGTCTTTCGTTCAATTGATCTATATATTAAATCTTTAAAATATGAACTTATCGCCTGCATGCTTCCTGGTGAAAGTAATGATCGAAGTAAAAGCCAGGTAGAATAGAATGCTGTTTAATTACTTGGTTCCTCCTTGCCCCAAATTATATATGTCAAGGATTTTAGGAAAATCGATCGCTGAACAAATATTACGTACCAAGCAGCGAGCTTTAGAAACAGAGACACTTCTATTTTAGCATCAGTGATTAATGACACAGAAAGAAAGACAAGACGAGCCCAGCCCAGCCCAGCCCATCTCAAACAGATTTTTAAAGTTGTTCTCGACTTAAAAGTGCGCTCTGGGGCCTGATACCGTTACCCAATTAAATATAACTTCCCTACACCACATTTTTCTCAATGTCACATGTGACATGTCACATGGGCCTTTCTTCTTCTTTTTTCTGTTTTCTTTTTTTACACATCTACAAGAAGAGAAACAACTCCATATTGCAAATATTTCAAGAAGAGTGATCAAATATTCTTAACAAATTACAAATGAAGTAGAAACAACTCCATATGAAAAACCAAACATATAAAATATATATGGCATGCTCATAAAAGTAATTATTTAAAACCTCAATTTTATGTTTTAAATTGTCTACTTTGTTTATACATAATAAGAGTATTTATATGATTTTATTTCAACCATGAATCTAGACATTTAGCATGTAATGCACAGTAACAAAAAAATCATTAAATCAACTTATTTAGCACATTTATGCATATTTAGTCTAGTTACATCATTTGTTGCAAAATTTCAGCATTTTTCATCATGTAATTGATTAAAATGTTGCTGTAGAAATCTGAATTAGAACAAGCATAGGCAGCAAGATTATTGTTGCTGTGTTTCCATTTATTTTTGATAATAAACATGATCATAACATCTTAAAATGGTCAAATAAATTAAATAAAATCTTCAAAGGACATGTAGCTTGTCTTATGTGTTTGCACCAGAATCATTATAATTCAGTCTTTTCACACATTTTGTCTAAAACTAGTCAAATGATGTTTAATATGTTTAAGTATGGAGTAGACTATGATGACTAATGTATTGAAAAGGGTCCGGGTTGGGTCGGTCCGGTCCAAACCTGCTCGGTCCACGGGTTAGCCCGGGTCAACGGGTTCAGTAGGGTAGGGGTACCCGAGTTTTTTTTTAGTCGGCCAACCCTTACCCGGCTTAAACCCGGCGGGTTAGGTCGGGGCGGGTCGGGTCGGCGGTCCAATCCGGTCCAGTTTTTTTTTTAATTAAATTAATTTAAATTAAATTAAATCTAAATTAAATCTAAATTGAATATAATACAATTAAATTATCAACCTATTTGGCTAAATTCACAAGGCAGCAAGCCATCAAGGCACACGGCAGCAAGCCAAAAATGTTATCTAACCTAAAATATAATATAATTAAATTATCTAAATTCACAAGGCAGCAAGCCACAGAGGGAGGGCGCCAAATTCACAAGGCAGCAAGCCATCAAGGCATCCGAATTTTAAAAAAGATTTCAAATTTGGTCGGGTTACTCGGGTTTGGGTCGGGTTGGCTCGGGTCCCGCCGGATTTTCGGCGGGTTAGGGTCGCGTTTAGTCGGGTTCGGCCGGGTTAGACCCGGATCCCGGGATTTGGGTCGGGTTTAGGGTCGTGTTCGGGCGGTCCGGTCCGGAGCGGGTTCGAGTCGGCGGGTTCAAATGGGTAGGGTATAGACGGGTTTGGTCCAAAAAATCGGATCCGATCCTTGTTAAACCCAGCCCACCCGTTAGGAGGTCCGATCCGGGTTTTAGGGTCTGGTTCGGGTCACGGGTTTCCTCGGTCCGGGTCGACCCGCCCGAGTTTAATCAATACACTAATGATGACCAAGTTTACCATGTTTTTGAGCTCCAAGAGGCTTCAACATAAATCTAGACATTTAGCATCTGATGTACAGAAACAAAAGGTCCAGGTACTAGATTTTTTCTTTTTTTTCTTTGAGAGAGAAGAGGTTTTCAAGTTTTGTCGATGTTCCCTCCCTATACGGATTCCTCAGGTGAGGTGAGGTATTGTTTTTGAATCCGCCGATGCTATCTATATTCAATTCATTTCATTCATTTTTAGGCCCAATTATATATCTATGGCTGGGCTGGGAGCATTGTTTAGAGTTTATACAAAATATTCAATTCATTGTAGGCCCAAAGCTCCCAGCCATATAAAATTATAGCGCGCCTCCCTCGTTTGTGTTTTGTAAGGCCCATTAGCATTAGGCCCAACTATATCAAATCAAATCAATAAACAAAAAAACAAGAAATTACCTTTAGAAAGAGGAAAGCAATCCTCTTTTTGGATAAGATTAACTGGTCCAGGTAGAGAGAGAGAGAGAGCATTGTACTAAAATGCCATGCAAACGTGAGTGGTGATGGTACAATGCACTAAATAATACTAAGAAAGAAATGAGCAAAGAAAGCATGCATCTCATTAGTCGATCGATTGTACGGTAGAGAATAGAGATGATGCATTTTGATAGGCGCTTCTTTGCCTTTTTTATCGTCCTAGAAAGATCTACAAAGATTACGAGATGAGAAAAGAGAAAAGAGAAACATGTCACATGGCCATGGGAATAAGAAAAAGCATCTTTTACATTTGAGGATTTGATAAGATGTGCACTTTTTGCCTTTGATTTTGACAGCACGCCCACGCTAGCTGCTGTACAAAATTTCTCTACTTAATTACAATTAATTAATGATATATCCATAATCCATATCATATATGACACGACTGAATTTACCTACGCTAATATGGCACAACTAGCTCAAATTAGAAATTTTCAAATTAATTATAATCACAAGTTAATATATATTGAATGCATGTCTGGTAAAATTAAAGAAAACAAAATTAAGGTCTAGGTACAGAAAATGGACCCTTTTACTTGAGGAATTTCTGATTGAAACGTATATGGTTGACAATGACTGTGAGAATATATTTTATTAATCACTAGATTTTCTTTCTTTTTCTTTACGGTAGTAGTGTTACTATACGTACTATATTATTTTGAAATTGTTTCTGCTTAATAGAAGACTTGAAGATCTTGAAATCAACGTACCGTTACCAAATTTGAGAAAAAAAAAAACTTTTTAAGTTATTTTACTGGTTGTGCCATGTCAGTCATGTTTGTGCTTGGGAAGAGATATTTCCAAGCAAGCATGCATGGGTCAACGGATCAAGGAACAACTAATAAAGAAACTATCTATCTATCTATCTATCTATCTATATATATATATAGGAAATTGCTAATATGCTATGCATAGCATAGAGGGCCTCTGTGCTACGGCTCAATATTTAAATTTTCAAAATTTTAACGGTCGATCCGAACCGTTCAACATGATCTCTATATGAATATGTACTTGCAAACCAAATTTTACATTTTTTAGAATTTTTTTACTATTTTTAGATAGGTAGAAAATCACTTGATTTGAAAATTTGTACCATTCAGATCAAGTGTTTTTCTAACTATCTAAAAAACTAGTAAAAAAATTCTAAAAAATGTAAAATTTGGTTTGCAAGTACATATTCATATGTAGATCATGTTGAACGGTTCGGATCGACCGTTAGGATTTTGAAAACTCAAATATTGAGCCGTAGCACGGAGGCCTTCTATGCTATGCATAGCATATTAGCAATTTTCTATATATATATATATATATATATATATATATATATATATATATATATATATATATATATAGTGCTTGGCTATTATGCTTATATAAGCATATGCCCACATATGCTTAAATGAGCATTTTTTCGTTTCCAATGTTCAAATGGTCGATCCGACCGTTCATCTTGTTCTCCATATTAATATGTGCTTGGAGACCAAATTTTACATTTTTCTGAATTTTTTTACTATTTATTAAGCCACTTTGAAAATTTCTGATCATATGGTCCAGAATTTTGGAAACACTGTTTTTACTGTTCACCCAGATCAGCAATTTTCAAAGTGGCTTAATAAATAGTAAAAAAATTCAGAAAAATGTAAAATTTAGTCTCCAAGCACATATTAATATGGAGAACAAGATGAACGGTCGGATCGACCATTTGAACATTGGAAACGCAAAAATGAGTTATAAGCATATGTGGGCATATGCTTATATAAGCATAGTAGCCAGCCCCTATATATATATATATATATATGAGGAGGGATCCACTTACAACAAATTTGAGTTACAACAAAGTTACAACATTCATTTTTTTCATTTTCAAAGTCCAAATCGTCGATCCAACCGTTCAACATGATCATCTAAATAAAATGTACTTGCAGATCAAATTTTATATTTTTTTGAATTTTTTTACTATTTATTAAGATGGGTACAAAATTCAATGGTCTAAGTATGGCTATTTTTTTGTAAAATACTTAATAAATAGTAAAAAAATTCAAAAAAATATAAAATTTGATCTGCAAGTACATTTTATTTAGATGATCATGTTGAACGGTTGGATCGACGATTTGAACTTTGAAAATGAAAAAAATGAATGTTGTAACTCAAATTTGTTGTAAGTGAATCCCTCCTCTCTCTCTCTCTCTATATATATATATATATATATATATATGTGTGTGTGTGTGTGTGTGTGTGCCGAAATTTTTATTTTTAACATTTTAAATAAATTAATTAATAAAATAACCATCGTTTCTGGTCAATTCTATATTTAACACGGCCGCAGAACACCGGAGCGGACCCATTTGGGGGAGGCCGCAGCATGCCGGAGCAGACCCCCATATGGGGCCGCATAATGCCGGAGCGGACCCGGGTCCGCAGAATACCGGAGCGGACCCTAGTCTTTATATCCCGAAAATGACAGCAACATTTCATTCCACACTCTCACACCTTCTCTCTCCTGAGTTAGCTCTGATCTGTAAGTTTTTTCTCTCTTCTTTTAAATTTTTTATTTTTATTTCAGTAGATTAATAATTTAATTAGAATAATTAATTTAGCAATAATTTAATTAGAATAATTAATTTAGCAATAATTTAATTAGAATAATTAATTTAAATTAATTAATTTAGTTAATTTTTAATTGTAGGTTTCTTCTGTATTGAATTGAAAAATGGCTCTTATGGTATCCATCTACACTGGTGGGGATGTATTAACAGGTCCTAATGGGGTTTACTACAGTATTGGACCCGTTACTGTGATCCCGGTATTGCCAGGTACGGATTATTTGGGACTTAAATCAAGTATATGTGGGAATTTGGGGTTGGATCAGGGTCAGTATGACCTTAAAATTGATGCCAAAATTAGCATGCCGACTAGTTCGGCACAAACCTGGTTCCAACTATTTCCAATTCAGAATGAGGGAGTCTGGCAGGTATTGTATAACCAAACCATGAGTAAATATTTGGATCAAGATGAGAACGAGTGCCCCAAACCATGGAAGATATTCCAAGCACTGGACGGTGGTTACCGTTGGGACATCATGACTACAAACGGGTCCGAGTCGCTTAATAAGGTCTTCAAGTCCTCTCGTAGGCTACCGGTTGCAGCAATAATTGAAGACACATTTTACAAATGTATGACATGGTTTGCGCAAAGGAGGGCCAAAGCGGAATGGGAAGTCAGTCAAGGTCAGCAATTCTCGTGTCGTGTGCATAAGGTACTTTTATTTGTAGTTATTTCTTCATAAATTTTAATGAAGTTTGTTAAAAAAAATATCTGACTTCTTCATTATTTTTTAATTTTTCCTAGCTGATCAACAAACGGTTCGAGAGGTCCGATAAAATGAAGACGCTGGGGGGCTTTGGAAACAACAACGAGTTCGAGGTAACCGCCACACAGGAGAGAGTTCACGCTTTCATACCTGACGATTCTGGTCGGTATACCAAGGCCAATTACAAATACACGGTGATAATCGGGGATGATCACACGGTAACTTGCACGTGCCAGAAGCCTCAATTGGAGAGAATACCGTGCTCTCATGTTCTGTCCGTGTGTCGTCTCCGAGGCATCGACCCTGGCGTCTTTGTAAGTCAACACTATCACATCCATACACTGATCAACACATGGAGCGCACAATGGCATGTGTATGAAAATCAGTCGGAATGGCCTCCACGCGATGGCCCGGTCCTTGTTCCAGAGAAAAAAAATATTTCTGTTGGCAGAAGACAGCACGACAGAATTCCGATGTGGATGGACGTTCTACATAATAGGAGAAGAGGACACCAAGCCGGCCGAGATACGCAAGAAAGACAAAACAGAGCTGCTCGAGCTGCACGAGATTGAGAGTTAATGTTGCTTTTTTAATTGTACTTGTAAAACTGTTGTTTATTTTCGGTTAATTAGACGTATTTTCGGTTAATTATATGGCTCATTGTTCTATTGTAATGTTTCTTTTGATCAAACAAACGACGAACAACAATTTCAGATTAAACGACGAACAACAATTTCAAACATAAGTACACACAACTTCCAGTACAAACTTGATAAAAATTTCCAAAACAAAATCATAATCAACTTCATAATTAGATAAAAAAAAAAAAAAATAGGGTCCGCTCCGGTATTCTGCGGATCCGGTTCCGCTCCGGCATTCTGCGGCCCCATATGGGGGTCCGCTCCGGCATTCTGCGGCCTCCCCCAAATGGGTCCGCTCCGGTGTTCTGCGGCCGTGTTAAATATAGAATTGACCAAAAACGATGGTTATTTTATTAATTAATTTATTTAAAATGTTAAAAATAAAAATTTCGGTATATATGTGTGCTTGGCTATTATGCTTATATAAGCATATGCCCACATATGCTTAAATAAGCATTTTTGTGTTTCCAATGTTCAAATGGTCGATCCGACCGTTCATCTTGTTCTCCATATTAATATGTGCTTGGAGACCAAATTTTACATTTTTCTGAATTTTTTTACTATTTATTAAGCCACTTTGAAAATTGCTGATCATATGGTCCAGAATTTTGGAAACACTGTTTTTACTGTTCACCCAGATCAGCAATTTTCAAAGTGGCTTAATAAATAGTAAAAAAATTCTAAAAAATGTAAAATTTAGTCTCCAAGCACATATTAATATGGAGAACAAGATGAACGGTCGGATCGACCATTTGAACATTGGAAACGCAAAAATGAGTTATAAGCATATGTGGGCATATGCTTATATAAGCATAGTAGCCAGCCCCATATATATATATATATTCATTATATATTGAAATCTATAAGGGAAATAAAAAGAAAAGAAAAGAAGGTGAGATGAAAAGATTCCACACATGTAGGTGCTACTAAACATTAAAGGAATGATAGAAAACAAACGCGTACGGTAAACGCAAATTCTTCTTTTCAAAATTCCAAATGTAAAATCTCCTGCGAACTAGGAAGGGAGAGAAAGAGAACTGAAGTGAAAATCCTCGTCCACTTTATAAAACAAACAGTGCTACAAACTCAGCACAGTTAGTTAGCAAGGTCCGGTTTTTCAAATTCATACGAAATTCAAAGGAGAAAAAATACGCAAGAATATACTAATAACTAACTAATTAATGAGAATTTTTCCAAGCTGCATGAGAATCTTGACTGGACTAATGTACGACTTTGGAATATACTAATTAATTAATAACAAACTAGATAAAATTTTTTCAAAATAAAAGTTGTTCATGTCTGAATGGAACTAACAAACTAATATATATATATATATATATGAGTATGGCTAAATTGCTGCCGGCAGCATTCTAGCCAGATGCTGCCGGCAGCATTCTGGCCAGATGCTGCCGGGGGTAATTCGGTCATTTCCGGTGTTCAAACAACAAATCCGAACCGTTCAACGTGTTCTAAATATTAAAATCTACTTGGAGACTAAATTTTACATTTTTTGGAATTTTTTTACTATTTATTAAGCCACTTTGAAAATTCCAGATCACACGGTCCAGAATTTTAGTGCACTGTTCACCCGGATCAGCCAATTTCAAAGTGGCCTAATAAATAGCTAAAAAATTTCAAAAAATGTAAAATTTGGTCTCCAAGTAGATTTTAATATTTAGAACATATCTGTATAAAAAAATTTGTTGTTTGAATACCGGAAATGACCGAATTGCCCCCGGCAGCATCTGGCCAGAATGCTGCCGGCAGCAATTTAGCCATACTCTATATATATATATATATATTGTGTACCCATGCAAGTCATTGGAAATACTAGAATGGAACCAACAGATTTAAAGCAGAGAGGAGAGAGAGATTTAAAGCAGAGAGGAGAGAGAGGAGAGAGCGCACACACATATATATATACTTATCTCGCATTGTTTGTTGTACAGGACATGTCAAAGAAATAAGAAATGGCAAATGGCAATATAAATTAAATTGGAAGAATATATATATGGCATATCCGCTAGCACGGTAACCGTCGGCCAGCTGTTCAAGGATGAAAAACATCCTTATCAAATGCCCAAGTGCAATTTCTCTTTCTTTCTTTCTTTCCTTCCCACCTGACCTTGTCCTTGTTTCCCAAAGTTAGTGTCCTTTTTTTTTGTGATAGAAAAGGCCCCCAATTTCTTTTCCATAACATAAAAAAGTACAATATTCAAATGTGCTCTTTTATTGTTCGGATTAAATTATGTGTTCTTTTATTGAAAGAGCAAAAGACCGACATTTTTATTAATATCCAAAGTTAATTAAAAACTAATAAATATTTCCAGAATCCTTGAATTTTCCTCCTCTCCATAAATCGGCCAGAATCTGACCGGTTTCTTCCCTTTTTTTATTTTTTTTTGTTTTTTTAGAGATACTATGAAGAACAAGATAATGAAATCTAACACTGAAAATTCGAATTTTTTGTTTAAATTATTTGTTATACTTCTTTTGATTTATAATTAGCATATTTATACTAAAATACACTATATTATTTGAAATTATGTTGAATTACACTATATTACATAAATTACGCTAAATTATGTTAAATTATGTTAAATTACGCTAAATTACACTAATTTCGCTAATTACAATGAAATAAGGTAAATTACGCTAAACTACGCAAAATTACGCAAAATTAGACCGATTTTGTGCCATATTTCATAAATCATAAAAAATAGTAAAAAAATTTCAAAAATAGTAAAAGTTATTATTCTACAAGTTCATTATATAACTAATTTCGAAAACTTCAACTCAAGTTTTGGGGCTCTTCCCTTATTTTAGGCAATTCTGAATTTTTAAATCCAGCATCATCGGCACTGACGCGTGCGTATTTTCGCAAGCTTTATGGCCATTCAAGCGCTATTTTATGGCCATTTGCTGAAATCGGACATTCAAGCGCTGTTTTATGGCCATTCAAGCGCTGTTTTATGGTCATTTGCTGAAATCGGACATTCAAGCGCTGTTTTATGGCCATTTGAAGTTTCGTTGTCGTTTTTCGCCTTCTCAGTAAAGATCGATATCATCCATATTCAATTTAACATAATTTAGCATAATTAATGTAATATAGTGTAATTCAACATAATTTCAAGTAATTTAGCGTATTTTAGTATAAATATGCTAATTATACATCAAAAGAAGTAATCTAACAAATAATTTAAACAAAAACTTCGAATTTTCAGTGTTAGATTTCATTATTTTGCTCTTCATAGTGTCTTTAAAAAAAAAAAACAAAGGCAGAAACTGGCCAGATTCTGACTGATTTCTGGAGAGGAAAAAACCGTCTAGAATCTGACCAGTTTGGACATTTTTCGAAAAACTCAGAAATTCTGAGTATATTATTAATTTGTAATTAAATTTGGATATTAATAAAAATGTCGGCAAAAGACTAGTAGTCACATGTGCTCTAGTCTAATAGACTAGCTAGAAAATATATAGGTGCGTGACTTTTAGTCACATGTCAGGAAAAAAATGCATATTTTTTTCTCATCTAATATAATTTTTATGAAGACCCTATTATTTTAGATATTATAACAAAGTCAATCAAATATTGTATACACTACAATGATTCGTATAGAAATAAATGTGTACATACACACCTTGAAACAATATTTGCTGTTATCTTATTATTGTCATTTTTATGAAGTTTGTCACTGAAAACCCAATTTTTTTTATTGAAGAACTTAAACTAGAGATCATCTTGTTGGATCATATATCCAACGTTGAGCATATATGTAATATAATTATGAATTGTATACTGTCAATATGATTGTCACAATCTAATATGGAATTAAGACATTAGACAATCTATGTATTCAATAGGATGTGGTCCATAAATGTGTAGAACAATTTGGGCAAAGATCAAATCATTAATGGACTGATTCTGAGATTTGCAAATACAGAAAACTGCCTTCAGAACCCTGAGTGCAGACGCACTGAGCCCCAGTGCGGACGCACTCAGTACTTGGCCATTTTTTTAGGAAATGCAGTGCAGAAACTGGAAAAGTCCGAGCCCAGTGCGGACGCACTGAGCCCCAGTGCGGACGCACTGAGCCCCAGTGCGGACGCACTCAGGACTTAGCCAAATTTTAGGAACTGCAGTGCAGAAACTGGAAAAAGTCCGAGCCCAGTGCGGACGCAGTGAGAACCAGTGCGGACGCACTCAGGACTTAGACAATTTTCTGAAATCCAGTGTAAAAACTGGAAAGAAAGTCCGAGCCCAGTGCGGACGCACTCAGGACTTAGGAAAAATTCGGGGCTGAAAGAAAAGCAGTTATTTGGATGCGTCTCAACCCAGTGCGGACGCACTGAGTCCCAGTGCGACCCAGTGCACCCGCACTCGCGGTGCCAGATGTGTAATACTATATAAGGATGGGTCCCCAAGGCACAAGATAACTAACTCAACTCATTTTTCTGGAAAGAGGTTATTCTTAGACAGAATTTTGAGTGCCTTCTCCCTTCTTTCTCCATTAAAGAATTGAGAGGAGAGATCCATAAGGAAATTGGAGAGGATTTCTCAAGGGCGTATCTTGTTGCTTTGGAAGATCTAATCCACAACCCAACCACAAAGGCGAGAAGGACTTCTTGCCGTTAAAGACTTGTCTCGCGCTCACGGAGACGGCTTGCTCAAGACTTATTCCATGGCAAACGGCATGGAATCAGGTATAATTCCGCACTTAAGATTATGTTTTCGGGTATCTTTGGCATAGGACGGTCCTTAGGTTTAAGATGGAGATTGTTTCTTCTTTCCCGGGGTGTAAATGTTTGACCCCTAGATGAGATGTAATTGTTTGATCTCTAGATAAGGCGTAATTGTTTGGCCTTTATGATCACCCAACACATCTGACACATTCAAATCGGGACAAAATTAAGTGAATTTTCCAGCTGGCATTTTGATTGCTATGTTAATGGGTAGGTGCTGAGATCAATTGGGGAGGGCTGGGATAGGGCCATAGGGGTATGTTTGGTATAGAATGGTGCAGGCAAGCACATTTAATTATAGGCTCAGTCAGAGGCTTACGCTGTTTTGGAAAGCATCAGAATTTTGTGCCGCTTGGCTGAAGTCTGGCAAGCATGGTGCATGGTTACTGGTAAGGGGAAATCAAAGGATTAAGATATATAAAGTATTTGGAAATGTAATGAACCAGTGTTTAACATTGGTCATTTATTTGTACCTATAAAAGAAGCTGAGGGCATAATATATAGTATTAATTAGAGTGATAATTAAGATGATCGATCATAGTTATATAAGTAGAGTTAAAAGTAATTGATGTGGGACCCGGTCTCCACTATATATACAAGTGGAGTGGAAAAAAGAAAGAACAAAATCCCGAAAAGGGGCCTCTGAAAAAATGTCCCGCTGGTAAATTAATCACTTCACGATCACTTGGTGTATAGTCAGTCGTCTATGAAAAAGGTGCATGGTACTATCCAATATCTATCTATCTCTCTATCGATCGAATATTCTCACCGACCTTATCGTTATTCATTCTGGCCTTCTCTTCGATCTGATGCTACTTTTCTTCATGCCTGATCGATCGATGCATCCTGCATCCATCGGATTAATTGATCCTCTGCTCTATATATACAGTATATGTACTGTTACTGTATGTGCATAGCAGTATATAGTACATGCATGCCTATCAACAGTGCACTACTGCATGCATCAGCATCAGCATCAGCATCACCCACCCAGTAATTTGTAATTACCGCAGATGATCCACACTACTTGACATGTACTTGATCCCTTTTCAAAAGCCATATATGTCATGTGGTCAAAACAAGAAAGCCATGTCATGTTAATTATTATTACTATAAGCTAGCTACGATATGTCTACCCATTAATCGTGCACTAAATCAACCGAAAAACAAATTGATGAATGTTTTTTGCTTTTTACATCTCTACTTAATTTGTTACATTACATTGAAAGCAATAATAATAATCAATTTTGATAAATGTCATGCATGTTGGATAGAGAAGTGATCAATTTAAGTACTATATATTGTTATGTAATGGTGCACACATTTACTATAGATTGAGTCCAAGTATATATAGTAACCACATGTGGATGATCAAATTAATGTCTAATCGCTCATACATGGAACCTTATCTAAATCCAATACGTCTCACATCACATTTCCACTAATACCACCTTTAAGAGTCTATATATACACATCGTACATGTGTTCCTTCCCTGCTCCTACTCAACTACTTAACCCTAAAGCTCCTAACAACAAACAAATAGTTATCATGAGCAATCTTCCACCTTTCTCTCAAATAACAAAGCTACTACTTCTTCTCATCTTTTCTCTCCTAACATTTCTCATCCCCACACCTCTAAGGCATCCTTACCTCTATTTCCTCTTCAACATCCTTGTTGTAGTACTCGGTATCGAGTCGGGACTACTCAAGGCAATCACATCCCCTCATGATGAGAAAAAACCTAGTTTCACAACTCACTTCACCCCTCCATCTCTTCATCCTAGCATCCATCAAGGTATTGGTACACGTGTTCTGACAAAAACACAAAGCATAGCAGCTCTTGCTAGCCAAGTACTCGCAAAACCTATTGAGAAGTCGAAAGTAGTGGAGAATACATTAGGCGGAATCGCACGGGTAAATAACAAGCTGAAGAAGTGCGCATCAAGGCCGAGCATATTCTTCATAGGAGGATTAGAGAGCGAACAGGAGTGTATAAAAAAAGAGAGCAAGAAGGAAGAGAAGGAAGAAGAATGGATGGAGCTGGCAGACGAGATGACCAAGCAAGAGCTGTTTACGAAAGCCGAGCATTTCATCGGGAACTTTTACCGACAGTTGAAGATGCAGCGTGAGGAATCATGGCAGAAAATTCATGGGCTTTATCATAAGCATTTTTAGTGTGGTTTCTGCATGCAATTATATATATATATATATATATATATATATATATATATGCCTTCCATGATGGTTAATTAATTAATTAATTAATTAGTTTAAAAGTTCCAAGAAAAAGAAGGAGTAGTTTAAAAATGAACCAAAAAAAATAGTTTGAGGTCCATCATATGAGCATATATAATTAGTTATTGTATGCAGGAGAGGAGGGTCAAGAGGGGAACAATTAATATTAAAAGGATATTTTTAGGTCCTTTTAATTTGGTCACGTTAATTCTTTTCCTTTTATATAATTTCACATCTGTGAATATATATGGTTTGTGTTCGGTGCCGTGTAATATATATTAATTATTGATAAAATAAAGGACAGTAGAGTTGTTAATTATTTGTTGTTACTTGCAATCATATATGCGTACGTGTTCATTCTTTAATTTAGCATTGAGAGGTGTATATATATATATATAGGCTTCACTAGAATTTTAATTATAAACAATTAAATATAATGTTAGTACGAAGATTGCCACACAGATCTAGTAATTATATATATACGAAGGTTAATTACTGGAGAAATTAACTAGCTAAATTAATTAAGAAAGCTCAATAATTAATGTTGTAAGGATCGTCAAAACATATTTTTTGTAATGGTATCGAGCGTACATTAATTCAACAATAAAATTAAAAATGACAATTAATTAATTAATGGAGTATATGCATGCACATATGTATTATTGCGCTTTGATTTGCTACTTGTTCATTTCATAATTAACTTGCAATGTTGCAACTAGGGCTGCACAAAAAATTCGTAGTTCGTAATTCGATTCGAGTTTGATTCGAAAAAATTCGTAAAAAATTCGATTTAAAATTGAGTTCGTTCGAAATTAATTCAAACCAAACTCAAACTGGACCTGTATATGCATGCACATATATATATATTGTATATGTTGAATGCAGAATAACAGTTGCAAGTCAATCCTGAAAGAATATGGTGATAAGAAAGGATATCAGGATGTGCCCCTGTATAAGACCTACACGCATGAAATTAAGTGGGCCCCACCAGAAATTTGTATCATCTGTCTCTTTCGAAGGGAATACGTACTTTGGACCACAGTCGAAGAGTAAGAAAGAGGCCGAACAGGCTGCTGCCCGTGTTGCCATTGATTCTATTTTAGGTACAAAAATGAATATCCAATTAGGTCTAACATATCTGATGACATAAATAATTTATCTATTTTTTTTTTTCTGAAAAATTTGCAGGCAATGCAGATTTTATGTTACAGGCAATGCAATCCAAAATTCAACTCGACCTTGTTTCAGTTGAGTCTCTTCCATTGGTCGAATCTAGTGTGGGCCCTGCCAAGTCAGTACTAGGCCAGAGCGAGAAAATTGAAGTGGAAAACCTGTCAGCTGCGGGACCCAGCAAGTTTGCGCGAAAGTATATATGTTAGGAGGAAGGAACACAAGCGGGAGGCTAAGAAGGTTAAAATGGACTGCTAGGATAAACTATTAATCTGTGTTAGGTAAGTTTGCAAATTGGGATTTTTGATACAGTACATATAATTATGAGAGGATGTCCATACACAAGTTCATTACTTTGTGCTCCCTTTTTGTCTAATTCATACATATATAGAGCACTGTAAAACTTAATTGGGTACCATAAAGTGAATCTGGTTCGCCCCAAGTTTATGTACCGGCTGGTATATTATTATTTTTTTGAGTAAATATATATACACACACCAGCTGGTATATTATGATACTAGTACATGTGGGGAAATCTTTTATAACATGTTTAATCATGAGTTATTGGACAATTTTTTTTTTTTTTTGAAATTTTTGCAGAGACTGTGAAGTCGCAAGAGATGCTCAAACTCTCGAAGACTTTTTTTCCCAGCCAAGTGTGCTAGCTGAATTGATGGTACAATTAACTGAAATGCTGCTATGTTATATATGTTGGTACAGTTGTTGGCTAATTATAGTGTTTTGGCAAAACTGTTGTATTCAGATGCTGCTTTAAATTTATAACTTACCATACTTGTATGTGTTAAAACGGTGTTCTTTTGTGACAAATAGGCTAATTAAAATGGTTTCATCGACATGTAGTCACGACTCATGAGGTGGTGCAAAAAGAAGAGGTTTTGGCACCAAAATTAAGAGCTGGGGTAAATTGGGCCTTGTTTCTGGCATCCCCTCCGCAACACATTCTCACCTTGATTCAATGCCATCTGAGCAACAAATTCTCTTGGGCCGAACAAATTTTTTGTGATATGAATATGAACACCCATAATTCGGATTTCTCAACCAAACCGCACCTAAAATTTCTCTTTTTGTTCGCCAACTGTACGTGTGTCTACTTTCTCAATAATTCATGAGGCGTGGTCATATATACCAATGAACTGTCCAGCAAAGCAGTGCGGCATTATTTAAAGCACTCATTTGATTTTTAGGTATGATTGAGCCCCACATACATTAATTTACATATATGATTGAGGGTCATTATTGGCACTAAATTATTTATTAGGTTACGTAACCTTCTTAATTACAAAAAACACTTTTTATTTAAAAAGTGAAATTATCTTCTTCTTTTTTATATATTTCATTGGTGCTGAATGAGTGCACAGTGCGTTATTATTTTAATAAAATGAATTAAAAAAATAGTATATTGGATTCTTAATTACACTCCAAAAACTGAAAGGATAGTTGATGTTGAAACTTTTTTTAATTTAACTATATATATTGTGCTTGCTTCTAAAACTCAACAATATTGATTTAAGCATTAATTAATATGGTTTCTCTATCGGTGGTAGTTGATGTATGAACTTAAAAACTAAACACTGAAAGGTAAAGAGAGAAAGAGAGAAAATTAATAACAATTCTTCTCGATCGTTTGTGCTTGTACAAGAAATAAATTTAACAAACGAACCAACGATTACATATGCAACTTGAGAAAATGTGTGAACTTGAGAAAGAAAATAAACACTGATACTTTGCGGCGGCGCCAAAATGTGTGTACAGGGCTTACAATCAGAGATAAATGCTCCACTTTACTGGTTTTTAGAATCAGCGATAATGCTCGACTTTCATAAAGAAAAAGAAAAGAAAAGGAAGAAAAGTATTTTTATATAGATATATAAATAAAAGGGAGGTTTGATGGTGATTTCATCGAGTTGCCGACAGCCCCAAATGAAATATTAAATTGCAGCTGAGGGATTGGATTGGATTCGACAGAGAGAGATTCTCATTTGGAGAAAATAAATGGATCAAAAGTCAGCATTAATTATATCATGGAATTAACGTTGCATCCAAAACCCCACACACACACATATATATATATATATAATATATATATAGCCAATTGCAAATTTGCAATGCTCGGATTGTCTGAACGAGACAAATTAATCAGTTTCCTTTTCCATCATTTTCCATCATTTTCAATACAGATAATATGATTTATTACACTCCGACAGATGACCGGCATTTTTATTAATACCCAAAAAAAAAAGAAATTCTCAAATCTGCCCTCACCTCATTATTTTTAGGGTTTAGGATTTTAGAAATTGTCCAAAATAAGTGTTTAGCGTAATTTAACGTAATTTAGTATAATTTAACGTAATTTAACATAATTTCAAGTAATTTAGCGTATTTTAATATAAATATGCTAATTATACATCAAAAGAAGTAATCTAACAAATATTAAAAAAAAATCTAAATTTTTAGCGCTAGAATTTAGCATCTTGATATTCATAATGTCTCTCTAAAATAAAAAAATTATGTTCATAGCACACCTCCCCACCGTGGGGCGGTTCGGTATTAACAGTAAAAAAAAAAAAAAAAGGTTAGCGAACCACTCCACTGGGGGGCGGTCTGCTAATTATAAGTGGACCGCCCCACGGGGGGGGGGGGGGGGGTGTTAGGGCATTTTTAATAAAAATTTGAGGTGAGGACAGATTTGATAATTTCTTTTTTTTAGGGTATTAATAAAAATGCCGGGACAGAGGACTCATATGTATACTGATACTAGCTAGTGATATATCATACAGTACGTAGCCAGTAGTTGGATTATTAATTCAAATACTGAGGATTTGAAAAGAAAAAAAAAATACCACGTCATGCATGTAATATTTTAGTTGCTATATAAGGTGACAAATAATCTATTTGCTCAGTACTTCATGAAGAGCAACTTAATTAGCAGTATTATGTTTTGGAACACTCCGTCTCAAATAATTAATATGACAACTAAAATATTATCAAATATGTTTTGGTACAAATTTATCAAATTTATAGATGAACAACTTACTAATAATATATATAGAACTTATTTTTTATTATTAATTGTTCTCCCAATCAAATTTCCATCCATCCGTGTTTAGAAGAATATATAGCTAATAAATTAATGCAACAACCAACCTTTGTTGAAGAATAATCTCATAATATAATTTCATCATAGATCAAGAGTATATGTGTAAAAGTGTAAATAGATACATAGATACAGTTGTACAAGATATTAATTAGAATAGACACCAACGGTACAATAATTCTAGCCGTTGGAACAAGATTGTAATATATAAATAGAAATCTCCACTGTACTAGTAACAAAAAAATTTTCGAATACAAAAGAAGTTCATGTTTCTCCTCAGATTAGCATCTCTCAAAACTAACAACCTTCAAAAATAAATTAATTAATTAATGCAACAAATTAATTAAAAAATACATATATTAATATGATTATTGTAGCCGACGCTGGCCGCGTGATCCCTTGTGTCCGCGTATATGACCGTTTGAACCCAGAATTTTATCTCTCCATTTGCATCCTCTCCGGTCACACCATTTTCATACGCCATCTTACTTTATTGTTCTGAAAGAATTAATGTTCCATTTTGCTTGTGCATTCGTTTCAATAAATTAATTAATATGAAAGCATTTGAAAAAATCAGCCGACATGGACACGTACGGGATGTATTAATTAGTTGTGGACTATCTTAAGGTATAAAGTTATAAACTAGATACATTTTAATTAATATGATGTATAATATATTCATTGTCAATGTCAAGCATTAGCATGTGGAGTAGATAACGTCGGTAAAATTAATTAATAGGTGGCTGATTATTTTAAGTAATTATGGAATCCATACAAATGTAACAAATGTTTTCATTCAACGGAGATGATGTGGCCGTTATACCTGAAATTAAAAAAGAAAAAAAAAAGAAGAAGAAGATTTGTCCGGTTGCTCAACATTTCACGTGCCTTGGGTTGGCCTACCGGGAATCAACATTATATTTTTTGTCCGGTTGCTCAACTTCCCCTTTGAAATAGAAATTAATTGCTAATTGTCATCGTAACGGACAAATATATTAATGGCACTGGGATTGGGATCATCTTACAAGTTACAGTTTTCTCTTGTAAAAAGAAACAGCAGAAGAAGAAGAAGAAAGAAGTGTCTGTTGTGGATTTATGCATTAATTGCTATTTCTATTATTTAATTTGTGTAGGTCAAATTGACCGATATCATGGAAATTGTTAGTGTTAATTAACTTTCCATTAATTTAGTCAACACTGAGCAACAAAAAGTTGTTAGATATCATTGAGAGCAGATGTATCCTGTATGGCTGCAGCGATGATCCAATTCCAACGCCAACTGAACTCAGTACTGTTTATACGCAATTACTCACTGCATGCCATGCCTGCCATGCATATATTATTAATTATTTAGTAATAATTAATTCCTATTTCCGTCTCAAATAAGGCAATATAATAATTTAATTTAACAGCTGGAGTAATCAATACTACTACGTGTCCCGGTGTCCGTTTCCATGCCCTCTCTCCGCTACAATGCCATCTACATAGAATAATGTAGCGGGTGCATTGCCCAAGAACTGACCCGATTTAACCAAATACTACATAGAAGAGGTACAGAGAATCTAACAATTATCTGGTTCCCTCCCAAGTCCTGGTCCCCACTCCCCAGTAAGTAACTAATTATTAATTCCCGCTGGAGCTTCCAAATCCATCATCCTTTGTTCCTCCACGCTCCATCCGACCGTTTCTCCCACTCCTATCCTATGCCAAATTGCCAAATTGCCAAATTGCCAATTGCCAAACGAAACAGAAGAAAAATAAAATTTCAACATAACCCCCCGGATACTATATTATATATATTACATTCCCATCTCATTTTGCTGCTACAGTTTTTTTATTGTTCCTTTTCTTTTACTTTTAGAATAATTATTTTAGTACCCGCAGTTAATTCCTTCCCAATTAACTTCCATAACTGTAAACGGTCCCCACAACTACCGATTAACTAATTTTCATACATTCCAGTTTGAATTTCAAATTTTCCTTTCTCTCCGTTTCTTCCTTTTTCGAAGCTTCCGCGATTTCGAGGTGATTTTAGCTCGATTTGGAGGCAATTGTCTGGCGATTTCGAAACTGGAAGCGGAGATTTAAAAAAAAAAAAGTGCGGGTACGGTTATTTAAGGAAAATTCATATATCATATATGTAGTTCATTTAGATATAAATACTTGTCTTGTATAGATATAAATATTTCATCATGTTACTATTAATACTTGTAAAACAAAATTACAGTTTTAGAACGGTTGTGTGGTCCCCTAATGCGGGTACGACGCGAGGATTTTTCAAAAAAAGATGCAGGTACAGTTATTTAAGGAAAATTCATATATCATATATGTAGTTCATTGTATAGATATAAATATTTGTCTTGTATAGATATAAATACTTCACAATGTTCTATTAATACTTGTAAAATAAAATTACAGTTTTGGAACGGTTGTGTGGTCCCCTAATGCGTTTACGACGCGATGATTTTTCAAAGAAATGTGCGGGTACGGTTATTTAAGGAAAATTCATATATCATATATGTAGTTCATTGTATAAATATAAATACTTGTCTTGGTATAGATATAAATACTTCACCATGTTACTATTAATACTTGTAAAACAAAATTACAGTTTTGAAACGGTTGTGTGGTCCCCTAATGCGGGTACGACGCAAGGATTTTTCAAAAAAAGATGCGGGTACAGTTATTTAAGAAAAATTCATATATCATATATTTAGTTCATTGTATAGATATAAATACTTCACAATGTTACTATTAATACTTGTAAAACAAAATTAATTACAGTTTTGGAACAGTTGCGGTCCCCACAAACAGTTATGGCAGTTTAGGTGCGAGTACAGTGCGGGTACTCAACTGCGGGTACTCATATCAGCTTCCTTACTTTTAATATCAAATTTTGTCTTATTTTACTTCATTATTTAATCGACTAGAGTCATAACAAATTAGAACCAAATCAATTTTTCATTATAGGAGAGAGCAAAAATAATGGCTCGGGTATAAAAGTGATTTTTTATTTATTTTGATAATCAAAATACTATACTACTTTCGATATTGTATAAAAAAAATCTAAACATTTTTAAACTAAGAACTGCAAACAAATAAGTTTATTTTATCATAATAAATAATTATTTGTAAATATGCATGGAAAGAATATAGAGTGCAATTAATAGAGAGAAACAAATGAGGAATGCTCCATATATATATACAGAAATTTAAATAAGATTGTGCATATCTGTACAAAAAATAATAGTAAGCATATTAAGACTCATTTAATTTCCTCTTTATTTAGTTGTAAATGTTTCCAGGAGATTTATTAATGCAAATATTTGAAAGGTACGTTTATAAAAGAAGAATGTTAAAGGGGGGGGTCCGTGAAAATGGAAACCGTATATTTCACACTTTCACCTGAAGCACTCGATAAACCTTTAATTTATTTTTCTGGTCCCCGCCGCTTTCAATTTTCACCAACGCCAGAGCCGCTTCCTCTGTCCTCTTTTGGGAATTCAGATCCCCTAAAGTAAGTCAAATTTTGACTATGGATCTGGACCGTTAGATCTTCTATGACACGACTATTAAAGAGATTTTTGTGCACCAATTATGATCGGACGGTCAGGATCTAAACTAAAAATTTGGGTTACTTTAGGGATGAGGACCTTTCCTCTTCTGGCCTGGCCCGAAGCAACCGTTACATTTGTACGACAAAAATAAAAAAAATGAAGAAAGAGACGAAGAGTTAGAGGAGAAAAGAAGAGACTAGAAACAGGAAAGGGATCGCCTACTCACCACACTACACTTACTTATCTTGAGTTCTCTCTCTTAGACTCTCACTTGCTTTTTCCACACCAGCGTAGATCCTTTACCTGTACATCTCTCTCTCTCTCTCTCTCTCTCTCTCGTTCAATCATTAGTCACACGCTATAAGAAATGAAACAGGAAGTCCAAGTTTGTTGTCTCATCATCTCTAGTGTTGCTACTTGTGCTTTTTACTAGGTTTTTCTCTTAACCTATTTTGGAACTTTTTTTTTTCTTTTCGTTTTTATTCGGAACCACTGCTCTCTACCGAGTAAAGACGATTTTTTAGTTGTTTCCTTTGAGATCTGTGCTTAGAACTTGTGTAAATTGCAATTGAAGGTTAGAATTGTTGGTTTGTTGCTAAAAAATGGGATCGAACAAATAATTTTGGACTTCGGGGCGATTAAACTGTTATTTTAAGTAAAGTACCATTGTGGTTACTGTTTTTGTACATCTTACATCCTTTTCCGGTAATCGTAGACCATAGAATTAATTTGTAAAACTTCTGAAATCTAATAGTAAATTTGGGAGATATTTAGTACTTCTCATTTTTTTTTATCTCTATAATTCAATAATTTCTCCCACAAAACGTTAAAATGAGTAAATAAATGGTAATTCAACGCTTATTAAATTAGACTATAGTTCGACTACGGATCTACAAGACAGCGACCTGCTTCTTTTTTTTTTTTTTTTTTTGTGGTTTTGATGAATTCCCAAGTTTTTTTTTTTTCTTTCAGTTTGTTTAATTTAATGGCAGAAATCTGAAATTTAAAGGTCACAATTAAGAACACTGAAATTCTCACTTATTCAGTCCAGGCCCACCTGTATTATTTGTACTTTGTATTTTTGTTCTCATGTTCTTTTGCATTGAATGGGGTGCCAGCAGTGGATTGGGTTTATGAGTGATGATGCTCTACAGCAATGCTGAAAATTTCTGGGTTTTTCAAAATTTTAAGTCTAAATAGGGGATTGCTGTGCCTATTATTTTTCAATTTTCATGTCTACCCCTAAAAACAAGAAACTTTTATGCAACACCGATTGACCAATTCACGATTCTGACTTTTTCAGGGACTGTTAATATAGAAGGTGGTGGAGTCAGGAGTGAGATTTGAGAATGGCCACACTTGCAGATATAGGACTGTCAGCTGCAATAAACATACTGTCGGCAATTGCTTTCTTAATAGCATTTGCATTTCTGAGACTTCAACCAATAAATGACAGGGTCTATTTTCCAAAATGGTACCTGAAGGGTGTGAGGAGCAGCCCAAGCCGTGGTGGAAACATCATGAGCAAATTTGTAAATTTAGACATGAGGTCTTATGTCAAATTTCTTGGATGGATGCCGGCTGCTCTGAAAATGCCTGAGCCAGAGCTTATTGAACATGCTGGCCTTGATTCTGCTGTCTTTTTGAGGATATATCTAATCGGGTGCGGTAATGTGCATTTCTTTTCTTTTATAATCAATCACATCACATCAGATCACATAGTTGTTACTTGCATGTGTAATGTTTGATTGATAATTAAGTTTTGTTTACATCACAGGCTGAAGATATTTGTCCCAATGGCAATACTTGCATTTGCTATATTGGTACCAGTTAACTGGACAAATGATACTCTCGAGAAGTCCAAGGTAAATTACAGCAACATCGACAAGCTCTCTATTTCTAATATTCCACTTGGCTCTGAGAGGTAAATAATGATCTTTCAAATTGGTAGATTTTTACATTCCGATTTATCTCTCTACAATTAATTATTAACCAAATTTCAATTTCCATTACTGGTAGATTTTGGACCCATTTGGTGATGGCATACGTATTCACATTTTGGACGTTCTTTGTATTGTATAAAGAGTACAATAAAGTGGCAACTATGAGGCTTGATTTCCTTGCTTCTGAGAGACGCCGTCCCGACCAATTTACTGTAAATATCTTCTTTTACCTCTCTTTCAACATATATTAATACCTTTATAATATTTGTAGCTCGATTTTAATTCTTTTCTTTTTGTTTCAGGTGCTGGTACGAAACATCCCCCCTGACCCAGACGAGTCAATAAGTGAACTTACTGAGCATTTCTTTCTCGTAAACCACCCTGATCACTATCTAACTCATCAGGTGTCTTATCTATTCCATTATACTTCTTTTTCTTATTGTTATAACGTGACATGGATCTGTCGGACAATATATATGTGTATGCAGGAAAACATTGTAGTTTGTTTCAGCATTTTTTTTTCATCATTGAGGTATGAGGTAAAGGTTTTAGAAAAACTGAGGTGTAGGATAAGTAGTCTTTATAAGTGTTCTATAGGATAGTTTACCTTTTTTTCTTTTCCTATCAGTAAGTTATCTCATTAGGTTTCTAAAAAATGAGATAAAGGATAACACAGCAAAAGGAAATGGAATATAACAGTTCAATTATGCAGGAAAGACAATTTGCCTCTTTTGTCAAATTATGCAGGAAAACCAGAGTCTGTTTAATTTTTTCATTAAAAGTTATCAGGACCAGGGTTCATTGATTGTGTATGTTTTTGGAAAAGTAGGTTGTACACAATGCAAATAAATTAGCAAAACTAGTAAAGGAGAAGAAGAAAAACAGGAACTGGCTTGACTATTATTTGCTAAAATATGAGCGGAAACCTGATACGAAGCCGACTTGCAAGGTTGAGTTCACTTTTTGTATAGTTTGCCAATAGTTTTCTTCTCTCTTTGTTTGTTTGCACATGTTAACTTATATTAATGTTGATTTTTAGACGGGATTTCTAGGCTTATGGGGTGCAAAAGTGGATGCTATTGAGTACTACACCAAAAAGATTGAGGAGCTATCCAAGGAAGTATGTAAACAAAATCTTTTTACAAATTTCACATTCTGGACATTTGTTTCTAAAAACATCTTTCAGGAGGAGCTTGAGAGAGAAAGGGTTCGAAAAGACCCAAAATCTGTGATACCAGCAGCCTTTGTGTCATTTAAGACGCGTTGGGGTGCAGCAGTGTGTGCTCAGACTCAACAGACACGAAACCCCACCATCTGGTTGACTGAATGGGCCCCGGAGCCCAGAGATGTGTACTGGAACAACCTCTCCATCCCTTTCGTTTCTCTCACCATTAGAAAGCTCCTTGTTGGTGTTGCTTTCTTTTTCCTAACCTTCTTCTATGTTATACCTGTTCTCTTTGTCCAGTCTCTGGCCAATATTGAGGGCATTGAAAAGGCTGCACCATTTCTAAAACCCCTTATTGAAATCCCAGTCATCAAGTCCTTCATACAGGGCTTTCTACCAGGAATTGTCTTGAAAATTTTCCTTATATTGCTCCCCACGATTCTCATGTTCATGTCTAAGTTTGAGGGCTTTGTTTGCACCTCTGTTCTTGAGAGAAAATCAGCCTTCAAGTATTACTTCTTCTTGGTAATTAATGTTTTTCTTGTGAGTGTCATCGGTGGTACTGCTTTAGATCAGCTTTATACCTTCATTCACCAGTCCGCCAATGAGTAAGTAACTAATATTATTTTTTATCATACATCTTCAGTTTTTGATATATTATATTTATGTCATTTTTTTGAGCAAGTAACTAATATTTGATCATCATCATGATAGTATACCAAGGATAATAGGTGTTTCGATACCAATGAGGGCGACGTTCTTCATAACATATATAATGGTTGATGGGTGGGCTGGGGTGGCTGGTGAGATCCTTCGGCTGAAGCCCCTAATCATATTTCACTTGAAGAATTTCTTCTTGGTGAAAACGGAAAAGGATAGACAGGAGGCGATGGATCCAGGCAGTATTGGTTTTGACTCGTCAGAGCCGCAGATACAGCTCTATTTCCTACTCGGCCTTGTCTATGCAGTTGTCACCCCTTTTCTCCTCCCATTTATCATTGTCTTCTTTGCCCTTGCTTATGTCGTCTACCGTCATCAGGTAATTTATTTAATTAATTAGCCTTCTTCTGCTTTTTTTTTTTTTTTGGTTACTAACAACATTTATTCATTCATTCATTCATTATCCTCTTATAGATAATCAATGTATACAACCAAGAGTATGAGAGCGGGGCTGCCTTCTGGCCAAGTGTGCATGGCCGCATCATTACAGCCTTAATTATATCTCAGTTACTTCTACTTGGCTTGCTAAGCAGTAAAGGAATGGAACAATCTACACCCGTGCTTTTAGTACTTCCTGTTTTGACCATATGGTTTTACTATTTTTGCAAGCATCGCTTTGAGTCTGCCTTCCTCAAGTACCCTCTACAGGTCTCTCTCTCTCTCTCTCTCAATAATTATTTTGCATGCTTATTGATATTTGCAATTACATCTATTGGGTTTTGATACTACCAAAATTTCATGAAAAATAAATTTGTAACTGAAATCTGTTTGTTTCTTTGTTTGACAGGAAGCAATGATGAAAGATACTCTGGAAAAAGCAAGAGAGCCAAATTTAGATCTAAGGGGATACCTATTAAATGCATACATCCATCCAGTATTCAAAGGGGGAGATGATGATAGTGATGATGAATTGTTGATCATAGACGGGTCAAACAATGGAGAGGTGCTTGTACCGACCAAGAGACAATCTCGAAGGAATACTCCCGTGCCCAGTAAACATAATGGTGAATCACCACCTTCTTTGCCGAATCTCTCACGGGAATTATAGTTCTCTCTCTCTCTTTTTTTTTTTATCAAGTTCATGGACAGTGGTTAGACTATAACTTGTGTATACATGAAAGAGGTCTGTGGTTAGTACAGTTTGTTTAAAAAATAGATTTAATTTGTTGGGTTTGATGTTAGAATTACCTGAATAAATTTTCAGTGTTCTTCATGATGTGATCAATATTAATCTTTGTTTCCTCTAATAAGTATAGTTGCATGCTATGTTGTCGGTTTATGTGTTTGGCCTAATATAGGTCAGGAACTTCTGTTATGAGAGAGCAACAATATATAGTTGTAAGTTTGAGATTCGTTTGAAGCCCCAGAAAAAAAAAAACAGACAATATTCATTTCTATGAACCAAAATCTGTATAAGAAACTGTTAATCTGAGTCGTATTTATTTTTAGTTTGCTATAGTTTTGCATAAATTTCGTGCTTTAAGGGCAACTGAAACCCAACTTTAGGAGTGCTTAGAATTCAGCAAACACACCCTTTACATGAGAGTGCCCATTTGCCCCTTCTATTAAAAACTCAATCCACTAAACCCACAAAATTAAAACAGCATTACAACTGGTACCAACAGACCAATGTCCAGCATCAATGGTACCAACAGACTAGTAACCAACAAAGCATGCAACAAACACTTCAAACATAACTACTACAATATTTTAAGCAACACAAACATCAAAACAAAATTAGCCAGCTGAAATTGGGATCTTATGCATGCCATCAGTAATTCCTGTCAGTGGGTCCAACATCTGCAGAGGAGGAATCATTATCCCACTGGTAATCAGTGAGTGCCATATATAGCATCGGGTTCCACGACTCCTTTCTGGATATCCTTGTCAGAAAACAGTGACCAACCTAATTAACTTCAAATTTTGTAATTAAACCTCAATCTGGTGTCAATTGGGTTGGTAGTTGGTCAGTGTATTTTTTTTTTTCTACAGTATCATCTGAGGGGAACCCAATGCTAGCTGAGGGAAGAAATCAATTTATCCTAGAAAGATGAATTTTACTAAATTAAGAACAGTAAAATAAATAAAAAAAGTTGAAAACAGACATTCAGAAAAATTAACATCCGCCCTTTTCATTGCCCATGCTAATGTAATATGAAATTGAGATGAAAAGAAAATGCCACCTTGAGTAAAACATGCACGAAGCTAGCTGTTACAAAATCAAAGACCGCCTACTAATAAGAGAGAGACGTTCTTCTTATGGGAGCACCTCACACAACAATGGAAAAAATAAGAAAAAAAAAAACCAAAGCAAGTAGCACCAGCAACAATACTTTGCTTAAAGACAACTTTGCCCTTTCTTCTGATACAGACCCACCACTCTCTGTCCTGCTCATATTACGCCATTTGTCCTGGCAATATATAGAAGCAGTCAATAAAAATCTAAGCTGTCATGTGGTACCTACTGCCTGCCTACCAGTATATACAACTTTGGTACAAAATTAGAATGTGCCTGGTGTGTTTTTAATACTGAAAGGATTAGATATGGAAGAGAGATTAGTTGTCAACCTTGAGATCAATATTTGATCTCAATCGAAGGGCCATGCTGAACTCAGGATCATTCAATATGTTCCTCCATTTACCAATTCCATGCTTCTCGACTCCAGCTTTTAATGCAAATTCTTCTTCGGCAGTCCATTTTTGCTTTGGGGCCCCCATTTCTACATAAGCTTGATATCTGCCAGAGCATTCATGGATGAATTGATCATTAAATTGACCTCTCTGTTTAGTAATCCAGATATCAAACGTTGATATCAAATAAGATTAAGCTGCGGGAATTGATCATTAAATACCTGTTTGTTTTTACATATTGAACCATACAATTCACAAGCAAAAGGAGATGAGAGTGATGAGTCGAGTTAAACCAAACCTTGAGAAAGAGAAAGAGAAAGAGAGATGGATAGAGAAAGGAATCAACACAGCAAGAAATCCGGAAAGAAATGAAGAAACTTGAGCCACATATGTACTTTGGACTGCCGATTATCTTGAATTCTATTCTTAATGCTAATTAATGGGACAATTAAAGAGAAGAGTAGGTGGGGTCCACATAATTCAAATTTTAAACGTTGAAACAAAATTTAAATTTTACACGGTCAGAATGTCTAAATAATTCGGTTTGTTTGATTTTAATTAATTAAATTATATTATTTTGGATAATATAGTTCGGTTGTTTCATTTAATTAGTTTGGCTCCATTATAAAATTATGATAGCTCGGTTTTTTATTCGCGAATTGATTTTGATAATTAAAGACCAAATAAATCGAAATAGTAGTATTATTGATCACAATTCTATTATTACATATTTCGGTTGATCAAAATTTTAAGTCAATTCCGTTTATATTTTTTTTGGTAAAAAAAAAAATTTAATTTGGTTTGAACCGAAGGCAACCAGTGAAAATTCGTAAAATTAATTACTTTGTGAAGTCTTAAAAATATTTATAAAAACAGGTAAAATACCCTGATAATTTGAATTTGACATACACTTGAACCCTTTAATAGTGTATGAAAATGAGTATGTAATCAAATTTATATCATAAAGTCAGTCTTAAATGAGAGTTAAATTTTACGATGTTGTTGTAGCGTTCTCTTTTTAAGTCATACATTGCAAAGCAACACTGCCTTTTGAAAAATCAAATTTGGAACAAAAGAATCAAATTTATTTGAAATCATGACAAACTATAATCAAATTTTATTTCAGAAGAAGTTTTGTGGATTTTATAGAACAATCCAGAAAGATCAAAGTAACTATCTTCAAATTGGGCTGGAAACAAGCTGTCCGGCCCAATTATACTCTCTATCCCGTAATCGCTTACATATGTTTGTCTTTGTGTAATTCTTTATTTACTAAATGTTACCTTAAGATATAACCATTTGAAACGCGCCACGTCAGAATTAGTGATAAAGTAGTAATTAAATTCGGTGTATGAATAATGATCGTTGGGCTTTGACGCTTTGTTGTATTTGTATGACCGTCTTTAATACTCGAATATTTATAGAACTAAACAATAATCTCGGATCTCTTCTTGTTGTTCCAATTCCAATTCCAATTCCAATTCCAATTCCAAAGAGAAGAGAAAAGAAAAACATCACAAACTGGTCCTTTCTTGTCCTTCAATCTTTCTCTTCTTCTCTTTTCTTTCCCCAGCGAGCGTAATAGAGAGAGGGATTTAGAAATGGATTTTGAACTTCGAGTGGCGAGGAGAGAAGGTAGAGAGCGAGCAGAGGGAGAGAAAGGCGAGAGCCAAGGCAAAAATGGACAAGGAAAAGCGAGCCAAGGCGGAGGCAGCGCGGCCAGCGTGACGCATTAGAAGCCGCTCAAAGGGCTAAACAACTCGACGCACAAAGGGCACAGCTCCAGTAAATCTTCATAATTAGGCCTATTATTCATTCCTTTTTGTTCAATTGTTACATTGCTTCCATTAATTTTGTACCAATTGATTTCTTCTGTTGAATTACTCAATAAAACTGTGTATAAGTAGTGCCTTACCAGCACTATAATTAGCAGTTAGGTCTAGTATCATAATCTATAGCTACCTCCTAGTAACCCGTACTAATTCCTTCCTGGTTTAGTTCAATCCTCTGCTTGGTTTGGTATATATAATACTAGCTGCGAACATAAGCTGTTTGTATACTGTCATGAGAAACACCTTGTAATTTAAAATCTGCTACGCATCTATAAAGGGGTACCATTATTACTTTTTATTCTTCGTATCTATTGTATTCTCTGACTATATATTGATTTTCATAGGCAGAACAAGAGATGGAAGAAAATCTCCTTCTAGGGAATGGAGTCAGTTTCATGAGACTTTTAGAAGCAGTGCCATTCAAAGGCCAAGGAGACAAGATAAAACTACCCCCTTCCTCCTTTCAGGAACTCTCTGCCCAAATGCTCTCGACAAGGGCCCCATGTATTTCCGTTTGACCACAGTAAACAACCAATTACTAGTGGCATTCGATGGTGTACTCGAGTTTACTGCAAGTGAAGGCACAGTGCAAATACCCTCTCATATCTGGCACAATTTGTTTCCTGCCAAAGGCATGAAGGAATAGATGTCCCTTTAGTCGAATTGCGTTATGTCAGCTTGCCGAAAGGCACTTATGCCAAACTCAAACCTGAGGGAGCCGGCTTCCATGACTTGCCTAATCACAAAGCTATACTTGAGACAGAGCTTAGGTTGCATGCAACTTTGTCTGAAGGAGAAACAATTAGGGTATCCTATGGGGAGACACAATATGGGTTGCGGGTTCTCGAATTGAAACCTGATTCAACTGTTTCTGTTATTGAAACTGATATAGATGTTGATATAGAGGCACTAGAGGGAGAAAACCATGTATTAACACCTCTTGAGATGGGAAAGGTTGAAGAGGGCACTGTTGAAGAAGGGAAGTTTAAGTATTATAAATTTTCCATTGATGGTACTGTTAGTGAAGTTATCAGATCCGGGTCTGCGGATCTTGAAGTCAAACTCCAAACTGACAACAACAGTAATGGGGATACTGATACTGATACTGATATTTATGTATCGAGACATCCTTGGTTTTCCCGACACAACATAGACATGAGTGGTCGTCTCATGAAATGGGTTCTAAAAACTTGGTGATAAAGCACAAGGACCAGAATTTTGTGCCAGGTAACTATACCATTGGAGTTTACGGCTTTAAGGGAGTGTCCAAGTACCAAATCTCAGTGCATGTAAAAGATAGGAATTCTCATGTGCAAAAAGTTGGTGAAGGCGAGAAGGTGAATAGTGAGGATTTGGTGGAGTGTGGTAACTGTAAGAGGTTTGTTGCTAACGTACAATTGTGGTACATGAGGCATATGTGTGAGGCACAATGTGGTGTGCCAGTATGAGGGATGTGGGGTTGTGCTACGGAAGGAGGAGAGAGAAAACCATGTGCACTGTGTTAAATGCGGGCGCTCATTTCAAAAAGGGGAGATGGAGAA